>CM067312.1:35449540-35499548 GCA_034231615.1 Meghimatium bilineatum | reverse complement strand
GGATGTTACAGTACTGCACTAAGCATGTCCAGCAATTGCAATCGCACTATGGGTACGGTAAAAAAAAACTAGGACTAATGATCCTGGTTGGCATCTATCTGCTATTAAATGTGCATGGTGAATATCAGTTTTTCTTTTGTGAAAAGTTATTTCGATATATAATTCCATATGTTGCAGACAAGAGAACCGTAGATGATATGTGTGAACATGCACGCCCGTAGCTGGGGGAAGGGGAGAATTAGCGAGTGTTTTCCAGACTTCAGGAAATGGAAATTAAGCTCATAATCACAAAATAAGACTTAGTTACTCTTGTTGCGAAATTTTTTTCCACATTCCTCAACGTATTCATAGAACCTGACTATGCACAATAATGCTACCAATAATTTTATGTATAATGGAATTTTGGAAGGGGGGGGGGGGAATGATACAGCAGAATGAAAATATCTACTTACCAGTTGATGCACATGAATAATATTCCTTCACACAAGCTGCTCACAAAACTAACCAAACATACCACTATGCACATTTTCCATGAAAGTTTTGTCACATTTAAAGCACATAATCATTTTATCATAAATAACTAAGATATTTAACAATCCTATATTAAAATCATTTTAATTATGCAAATTAGCCTTTTTGATGTAAATTATGACAATGTAATCTGCAGATAGGTCTAGTTTTCCAGAACACAAAAATGATAGTTTATGATTATAATCTATCCGATCTAATCTAATCTATCGAATCTAATTAATCAAATCAATCTAATCTAATATATCTAATATAATCTATCTCTATCTATCTAATACATCTTGTCTATCTCTACCCATCCATCCATATATCTATCTATACGCCGTGGCCCTTGTTTGCTTTGCGGCATAAGGGGTAGAAGAGTTCTTTGGAGATGACCTTCTTGTGTCTGCAAGCCTGAATCTGTACCTAATGTACGCAAAAACTGTAGGTAGAGTATACCAAAAATGGTATTATACAAGGAGCTCCATGCAGTGTGCGACACACCATTTTCATCTAACGTACATAAGCAACATCATTCACGATATAAATAACCAAAATGTCGTAGAAAGTCCGAAAAAATGTAGAGTGTCGCAGTAACTAAATAAGTACGTAGGAAATACTAAATAAAGTAGAAAGGTTACTAAGAAATTATTATCAATAATAAAAAACTAACAATAAAACATGAAACAAGGACAATTTTCTACGTTGCGGTCCAAACGGGACCTTTCTCAAGAAAGAAATACCAACCAAAAGCACAAAACCATACAAATATTGAGAACTAGGACTTGGAGCTGTTTCCCTTACCAGAAAACATATCCAAGTAGTTGCTAGGGTACACATGTCTAATTGAAGACAATTGATTGCGTTCAATATGTGAGCATAAATGTGCACATTATTGAAAGACAGAAATAGACATAGATGGATGGAAAATCAAGTGGAAACCAAACACGAAAGATGTAACAGTAGAATTAGGGGCCAACAATAAGTATTGTCAAGACAGGGGGGGGTGGGGGAACTGAGGCCATAGATGTATAGGGTAGATCAGCAGTTGTCAACCTCCGGAAAAGACATGCATCAAAGTATACAAACATCCATACAGAAAATACACCACCGAACACAGATGTATACATACTATCAAAATATATAGACATCAATACCTATACATATATGCACACATCATACATACAAATATGTGAATATTTATATAAGTACATACACGTACAAACTTATACATGTAAATACATATTACTATATGTACAGAGCCACAAAAATACACGTTCCAACAGGACACACCATGTGTGTATATATATATATATATATATATATATATATATATATATATATATATATATATATATATATATATATATATATATATATATATATATATATATATATATATATATATATATATATATATAGATATATACGCACACACAAGCACGCACGCACGCACTTGTGGGAATATCCCGGGTGCTGTGAAGCCAGTTTCTAATCAAGAATCAAGAGTAGAATTTCAATGGCGACATTGAAACATGGGCAAATTAAAAATCTTTGACAAGGTACCAGAAGCATAGCCAAACTATGTATGATCAGAACATGCCTATTTCCAGTGGCAATATACTGTTGTGAGGTGTGGGCATTAAATACACCAATTGCAAAGAGAATCGCTGCTTTCGAAATAAAATGCTACTGAAGAAATTTACGTATACCATGGGCAGCCACAAAGACAAATAAAGAATTGTTAAGATGAATAAACGTCGAATAGGGCTGGCTCCTTAACATCTTAACAAAGAAGATCTGTTGTTGTTGGGGGTTTCCTTTGGTCATATAAACAGACATAACATCATGGAAATATCAATAGCTAAAAGCAGAGTTAACTGCAACAGAGGAAGCGGCGATGGTACAGTGCTATATCAGATTGTTTAAACATGTCTCTATTTGCAGCAGGTAAACTCACCCAGAATCACAGATTGTACAGAGAATCCATAAGGAGGACCACGTTCTGGAAAGAATATGTCCCATGATGATGAACATGAACTATGAAATAACCTTATGCACTCACACCTATTTATGACGAGAAATAATAATTCGACCAGTAACAGGAGTACCAAATCTGATTTATAAAATATGCACAGATGTCAATTCGACATGAAATACTAATGAGGATATCTCATCTCAATGTTCTATAACAGACATTCTCAAAATACAATTGAATATCAAACTCCCAAAACATCAGCTGTTCCACTTTCGGGAATCATTTCTGCGAGCAAAAGAAAACCCCACGGTAGGAGGTCAACACTATGACAATTGTGTCCATCTTAATTCAAAATGATCGCGGAGAACAGACTTCTACTGTCCGTATTCTTCTACATAGAGTGACAATTCTCTGACATATTTGTGTAAGAGCTAATTAACCACCCATAATAAGAATCACAGTGAAACGCGATAGTACTCGTATATTGAGCACTCAAGAATCTGAAATTACGAGACACTACTGATATTATGAGACCCTATTGACATTATAAGAGACTACTGACATTACAAGACATTACATTTACATAACTCAAAGGAATTAATGATGTCCTCTAGTTTTCATGTACGCACTACTCATTATCCAAATAAATGCCCCAACTGTGACTGACAGACTGACACCTCTCCTACACCTAAAATAAAATGTCTGCACCCATGGCCCAATCATATAAAATGTAATCAAACACAAGCTATGAGTTCTGAAATCAAACGTTTAATCTGTACCTCTGTATGTCTCCCAAACATGAAGAATAATCAAAAGTGACATGATTCCATCTAAATGCCAACAATCGGTGCTTCAGATAAATGAGGAAATATTTTGCATTGATTCAACAGCTGCCTGGTAGTGTAAGACTATTGCTTAATCAGCTATTTCTATCTGGAAGAAATGTTAAATATAACACGAGTATGTTTACTGAGATTGAAGTAAAAATGAGACTTTCTTTTGTTCATCTGACAACCACCAGAAACCTTTCACATCTTCGCCAAGTTATACGAATGTCCAAAATATAATAAATGATATGCTGTCTCGTAATTACTGTTCATATTCTGCTTGATTATACGGTCACAAATTTGTATCATATTAATGATTTCAATGAATGCATAGTCACACATGATGTTTGTTTTAGGAATCCACAGGTACCCAGAGTGCTCTGACTTTAAGCAATGTCTCTGGAATTTTTCATATTTTGATTGGAGGATTGGTCCTATCTATGATTACATCATCTCTAGAATACTTTGTACAAAGAAAGGTTCGCATGCGGAGAAGAAATATTGTTAATAAGGTATGATAAAAAATACAGTAAGATTGAATGTCTAGCCCTTGCCCTGTTCGCGCAATGTAACATCGAAGGATCTCGTACATGAAGGATCTTAGTACATGAAAAATATTGTTTGGCAATATAGTTAAAATTGTATGCATATAAATGTTGGCCATAGTGATGGACACTACACTATCACATCAATGGAAATTATTTCAATTTAATCTACATTATGTGTTATCTGTCCTAAAATATAACTTATTTACATTATACATATATTAGAAATATTAAAAATATTGAGTTCTCCTTCTGCTTCCCATCTCGCCTTCTAATTATTAACAGTAGGTAGTACTAGAATACATGAATTGAATCATGGTTTACAAGTAAAAGTGAAATATTTATGTATACTGGTTGTGTGCTATGTTATGTTCTTTATAAAGGCCGTTTGGTCTAAAAACTTCGATGCGTGCTTTCTTGTGTCGAATCACAAGTTGTGGAGAATTGACTTCACTATACCCGGTTTTCCATATCTGCACCAGCAGCGGTGGGGGAGGGGGAGTGAGCGGACTTTAATGGAAGCCTTTCAATTGCGAATACAACCTCCCAGCTCGTCACAGCTGGCCATTCTTCGACGCCACATTCGTGCTACAGATGCTAGCTCAGCGTAGGTGCAGTACATGCACATAGGCTCGCTGGTATAGCTGCCCTCCGCCGGGCAGCAGACAAAACTACCCCTGGGGTCGAGATCCTTTGATATTACATTGCGCGAACAGGGCTAGGGTCCATCTATCCGGCTCGTCGCAAGCAGGGAGGTTGACCAGATTTTTATCGCCACGTGAGGGAGCCTTTTAGCCTTGTGTAGAGCCTCTGGGTCTCATTGTTCGACAATACATCCGTGCGAAAAGTGGAGATCGACTACCTGGTGCGCGACACCCGCCGAAGCGGGACTCTGGTTGTAGTTCCATAAAAATTCCCTCTCGGGTGGATACTGACTTACTACAATGGCAGTCGCCTCAAGACGCACATGTGCACGCCAGCATGTTAGCCTAATCCTATATCAGGCAGTCGCCTCAAGACGCACATGTGCCGCCAGCATGTTAACCTAATCCTATATCAGGCAGTCGCCTCAAGACGCACATGTGCACGCCAGCATGTTAACTTAATCCTATATCAGGCAGTCGCCTCAAGACGCACATGTGCACGCCAGCATGTTAACCTAATCCTATATCAGGCAGACGCCTCAAGACGCACATGTGCACGCCAGCATGTTAACCTAATCCTATATCAGGCAGTCGCCTCAAGACGCACATGTGCACGCCAGCATGTTAACCTAATCCTATATCAGGCAGTCGCCTCAAGACGCACATGTGCACGCCAGCATGTTAACCTAATCCTATATCAGACAGTCGCCTCAAGACGCACATGTGCACGCCAGCATGTTAACCTAATCCTATATCAGGCAGTCACCTCAAGACGCACATGTGCACGCCAGCATGTTAGCCTAATCCTATATCAGGCAGTCGCCTCAAGACGCACATGTGCACGCCAGCATGTTAACCTAATCCTATATCAGGCAGTCGCCTAAAGACGCACATGTGCACGCCAGCATGTTAACTTAATCCTATATCAGGCAGTCGCCTCAAGACGCACATGTGCACGCCAGCATGTTAACCTAATCCTATATCAGGCAGTCGCCTCAAGACGCACATGTGCACGCCAGCATGTTAACCTAATCCTATATCAGGCAGTCGCCTCAAGACGCACATGTGCACGCCAGCATGTTAACCTAATCCTATATCAGGCAGTCGCCTCAAAACGCACATGTGCACGCCAGCATGTTAACCTAATCCTATATCAGGCAGTCGCCTCAAGACGCACATGTGCACGCCAGCATGTTAACCTAATCCTATATCAGGCAGTCGCCTCAAGACGCACATGTGCACGCCAGCATGTTAACCTAATCCTATATCAGGCAGTCGCCTCAAAACGCACATGTGCACGCCAGCATGTTAACCTAATCCTATATCAGGCAGTCGCCTCAAAACGCACATGTGCACGCCAGCATGTTAACCTAATCCTATATCAGGCAGTCGCCTCAAGACGCACATGTGCACGCCAGCATGTTAACCTAATCCTATATCAGGCAGTCGCCTCAAAACGCACATGTGCACGCCAGCATGTTAACCTAATCCTATATCAGGCAGTCGCCTCAAAACGCACATGTGCACGCCAGCATGTTAACCTAATCCTATATCAACCTCATCTCGATGCTGGAAAGATTTGATTCCACATAGGCTGTCCGGGTTGCGACTGACACCATATATATCCAGATAACGTCACTGCATAAGCTGGAGAAAGTCGAGCCATACGTCCTAGACTCTGCATGTGCAGATAAGACTGGTGTGCTAAAAATGCCGTGGATACCAGCGGCGGGTCCATGCCAGTTGCGCAACAAAGGTGAGCAGCTGTACCCGCCAAAGAAGCACCCCGCCTACCTCCCCAAACTCGAGTATATATCCCTGTATGAGACTTTAGCACTTTCTGTTATGGAGAAGAGAACAGCTATGATGACCCACTATCAAGACATAGATTCTGCTATCTCAACGGCGGAGGTGGCTCTATTAGACAACGAGAGCGATCGAACTGTTCCTCGAAAGAGACCCTATCGTGTTCACCTACACCCATCGCCTGGCCAAAGAGATGCGGACCCGAGGTGTCAAAGTAGTGACCTACCATAGCTTCTTCCGTTGGTTCGGGACCAGGACATCAAAGCGACTGCGGATGACCTAGCAGTGTGGCAGAAACAATACAAGTGACCGATCACAGTTCGGAAGGTGAATCGGGATTGGACAGCCAGCCAGGACATGCTGCTGGCCGTTGATGGCGAGAGAGACGGTGTAGAGTTTGTTGTCCGAAAATTAGTGGAGTCGCTTTACATAGAAGGCAGCAATACCGTGGGTCCACAAATCGCGGATGTGGACTGGACTTCCGTGCGTATGGGCGAGAAATGCATCCCCCGAGTCATTATTTGGGACGAGGTCTGCACTGTGCCCAAGCCTATTCTCAAAGTGTTCCTGGGTTGATTGGACGATCATCAGATCCAGTTAGTCTGCTTTGGTAACCACGGCCAGCCGCCGCCGATCGTGGTGACATGACACACGACTGACTAAGAGAACGAGCAGACTATTACGAGAAGGTCATTGTAGACCACACTGCGAAAGACAATCAATACAAGGAAGGGCTAAAGACGATTAGTTCCGAGCACTGAAAAAGCGTATTCCACTACAGTACGATGAGTTCCAGTCCTACTCGTAGATGCGTAAAGCCCCTCCAGGCCGCTTCCGACGAAATAGTTTTATCGAAACTTTGACGCAAAGCGACCTCATACTGGCCTCACGGACCAAGAAGCGAGATCAGGTGCAGGAGCTATTGTTTCAGTGGCATAAAGAGCACTTCCCGGACGCTCTCGTGACATTGCTGTACCACCCAAAAGACAGCCGGAAATAAAACGTCGATGTCCAGATACTCGGAACAGAAAACAGGGAAGTTTCGTCAAAACGATGTAGTGGATGTATGGATAGCCGCAGCCGAGTCTCCTTTGGGAGAAAATGCTTCTGACTGACGACTCGGGTATACGATGACGGTCCACTCAAGCCAGGATCTCACCATCTCCAACTCGCAAAAGGTCTGGATTATCGACGATCGCCTCACGTGGTCAAATCTGAGGCCGTCTCCCGGGTGGAATATATCGAACAGCTCAAACTGGTCCACCGCCAGATTTCGACAAAACACTCGATAGCACTACCTACCTTTCGGCACAGTATAGCCCTGTGCGAGCAACGATTGCGACGAAGCTCGTTGGGTACAAACGGCAAGACATGGCTATAGGACATCCCGAGTTCGAACTACGGGTATCTGACGTCCTAAATATACGAGAGGCGCAAAATAACCACTGCGCGGCCTGCAACTGTTTGATGCTGTGGGTGTATCAGACAAACGATATGCAGCAGTTCAACGTTGACTCACTGGATAACAGCATAGGGCACTATATGTGACACGTTCGACTGACCTGCCTGGAGTGTAATCGGAGACGAGGGTTCTGCAGTACTCGCCGGAGGCGGGTGAAAATCTTATCTAGTGGTAGTTCTGGCTCTCTTAGTAGTCACGACAAGAACATTTTTAGAAATAAGGAGACTGCATCTCGAAGACAACCCTCTAAACATCTTTAACAATGTGTTTACACTCGATTATCACTTCCACAAGATTATCTTTAATTTCGATCCATTTTAATACTGCAGGTGGGAAGCGTTACACTGTCAAGGCCGACATGCCCACTGTTTCTACACCAAGTGCCACAGCAGCCCAATGGCCAACCGCAATTGCATAACAACATCGACACCTGACCAAGGCTATCGCTGATTAAATCGATGTACGCCTCACTTCGCACATAGAAGAGCTAAAGCAGCAAATTACCACAGAGAGCACCGGCAATAATGCAGCTCTTGTGACGCTTTAAGCGCAATTCGCTACGCAGGATGGCTGCAGCGTTTAAACGGCTACCATACTCAACTTATCGTGTAACCGGTACCGCACCGGAAAATGCGCAGGCTTTGCTGGGGGTTCTGAGTGACAGAGGCGTTAAAAGTAAAGTTAGCCCTCCTTGAAAAACGTGATACTGTTCTGTCGCCAAACAGTCAGCCGAGAACTCAGAATTCAGTATGAAATTTATTACTGACCGTGGTCGATTTGTGATCCATAGTAATCCCCAAATTACAAAACTCCCTGAAGGATTATAGTGTTTTAGAACTGAATGACCGCTCGTTTGGCAGAAGGGATTGACGGATGAGGAACAGAAAGCAGTTCGCGATGAGTTGTACCGTTGGAAGAGCAATATAGCTTGAATAACATTTCAGACCCCTAGAAACAAACAGTTAAGTTGGTGGTACAAGATGCCTGTCAGCGGGGACACGATTGCCATGCCGATTCATCGGTTTGATTACGGCGGTCTTCGGCAGGAATCGCATCCGAGCCGCTAGCTCTGGAGGGTCCCGCTGACGTTAATAGAATGGAACCACTGGAGGAGGAAGCCGCATATAGAGCATGTTCCTAGCAGGAGTACAATGCATTCCCAACGGCATGTTTGCGGCTGATGCAGCCGGCAGTTTGGCACAAAATAAGACCTGGACAGGAATGCGAGAAAGCAGCGTACCATCCTGCGTCCAAAATACCCCGAGTATTTACTTGACTAAATGCTTGCCGATGAAAAGAAGTCGAGAAAGCTGCACACCACAGACGACATCGAACGTTTGCTCCAGCAAGAAGAGAAGACTAGAAGTCATGCGAGAAAGCGACATCCCAAGAAGGAAGAGTGCCGTATACTATAGCTTGACATACAGGAAGAGCGGGATGCTCCGATAGCAGGCTGGGATGGTTCGGGATAGTCACCCTATTTTCTGTCCACCACGTGCCACTCACTACCAGCCGCTCTTGTTTTACATCTTGTAAAGATAATTAGTATTACATTTCTATGTAAGTGGTGTAATTTTGTAGCGGCTAGAAGACAAGAATAAATAACCATAATGTCAGAGGATGTGCGACAAAGTGGAGAGCGCCACAGTTACAAAACAAAGAACTGATAAAAACTATATAAGTAATAATGTTACTGTTATAACCTATACTAACTATCAAATAGAAAAACGAATGCGAAAAATAAACAACAATAAGCAAAGGAACAAGGACTTTTTCCTCGTTATGGTCCAACAGGGACCTTTTCTGTAAGTGTGTTGCATGTGTAGAATAAACAGTAAGAAATGGAAAAATGAAAAAAAATTTAGGTATTTTTTAAACTACGGATGGGGATGGTTGTGAGTGAATTGGGGGAGAGGTGTTGACTTATAAATATATATCAATATATACACCAATGGTGTAGCGTGACATTTAAGAATGGGAACGCCGAGAGACATTTAAAAAAAAAATTGGAGTGTAGCTCCCCCACCTCCATTTTTTTTGTCAGGCGCACAAGAAATATATTTTTACCTGTGTCCATGGAATGCTAGCGAAGGTTGCCATTTGGTGCTTTTTCATATCATCTGGAGCTAAAATTTTTGAAAAAGCGCGGCTGCACTACTTTAGTGCTTTTCAAAAATTTGCTGGTGCATTTTAGTACATTTTGTCATTATTTAGTGCTTTTTGGTGCTTTTTAACTCGTCAAATAATTTGTTTCTTTTTCTTCAATAACTTTGGGTTATTTTTAAACATTTCTGTGAACAATAAAATTGTCAAACTCGTAATAAGTGGTGAGTAGAACCAAAATTTAAAATTGCCATTGTTCATTTGCATATTCACAATCATTCCAGGATCTTTGCTGTGACTACACTACTATTTACTTTACATTTGTGTATCATAATTAATAAGAACTACCCACAGCATTTCAGGGCGCAGTGGCTAAATGATCGAAATTTAAAAAAAATGTTTAATTGGAGTTGAAAGAGATGACACTAAGTGTTATTGTACGTATTGTAAATGTTTAATAGCCGGGAGGGTAAAAGATATGGAAAGACACGTTGAAACAACAAAACTGAAGAAAGCTAAACAACCATTCCATGAACAAACACAACTTTCCTTTAACACTCACAGTAATGACGTTAAAGCAACAGAAGCAAGCATATCTTTGTTCATAGCTGGACATTGTTCCCTAAGAGTAGTCGATCATTTAAGTGAACTCTGTAGTAAGGTACATTTTGGTGACAGTAAAGGATGCAAGAAAAGAATAAAACTTAGGAGATGAAAGTGTAGTTCAGTTATTTCAAATGTGCTCGCAACATATATCTAAAAAGACTTGATATCTGATATGGAAATAAAACAGCAAATTCAGCTTATTAATTGATGAAAGTAATGATATTACTCCAACTTAAGCTACTTGGTATAGCAATAAGATATTTTTCCATGAAAAGAAAACAGTTTCATGTGACTATTTTAGACTTAGTAGAATTGTGTGACAGTAACGCTGTATCAATATATAATGCCCTGAAAGAATGTTTGAAGAATAATGGAGTTGAGTTGCAAAGACTAGTTACACTAAGCACTGATAATACATCTGGTTACGATAGGTGTAAACAATGGAGTGTACACAAAATTAAAATCTGAAATTCCTCATCTGATCCTAGTTAGATGTGTGTGCCATTCTCTTCAACTAGCTGTGTGACATGCTACAGCTTAGTGCCTTCCCATGAGTCTAGAGTTCATGATTAGATAAATATACAACTGGTTTTCTCACTCATCACTTTGTTATTCAAAGTACAGTGAGATTTTTCATTAATAAATGATGGGCAATCCCCACATAAGCTTATTCAACCAAGTCAAATACGATGGATGTCTATTGAATCTGACATTGTCAAAATATTGCAGTAGTGGCTTGAGCTTAGAACTCATTTTAATATAACAAGAATGCACGAGCGCTGTTATACTGCAGAACTTCTATATTCTATATTTTGTGACATGAAAAACTATGTTTTTCTCAAATTTCTCATACATATTCTTGGAGAAGTTCAAAGCGAGAATAAAATGTTTGAAACAGAAATACAAGATCCAACAAAACTACTCAACGATCTTGTCCATCTCACAGATTCTATCAGTTCAAAGATTGTTATTCCTGGAAAAAAACATTACACAGACTGATGCTATTGGAGAATTTATATATCCTAATCCCTTTCTGGGTTATGAGTTTGAAAAAGAAATGGCAATCTACAAATTTCCGGATGAGAAAGAAATTCTTGGAAGATGTGTACAGTTTTTAGTGGAGTTATTAACACAGCTGCGTTTACGTTTGCCAGATAACGTTCACATTTTGCAGTCCATGTCATGTTTTAGTGGAATTATTAACACAGCTACGTTTACGTTTGCCAGATAACGTTCACATATTGCAGTCCATGACATGTTTTAGTGGAGTTATTAACACAGCTACGTTTACGTTTGCCAGATAACGTTCACATATTGCAGTCCATGTCATGTAAATTAGTGGAGGTGAATGTCTACAGCCAATTAAGCCGTACATATTAGATCTGGCTAAAATGTTTATTGATGGCGCAGATACTCTCACCAGCATAGATTTACAGTGGAGGAAACTTCACCATATGCAGTGGACACATAACAATGACACACTTGTAGTGTGGGCAGAAATAGCTTCATACAGTGATGCAACTGGTGAAAAGCCTTCCAGATTTAGTTTTAACTGTACTTACTTTATCTCATTCCAATGCCGACGTAGAACGTGTTTCCAGTCACATGGCGGTTACAAAATCAAAAATTCGAAATAGACAGAGCATCACTTGTTTGAGAGCTGTTCTCAGTTCTATTAAATTTGGAATGAAAGGATATGGTAAATGCTGTTTTGATTATAAACTACCTAAGGATGTCATGCAAAAAATTGAATCACAAGATGCTTATCAAAGTTTATTTCAATCATCATCATCTGATACACAAGTACAGCCAGAAGACGCAACAGAAATTGATGAAGACTTGTCTGACTGGGATTTGATAGATCTTGAATAAACATTTTTCTAATATTAACTAATAGTCAAGAATTAGAATGTGAAAACTTGAAACATATTTTGAATATTATAGTTTTCTTTGTGTCTTCTCATTATTTTATGTGTGCATTGTTGGCATGACCTTTTGGCAAAAACATGTTGACAACACTAAATGCACAAGGAGAAAGACACAAAAGATGAAAACAATATTGTATTACTGTAATTATGCAATCTTGAATAATATTATTTATCAGATTAACTGCTATTATTAAATTATAATGTGTTATCTTGTATTTTTTCAAAGAAAATATTTGGTGCTTTTTTTAGTGCTTTCCAAAAAATTGTTCAGTGCTTTTTAGGGACGTTTCTAGAGCTTTTATGATGAAAGGAGTTGGCAACTCTGATGCTAGCGCCAGTTTACTTGAAAATATTACCGACTGAACGAGTCGCTGCAAGTATTGTTTGTTTGAAGACATCATGTTTTATTGCTTACAGTCATGCAGCGTCCGATAGGACATGTTCAATTGGTATCTTGCCCAGCGTATGAAATGCCTCATTGTGCAATAAATGATGTTTTGAAGGGTGGTGTTTTACTTCTTTTATAATAACGTTTCTTAAACCATAAATGCCTACCGTATTTAGTTTTTGATCCCAAACAATAGACATAACATAGCATATTATTGTTTTTTGTCAGCGCAGCCAGTTATCCAAGGAAATATGTCATACCAGGACGATTGAAAATCTCGTTTTCTATTATTACGAAATTAATTGACATGCATGAGATTAGTCTTTGCAATTTATCCACACGTCGTTGTTCGTATGATAAAATACACACAGGAGTTGTCACAAGAAAGTTTACAATATTAAGTCTAGTAAAGTTACTATGTCCTCAACAGCTATACACAACACACTTAGTTACACACACGCACACAAATAATAGTGTATGGCATACAAACACGCTTATGACTTGGCTTATGACAGCGTTTCCAACCAAAATTTTGAAAACTTCCAAATTCAGAAGACAAAAAATAGCCAAGATAAGACAATTCCTATATATATATAAAACAGGATAAAAGCAGAATAGGGTAAGCAAATATTGCATTCTGAAAAATGGAAAATATATTGTGTAATATAACATTGTCCTTGGAGGTGAGAAAGAGAGTTCTGCAATGCTATATAACTCATATACTAACATGGATGCGAGTCTTGGACAATAAACAAACTGGAAAGTGGGAAATTAGAAGCAATAGAGATGTGATTCTACAGAATAATTCTGGGAATACCATGGATTGCTCGAAAAATTAATGTGGAGGTATTGAAGGAGTCAACGTCGAGATGCCGAGCGTTTTGACCTTTATTGACCCCACACCACTGACCAATTGAGCGCACGGCAGGAACAAGATTGAGGAACGCTAATTTAAAGTAATAATAATAAGTAAATATACATTATAAACACTTACTACGACTTATAAAAAGTTGATAACAACAATTATAATAGAGTAAATAATGACGAAATCGGCTGACGTTTCGAGCTAACATTTTTGTTTGAATGTACACAGCAGCGACCCGTACCCATATCGGCACATCGACATTAACTGCTCATTCAATGCAAATCTAACTGTCCGAACCAGAATATCTTACGTCACTGTGTGTCGACAGTGTCGCTGCGTGTGTCGACTCTGAGGTGCCGGAGAAATTGTTTGAGTTTTTGCAATCAATTTTTTCATTCCATCTATAACCATCACACGTACGTACATCATCCCTAAAAGTAAAAGCCAGATACACCACACGAGCAATTATATATCTGTTTCCAGATTGCACTACGCGTAGATACTTTTAGAATCTTCGTTATTTACTAACCATGTGAATCACACACCAACAATGTGAACCCCTTTGAGCAAGAGCTATGTGAAAACCTTGCACCCCAATTATAGATATTGAAATGACTGTTTTCGGCGCACATAGAATTGTCTGTGAAATTGAATATTGAACAACATGTTCATTTGATATAATCAGTTGAACGTATTTCAAGTGTATCGCAAGTAACGATGTTCTATGCTAGTATTTGTACAAAGTAAAAGTATTTGTATTTAGCAAACTTCTTATGTCAAACAACAATAAAACGAAAATGATGACGTTGAACTCAGATATCGTTGGTGAGAGCTCCGTAGTGTTTTATTGTTGAAACTCACAAATATATATATTTGAAAAGATCACATTGTAACTTTAACGGTATTCAAACGTGGGTCTTTATATTTTTTACTTCTTTTCGTTATATATTCTCAATTCTCTAAACTCGTCCTGCTCTGTGGCGAAGTAGTACAGAGCGCGTCTGTGACAGCCAAGGTACCGAGTTAGATCCCCGCCACAGGCATCCGGATCGTTCAGAAAGCAAAGGCAAACTACTGAACGTATTTATATTGCCTAGAAAAATTACCACAGCCAACAAATGCTTGGTTAATGGCTAAGTCCTGTAAAGGACATGCTACCAAAATAAAATTCTCAATTATGTGTGTATTAATGTTTCTCTTAGCTTCTTTTATTTTAAGTTTATATGACTAACTAAGACAACACCTACTTGTATTATTCTATAGAGTTCAAGCAAATATATCTTGCCTCATCCACCACCCTTGCCCAATCGAAGTGCTTGCTTCAGTCCTTATCAAAACAGAACATCAGATATAACGCTAGCGGAAAACAATCATTGTGTAAGTATTTATGTTTTCTAGTAGTGGGATGGTCTCTTGATTATTATTTGGGAATTTATTATTCTTATTATTATATATGTACAGACAGTGAGAGAATTCTATATGAACAAAGTGGCAGTAATATATTTGCACTTATTTCATGAAATAAACTCCGAAAACAATTAGGATGGTAAATCTATCTATCTATCAAACCGTAACCCATCAGTGTCTTAGGGGGTAATATATTGTATGCCTCAGCACACGGAGTCCTTCAACCATGTCTATCTTCAACGATGCGGGTGAGTGGGGAAAAATCTTGTCTAGTCGACTGCTTGATGTTGCCTGTCCATGTCTTATTTGGCCCCGTCTGCATCTTCCACTCTCGACGAGTCCTTGCAGTATTGCTTTGACAATGAACCATGTCGCCATACATGACCAAACTATGCACGTTTTCGTCGTTTCACTACTGAAAGCAATGGTTCTTGTGGACCTGTACACATCTGTGTTTTTTTTTGTTACGTAAACATTTCTTAAGTCAACAACGTTTGCTACTTAGGACCAACATTTACATGAACCCTTTCCCTGGACAATAAAATAAACGCATGTATAGGGAAAGCGGCTACAATTTCTGGTGGACTGTCAACACAAGCTTGGAAAAACATAAACTAAAATTGAAAGCAAAGATATAGATCTATCAAACATGCGTTGCTGAGTACACTATACTACGGAACTGAAACATGGACTATCTACACCAAACATGAAAGCTGACTTAATATCTTTCATCTAAGATGTTCCGCAAGATTTTAAATATTAAATGGCACGACAAAATCACCAACATAGGATTGTTATGATGACAGCACATTATATCAAGGATCCCCCACAGACTCAGAACAAATGATTATGTCAGTCAAATAGCGAAATACAAAACCTTTTCTTCAACGCAAAAAAGACAAAAATAATGCATGTAAGCATAAATGAAATTACACCTAAAATAGTCATTGACAAAGAGCAACTCGAAAATGTAAAGACTTTGAATATTTAAGATCACCCATCAACACCACAGGGGATTGCTCGGCAGAGAAAAGAAAGAGATTAGCAATGACCCTACAAAAAAATCACAGAGGAAAAATCTATGCAAGGGGCAAACAGAAAAACAAAGTTACAACTACTAAGAAGCTATATTTTTCCTGTGGCAACATACGGTTGTGAGACGTGGGCAATGACATTCACAATGGAAAATAAATTATATGCATTCGAAATGAAAGTCTATAGAAGAGTCCTAAGAATATCATGAACAGACAAAAGAACTAACGCAGATGTCCGTAAATATCTGAACATAGAAGATGACTGGCTCCTCAAAAGTATTAAAAAACGCAAACCTACATATTTCGGACATCTAAAGAGACACAATGGTTTGTAAAAATTAACCGTGGAGGGAAGAGTTTCAGGTAAGAGAACATGTGGCAGAACAAGACTACGGTGGACACATGACATCGAATACCTACTGAACATGACACTGGAAGAAGCTGGGCAGCTTACATAGAGCCGTGAGGCTTACATAGTTGCAATACGGACAACGTCCTGCGAAGAACATATCACATAGAGAGAGGAAGTGTAACGCAACACTCTCTTACCATCTTCCACGGAAACAATATAAATAGATTGTGTTCGCTGAGTCACGTCCGCAGAATGCCAAACTGACGCATCCCAAAATAAATAATATTTGGGGCACTGGATGAAGGCCATCGAGCCTGCAGTAGACTAATGCTGAGGTATACAGACATCTGTAAATCCTCGATGAAAGGCTTCCACATAGAATCCCAAAACTGGGAAAACAAGGCCGAAACTCGTGATGTCTGGAGGCAGAACCTGCGTGCGGGAATAGCATTGTTCAGAAATAATATGTTTACGGATATGGAAGAAAAAAGAGAAAGACGAAAACAAAAATCTTCCGTTACCGTGATATGATCGCTTTAAAAGTCACATGTCTGAGAAAATATTCAGCAGATAGATTCTACTTATTGCTAAATGACCGTCAGCGAGACACAAAAGCTATACATTTCTATAGGAAATTCGTAGAATTCGTCTGTAACATTTGTATGCACAGGCATGTAGTTGTCTCTCCATGTCTACAGCACAATAGAAAGCACTAGTAAGTTATAAAGTTTGATTTTCACTGTAACACTGATGTTGCGTTTTCAAATTAAGTTTAAGCTTGCTAAAGTCATCTCCACACTTATATTTAATTCTACTTTGCATTTTCCATTGCTGCATATGATAGACCCGAGGTATTTTAAAGCATTAACCTCTTACAGTTCATCATTCATTCATCATGATGTTGGTCTGTGCTGTGTCTCTGGTAATAGTAAAAATCGTGCTCATTTATGTGTTTATTTCCATTCCATACTAACTTGTAACATTTCCCAACTTTGCTGCTCTGACTCGCTATAAGATCAGTATCATCAGTGAAGCAGAAATTGCAAATATGACGACAGAGAAAAGAAAGAGATTAGCACTAAAATCCATATGTTTGTTTTGTTTTTCGTTCGCTCCATTGTAACCATCACGGATATCCGTGCGATTTCCGCCGGGAGCGTGATAACGTTGTGCCACCGTTATGCGCCTTGTAGGCCTAGAACATCCGATTTCGGCATGCCTTGACAATTCGGGTGGGCTACCCTTAGCCTGTGACAGCCTCTATATCTGTCTCCAGGCACTCGTAGTGGCGACTCTTCGCCCAGGCGATTTTTGATCTCGTCTTACTCGCACGAGGTGTTCCACTGTCTATGAACTCGCCTCGTGTAATTGGACGTGCTGTGCCTGTGCCCATTGGGTACTGAACCGTTTCTCATCCGTGAGCCTGGTTCCTTAAGGGGAAGAACTCAACAGAGGAGTTGGACCCTGGCTCTTTCGCCCTCTTAGCCGAGGTGTCATTCACTGACATCGTGTACCCCTTGTCCGAGTTCGAGTCTCACACCACGCGTTTGAGAGTAAGGCGTTCTAGAGCTGAACGTCTTGGCGTCCTTGTCCCAATAGCGCCTGAGCCCATCAGGTACTGAACCCTTCCTCTCTTCAAGTGTATTACCGGTGTAGGAAAACCTGACAGTAGAGTTGGGCCAGGGCTAAATCGTTGTCCCTTTTGTGCCTGAGCCCATCGGGTACGGAACCCTTGACAGTAGAGTCGGACCAGGACTACCATCGTTGTCCCTTTCTTGCCTAACCCATCGGGAACAGAACCCTTTCTCTTCGCGAACATATTTCCGGTTTAGGAAGGCTCGACATTAGAGTTGGATTAGGTCTTCTTGCTTTACCAGCCATCAATGAATGGGTCTGGGTCTCTGTCTGTAAGGAACACAGGTAACTAGATGCTCGTCTCGAGCTGACGGAGCTTGTAGTTCACCTTTCCTAGAGACTTTTTACTTTCTATTTGCAGTTCGCGCTGCCCTCTAGCGCTGTTCTGCCCTTTCATTGTTTCATTGTACTCGGTATGAAATCTATTTGTCTCTCGCCATGCATCTACCTTTACGTGCATTTTACATTGGCCACCCCTCCAATGTTCGGACTAGACTGACTAGCTTCACTGTATGTCGACAGTGTCGCTATATGTGGTGATGCTGGTGGTGTCGGAGATATTGTCTGTCTCTTGTGCACTCAAATTTCTTTCCATCTGCTACCTCCACATTCTCGGACACGATCCCCAAATGATTTGGCCAGAATCAGCTCGAGCTGCTGTATTTCTGTTTCCAGGGTGCACCGCGTGGAGGTACATTTGGGATCTTGGTTATCTGATAACCCTGGGTCCGCCTAGAGCAATGCGTTCCCTTTGCACCCCACTAAAATCCATATAGACTCTTTACATGCCATCATTTCTCTTCACATGGCCGAAAAAGCTTAACTTCCTTTTTAAAATGGTGTTGAAAGGCCAGCTTTCTTGAACGTTGATTTTTCTTAGCACGTCTTTGGTGGTATTTCTTGCTGTCCGTGGTATTCTCAGGACTCTTCTATACAACTTCATTTTGAAGAAATCTATTCTCTTGGCTGTAGTTTTATTTATCGTCCATGGTTCTCAGTCGTAGGTAGCCACTGGAAACACACACGTTAGAAACAGACTTTAGTTCCCCTGTTTATACAGCGCCAAAGTTTTATCAGTTTTATTTTCAATTTGAACATCGTTATTTCTGTTTTCCTCCTGATTTCGACTGCACAGTCTCCTGCACTGTTTGTTAGCTCCTAGATATTCTAGATATACAGCTCCTAGAGCTGTGTGGACAGCATAGGGCACAGTTAGACACATAGTACGCTCTGGCCATCCACTGCACCTGATTTTCTCCCAGTTGTCTCGACTTTGTCTTGCCACTGGACCAAGATAAAACTCAGGAGAGAGAGTGTGGTTGACGATTAGCGCAACTCTTCCACACTATAAACCAACTTCAGCGCTAGTCATTTCTCAACCCATTTATCTGTGCGCATGGAGAACTCGCGATTGCCAAAACAAATATATTATGGAGAACTCAAGGCAGGATTTCGAAAAGCTGGTGGACAGAAAAAGCGTTTCAAAGACACGCTCAAGTCATCCTTGAAACATCTTAACATTGACGTAGGTGCTTGGGAGAGCCTCGCTCAGGATAGAACGGCTTGGCGTTACAGCATTAGAACGGGAGCACTAGCGGCAGAAGAATTCAGACAAGAAACTGCAAGACAGAAGCGGACACGTAGAAAAGAAAAAACATCTCAACCTCACACAGATACATTCTATTGTTGTCAATTCTGTAAAAGAACATTTTGTGCGCGCATTGGACTTGCTAGTCATTTAAAAACGCACTATTAACTTTATTATTTTATTATTTATTGTTATTATTATTATGGTTGAGTTTTTGGTCATCGTCGATCACGACGGACGAACATCATCAGATATTCAAAGGGGATCGACATGTTTTCTAGTTTACATTTGTATTTTCGGGATTACGCCATTTAGATGGTGTAGTTAGCGTATTACTTGGGAGAGGGATTCCAAATTTCGTTCTACCCTGTAGGATATGTGATTTTTGTTTGTAGTTGATTATAGGAGGAATGTAAATTATTCAAGTGTTTTTACACTGACGAACTAGTTATTTTCGATAAAGACACAAAAAATGACGTTTTGACTACTCCGGCTGACGGCTAATTAACAGCGTACAATGCCATCGCAAAGAGACATCCAAAAGGCAATATCAGGAAATTCCCATCTCTAAACAAAATGTCTGTGACGGCACACGAGACGGAGGAATCAAAATGGATAAACAGCTCAAACGGTAAAAATGCAAAATGTGTAACGCACAAGAGGCATGTTCAGCGCATAACAATGAATGTTGCCTGACCACCGTGGAATAGACTGGGACCTTACCACGTACATTCTAAAGTCAAACAATGAACCAAGAACATATAGAGACTAGAAAGCAACATATTAGAATAGGTACATGGAATGTTAGAACACTACACCAGTCAGGGAAGCTGGAAAGTTTACTATTAGAGGTAGAAATATTAAATGTAGATATTCTAGGAGTAGCAAAGACTAGATGGAAATATTCTGGGTGCACAAGAAAGGAACAACTATAGTTTAAAAAAAAATACATTTTATACATTCAGGAGGCGACTACCATGAACTAGAAACACCGATCAAGAAAGAAATACATCGGCCGGTACTGATGAAATCTCCATATAGCGACATAATGACGATGCTAAAGATCAAAGCAACACCTTTTGATTTAGCCATTGTATAAAACATACGCACTAACTACAGGCTACACTGAAGACGAAATAGAAAATTACTACGAGGACCTTAAACAACTACTAAAGCAGTAAAATAAACAGACATTCTAAGTCATTGCAGAATGCAAAAATATGGATAGGAAGATAAAAGAACATTGTAGTGAATTTGGACTGGGAACAAGACATGACAGAAGTAAAATACATATACAGTTCTGTAGGGAGAACAACATGACTATATGTAAGATATTCCTTGAACATGAAAATAGAAGTTATATACATGGAAAAGTCCTGGAGACAGAAAGAAAAGCCAAAATAGAATATATTATGACCAACAACAGATTTAGAAATAGTGTCACGAACACTGAAACATATCCAGAAGTTGATATCAACTCTGACTGATATCAATTCAGTGCTGTGCAAAATACATGTTGAACTTAAAAATATAGAACAAATTAAAAAAAACCAATATCCACAGATAGACACACCAGCACTAAAACAGCCAGACATATAACGAAAATATCTTGTAGATGTAAGGAATATATATGAACATCCAAGGATAAAATGCTTGGAACAATACAGAAGGGAAAATCCAGAAGAGAAAATAGACAATAAATGGGAAAAGCTTAAGGAAAAGTATTCAAACATCAAACCAAATTTCACCAATAAGAAAAGCCAAGAAAAAAAATATGGATGACAGATACAATATTAGAAAAATGTCCGAACTGTTGAATATACAGAATATAGAACAATAAAAATACCCCAAAATATAACTTATGAGCAATGAGATACGTAACTTACAGAACTGCGTTAAAAATATGTCTAGGAACAAAATGTAGAGAAATAGAGAAAATGTTAGTACAACTGAACACAAAAAAACTCATACGGATATACGACACATCATAAATAAGAAAAATACCATAAATGGGCGTGGCTGCATTAAAGATAAAAGTGGAAAAATTATTTTCGATAAAACAGAAGTGCTTACAAGATGGGCAGATTATTTGACAGAACTATTTGATGACTACCGGAACAAACAACTTAAAATGCACAGTAACGATAGACCAGCAATATTGAAAGGAAATCTGAAGTAGAAACACAATAAAATAATATAAAATGTGGACATGCCGCATGCTCCGACAAAATACCAGCAGGCATACTTGAAATTCTAGATGAATTTAGTGTGGAAAATATCACAGAACTTTGCAATGAAAATGAAATATGAAACAGGCCACATACCTAAAGACATGAAGTCATCAATATTCACACCATTACCTAAGAAGACCACCACTGTTGAATATACAGAATATAGAACAATAAGTTTGATGAGTCATATAACCAAGATAATACATGAAAGAATTAATAACAAGATAGACTTTCAGATCGATGAAGAGCAATTCGATTTTAGGAAAAATAAAGGTACCAGAGAAGCTATACTTAGTATCCGAATGTTGAAGGATTAATATATAAACGTTTAAAAAGTATCAATGTTTGCAACATAGACTACAGCTATGCCATTGACAGACTCCAAAATGGAAAATTAATCGAATGTCTTCAAGAAATAGACATATATGGAAAAGACATTAGACTGATTAGAAATATGTATTGGGAACACATTGCATCAATAAGGTGTGAAAACAACTACTCACCATACATAGAAATAAAAAGTGGGGTAAGACAAGGATGTATTTTGTCAACAAGCCTATTTAATATTTAAACAGAGAAGATCTTTAAATATATGGAAGTAAAGACAAGATTCAAGATCAGTGGGAAAATAATAAAGAACCTGAGATACGCAGATAACTGTTTTGTTAGCAGAAAGTGAAAATGAACTGCACAAGCTTAAAACGTCAAGTCGATACATTAAGTAAAGATTATGGACTGCATATAAACATCCACCAAAAAAAATCATGATAATCAGCCGTCAGAAGAGCAGGTGCTAAACATAAAAATACATGGAAGCTACAAGTAGAATATTATCAATATATTATCAATACATAATCACAAATGATGGCAGATGTGAATCAGAAATTAAAAGGACAATAGGAATTGCTGAAAGTACTTTCAATGACATGATGATTATATTAACATCTAAACAAATTATAAAGCTAAAAATGAAAATTATGAAATGCTACATCTATTATATAGCTCCTAAAAAGAATATATGTTTTTACAGTAAATATGAGTAAACATTTTTACTATTTACTAACACATTAGTATGGCTCAGAAATATGGACAATACACAAATAGAAGACATAATTGATGCCTTCGAGATGTGGGTATATAGAAGAAAAGAAAGAACATCATGAAAATAGAAGAAAACAAACACAGAGGTTCTAACAACACTTATATGAAGAAAGAAATATTAAAAGAAATAAAGATCAAGCAAATAAAATATTGTGGACACATTAAAATACATGACACCTTGTTTGAATGCCTTACTTGAGGGTCAAGTCTGAAGGAGGTGAGCAAGAGGTAGACAGAGATACAATTGAGAGAGTAACATCATCAGATGGACAGGTTACTGTCTATCAGAGTGAACCACCACAACAAAAGTAAGGGATGTTGGAGGTCTGTTGTAGCCAATCTTTGTCGCGGAGACGTCATCTTATCAACATTCTTATCAATATTAGTTCTAGGTCTTGTTTTCACTTTATCGGTTGTCATTACTTTCGTCTTTTTTCACATTGAGAAACATGTTTTATTGTTCGCTAAAGCATTTTGCTATATATGTTATGTTCATTACGTCTTTTTAATTTGACTGTAATATCGCTGTTTTGTCTGTGTATCTAATTGTGGAATCTGGAGATTTCCGATGTTTATAGGGCTAAATTCTTGTTGCTGTATGATGTGCTCGAAGTATATGCTGAAAAGTAATGGAGACATTATGCGTCCTTGCAAAACTCCCTCATTCTGTTTAAAAAACTCTCTAACTCTGTATTATATGATAGGACAGCTCTACGTGCATTTGTTTATAAAGTTATTCAACAATGCCTATGATTGTGGTATACAAATTAAATTGTCTCAGTATGTGCCATAGACCATCATGCCAAACCACGGTCATGGGTTTTTGTAAAATCAATGAAATTGTTTGGATGAGTAATGTTTTGTCAATTAATATTCTGCTGTTCAGGTGTGCCTCTGTTTACTAGCTTGTTCTACTTCAATTAAGTTCCAGTAAATGCAGTATATTGAATCAGTCCTGGCATTAACAGATAAGAATGTGCACCGACATGGATAAATCTATTTGTATAAACAGTGTACACAGTTAACTATTAGCACGCAAACTTTTTGTCATCTCACAGTTTCTAGCATACCCATAGCTGCTTACAGTATGAAAGTAGATATCGAAAGATAAGGATGGTGATAGTTGATATGATTCGCTAGTCAAAACACATGTCACACCCCGTGTACAGACAAAACACATGTCAGACCCCGTGTACAGACAAAACACATGTCACACCCCGTGTACAGACAAAACACATTTCACACCCCGTGTACAGACAAAACTCATGTCACACCCCGTGTACAGACAAAACACATGTCACACCCCGTGTACAGACAAAACACATGTCACACCCCGTGTACAGACAAAACACATGTCACACCCCGTGTACAGACAAAACACATGTCACACCCCGTGTACAGACAAAACACATGTCACACCCCGTGTACAGACAAAACACATGTCACACCCCGTGTACAGACACAACACATGTCACACCCCATGTACAGACAAAACACATGTCACACCCCGTGTACAGACAAAACGCATGTCACACCCTGTGTACAGAAAAAACACATGTCACACCCCGTGTACAGACAAAACACATGCCACACCCCGTGTACAGACAAAACACGTCACACCCCGTGTACAGACAAAACACATGTCACACCCCGTGTACAGACAAAACACATGTCACATCCCGTGTACAGACAAAACACATGTCACATCCCGTGTACAGACAAAACACATGTCACACCCCGTGTACAGACAAAATCCTACCTGAGAATGTTCACTTTAATGATATTCAATTAATGAGTCGAAGAAGGAGGCTGGAAACTTCATTGGTGCATTTTAATAGGTCTCTATGGGCTAAGTCCATAAATTACGTCAATAACTATAAAGGGGGGGGCGCAAGGTGCTTTAAAAATTTGACAGAGGTAACAAGTGATAGCTGGTTTGAGAATATTAATTAATTAGATTTGTTTAAGCCAACACCAGAAACGTTGTCAACAACTTACCAAGAATCCAGAGAATCCACTGCCTTTATTATGTCAAAAATACGTTTACAGCTATACAATTTTAGGGAAAAAAGTGCGGCAAAAACCACATATCGTTCACAAAACATTTTTTTCACATTCACAATATATTAATTGGTGTATAAATAACCGTTCTGTTGTACGTCAACCTTTCTCAAACTCCTTATCACTTGTCAACAACTGTCAAACATCCCAAGCGCATACGCCGCCACCTCTAATTACACTGCGCAACAAAAAAAAGTTGTTTTTTTTACAAGTATAAAATTAGTCAATTCCTACTGAAAATGGGTTGAGAAAAACGAATATGACATCAGAAAATGTTTATTAGCTCTAGTTTTTGAGTTATTGTAATTTCAATATTTGTATTAAAAATCCTATTTCTTATTGTTTCCTTTTCCTCTTGTATACCACTTCTGGAGCTTCTCTTGTGACATTCCAGCAGTAGTCAGCAAGCATGGATGTATTCCACTTACCCTGGTACCTTTTTTCCATCAATGCAATGTCTTGGTGGAAACGCTCCCCATGTTCATCACTTACTGCACCACAATTTGGAGGGAAGAAATCAAGTTGAGAATCCAGGAAGTGGATCTTAAGTGACATGTTGCAACCTAATTGTTCATATGCTGTCAGAAGTTCATTAATAGCAACAGGATAGTTCTCACTTCTATGATTGCCCAGGAAATTTTGTACAACACATATGAAAGATTGCCATGCACCTTTCTTATTCCCATGAATAATGGCATCAAAATGCTCATCTTTCAACAGTTCCCTTATCTGTGGGCCTACAAATTATCCTTCCTTTATTTTACCATCACTAAGGTAATGAAATTTTTTCCTCAAGTACTTAAATGCCTCTCCCTCCCTATTCATGCCCTTGATAAAGTTCTTCATTAGCCCCAATTTAATATGAAGAGGAGGTAGAATCATTTTATTTCTATCAACCAAAGAAATTTGCTGTACATTCTTTTCACCAGGCTCCATAACCTTCCTATCAGGCCAAGTTTTCCTAATGTAATGAGAAGTTCTCTGTCGACTGTCCCATTCACACAGAAAGCAACAATATTTTGTGTAACCTAATTGCATGCCAAGTAAAATTGCAATAACTTTCAAGTCTGCACAAATCTGCCACTGATGATCATCATATTTTATTGCTTTAAGAAGTAATTTCATATTTTCATAAGTCTCCTTCATGTGGACAGCATGGCCTATAGGGATAGAAGGTAATGAATTGCCATTGTGTAGCACAACTGCTTTCAAACTTAACTTTGATGAGTCAATGAATAACCTCCACTCTTGTTGTATGTGCTCTATTTTCAAAGCTTCCATAAGCCCATTAACATCATGGCAAGCAACAATGCTATTATTCATTGTGAAAAATGGAGTTAGAGATTTCTGACGTTCTCTGAACATAGACACCTTAACATTTTTATCCAGGAGATTCCACTGCTGAAGTCTTGATGCAAGAAGTTCAGCTTTTGTTTTAGATAAGTCAAGATCTCGAATTAAGTGACTTAGTTCATTTTGAGAAATTCTATGTAGAATATCAACAGAACCTATTGGTGTGAATTGAGTATCTTCCTGTTCAAACTCAGGTTGTATTTCTTGACCACATCTGCATCAAGCTCTATAACTTTCTGGTTGGGTGAGGTAGGAACAGGCAGATCTTTTCCATGTGATACTGGCCGTATAGCTGATGGAATATTGGGGTAATTCAAAGTCCACTTCTTCTTTTTAAATATTCCGTGTTGGAGAGGAGGCACCATACAAAAATAGCAGTCACTTACATGATCTCTCGGCTCTCTCCATATCATAGGAATCGCGAAAGGCATTGACCGCACTTTGCCATTCAACCAACCACAGAGTTTCACAGTACATGTAATACAGAAAATGTGAGGTGCCCAGGGTTTGTCTTGATCACCTATCTTACAGCCGAAGTAAAGATGATATGCAGTTTTAATTAAAGGTGTAATTTTCCGTTTTTGAGACGACAACGTCCCCTCGCCACAAACATAGCAAAAATTGTTAGCACTATTAACGCACTTTCGTGACATTATGGAATCCAATCTTTATACAAATTCAGACATTTATAGCACTGGAAAATAATATATATATATATACTACTTGAAAATATTAATTATATACACATGTTGAAATATGTGGTTTGTTTTTTACATCAACACACGATTTAAACAATATAGCGGCCATTGAGAGAAGTCGCAAGGTGTCAACATGCATTCGTCGCTGAATACATTTTTGCCAGAAAAATGTGCACTTTTTTCGACACAATAAACAAGGAATATCACAAAAATAAGAGCAAACTAAGAATTTTTAATCTGATATTCGTTTTTCTCACCACATTTTCAGTAGGAAATGATTATTTTCATGTCTGTAATTTTGTATGTGTTGCGCTGTGTTATTGCTGTAATTTATGGACTACCCCGTAGAGACCTATTAAAATACAACAATACAGTTTTCAGTTTCCATCTTCCACTCAGACGTACTGTCCAACATTTTGTTGTTCGTCCATCACAAGTGATGATGACCATTTGTTACAACCACTTTTGAAAATTCAATTTTAGTTATGTCCCCGATTATGAGTTCGTAGATGGCTAACGAGCCCTATTCGAGCTGTAAATGTCCTTGGACAGTTTGGATATGGAATAACGACTGTAGACGGATCTTGGTCTATCCGTGACTCTCTAGCTGCTCTCCGCTGTTGAGCTGCTGCATTTCTCGTCGATGATGCGCTCTTTGTTTATTTTAGAACGCCATGTAGATCTATGTTGTGCAAGTTCTTCCCATGTATCGTGGTCTATTTCAAAGGCTTTCAGTGAGTTATTTAACGAGTCCTTGTAGCTCTTTCTTTGGCCACCTTGAGATTGTATACCCTTCTCTAGCTCACCATAGACAAGTATCTTTGGCAGACGATGGTCTGGCATACGCACCAAATGACCTGCCCAACGAATCTGTGTCTGCATCAGGATCGTGTCAATGCTTGGGATACCAGCTCTATCAAGGACAGTGGTATCTGGAATCTTGTCTTGCCATCTGATGTTCATAACTTTTCTGAGACAATTTGTATGAAAATGATTGAGTTTTTTCACATGACGTCTATACACAGTCCATGTTTCACTAGCGTATAACAGCACTGGAAGTACCACTGCTCTGTAAACTTTCAGCTTAGTCTGTACGTTAATGCCATTTCTACGCCAAACAATTTGCGTACAATCTGCCGAAAGTACTGCTTGCTATGGCGATCCTTGTATACACTTCATCACCAACGTTGGCATTTTGTGATAACGTACTGCCTAGATATGTGAATCTATTCACAACTTTCAGTGCTACACCATTTACATTTATGCAGGGCTCGAGATAGATTTTGCCAAGTGCTGGTTGTAGCATGATTTCTGTGTTCTCTGTGTTAATGGTAAGCACAAAGTTGGTACAGGCTTTGGAGAATATGTCTATAATACATTGTAGATCAGCCTCAGAGTTGACATTTCGGGCAGAGTCATCAGCAAATAGAAGATCATTTTTCTCTGTAATTACTGATCGTATAGACTTTATATTTTGCATGAGTGCATCATTTCATAACCACGTTACAGATTTATAATTATTTATTATCTATATTGAGCGGATTTATCGCAGAAGTTGCTACTAATGTCGTTTTTTTAGGTCGTAACGATTTCATTGTATGTGGAAAATACATTTTACAGTAATTTCATCTACAGGCGTATCGTACATCTTTCATAGGGTGGGTACAAATGAGAAATTTCGAGAAAAATATCTTTCTTTCGTTGCAATGAGAATATATGCAACGAGATATATATAGTTAACAGTGAAACTCGTTTATGAAATTGTATTATTATTTACGAACTTGTGAATTTAAAATAAACGTCAACGAATACTATACTTACCGTCTTCATCATCATCATATTTGTCCTAGTATGATCTATCTCTGTACTAATCGATGATCCATTTTCTTAGTGCATTCTACAATTCAGAGAAAATGATACTTGTCCAGCATTTGATATTATCAATCTAGATATTTCGTTTTTCACCTCTTATCAGAAACCTTTCAGTTTGATTTATCTCAGATTTACTGCATTGTTTTAATATGTGCTCTATTACATTGATGTTATCAAAATTCAATTTCTTCTCGTTTATCCCTAGTAATCGTTTATAATCATTTTTGTTGTCTATTTATATCTCTATCTATTGGTTATGGACCTTGTTTAACTTTCGTTGTTGCAAGTAGAAGTGTTCTCTGAAGAATTTCTTCTTATGTGCTGCTTGTGAGCTTCATGTCAGTGATTTTCATTTGCATGGTCTGCCTCCGATTTCATATGTCTTTCCTCCTTCTGTTTAAATTTGATGTTACAGCTACTTTAACTGTTTTATATCGTTGTCTATACACATATTTAGTATGGTTCTTGAGTATATTATATTACTTCTGTTCTGTTAGTTCTTCTTGTTAATATAAATATTATCGGGCTTCTGCAGTTTAAAGAGTTATACTTGTACCATGAATACACTTGGGTATCTATGTACTTGACGAATATGTTTGTTTACATAGGTTTTTCTGAATACACATTTTAATTATTCTGAAGTTGTTGCATGTTTTCTTGTTTATTTCATATCCGAGCTTCCAAAATCATCCTTATATTTAATTTCTTTCTGGTTCCAATTGTGCGTGGAAATTTTGTAGTAGGAATAATTATTCTTCTGTGTTGTTGTTTATAATATCATTTGTTTGATCAAAAATGTCTCCAAGTCTTGTTTCATTCAGAATCAGATGAATAGTAAAGATCGATAATGGTAATGGGCTGAATGAAGCGTAAACCATCTTTCTGCCAATATTCTTCTTCCACTTTCAATATATGGTCCTCACATGTAATCCAGAGTTCTTTGTTAATGTCAGAGAGCATAGAATATGCCATTTTCTGAACATCAATAAGTTCAAAGGTTTTATTTTCCTTTGCCACGGCTTCTTGAATTTTAGCCCAAATAAATTATATTAGATTTAAATGTGAATGATACGGCGGTAGTCTTATACATCTATGTCCATGCTCCTCTATAATTTTATCAATGTGGAAATTTTTCGCTCTGTGTGCATTCTTTACCAACATCAGCAACTCAGGTTTCAAGTGTATTTCAGTAAATGTTATATTTTCTTTTCTAAGCCATATTTTAATCTCTTTCTTAGTAGACGAAGTTGTAGGGATCTTATCTGCACATGCAACTACATTATGCTAAGAAGCATTGTCCATAACCAGTCAGGAGGGTCTATCTAATGATGGAAGTACAATCTTTTCTATCCACTCTCTAAATATATGACGAGAAGATTACCCATAGATTTGGAAATGAGCATGAGTTCACAATTTGTCAACACACCATTTTCTCTGCTACCTGCGTGTGCCATTATTAATCTTTTACCTTTACTGCTTGGTGTATATCGCTTAATAGTTCCATCTGTAGATTGCCATTCATTTTCATTAGTATGGTGATTCATATTTCATCAATATATACTATATCATAATTTTCTTTCCGCATCTCCTTAATTTGTCTCAAATATTTCCTTCTCATAGTTACTAAATGTGGTTTTTCACAAATGACGCTTCTGCCACATGTATATTTGCGAAATGTAAATCCGGCACTCCATACTGATTTCCATAATTTTGTTTCAGAAATGTGAATGTCGTTGGTCTTTTCTAGATACGTTTTCAATATTTTTAATGTCAATGCTTCTTTGCCATCCAAGAGCCTATGAATTGCTCTCTTAATCATTTCTTCAATTAAATTGTCTACAAAATTTATTCGTCCTCTCGTTTCATTTGTGTTTTTGATATTAGGGTTGTCTTCGCTTAACCACCGTGATAGTGTTTCGTAGGATATACCCATGACATGTTGTGTTGTTTTTGAGGGCTTCGATAAACACGCTTCTCTCTGCTTGTGAAAAATATTTGTACAATCTAATAGCTATAAAAAGTAAAGTAACCCATATCATTTATTAATGCCGTTGGGGTGTGAGATGTTAGCGATCTCACATTTCACAGGCTCTGCAAATGAGGGCGGTAGCCATCTCCTCTCCCTCGCAGTCTTTACTTCCCGGATTAATCCGGTACCCATTTAAGACTGAGTCGACCCGGGAGCCGTTGCGATCTGAAAAACATTTCCGCCTCAACAGGGGAATGAACCCAGGACCACTCATGCGAAGCCAGTGCGCTAACCACTGCGCTAACGCGGCTCCCAAAATAGCTATACTTTTCAGTCAAACGAATTTAACTTTCAAATACATGGTTATATTATAGTTGTAAATGCTGCTTTATAGTACGCTGTAATAATTTACACAAACATGATATTTTGAATACATCACAATAAAAACACGTCGAAAATGAGATACACCTCTGAGGAAACTGACGTTTTTCTATTGTTTCAATATATATAACTACGGAAAAAACAACCTGGTGCTACTTCTTAGTATTTCTACCGACATCAACTGACCGTGTAAAACAAAACAGAGAACGTGGTCAATTTTACGGTAAACCCGTGTACCTGTAAGATACTCAACAAACAAGTATTGCTACCTTTAAAACGACATTTGTAGCGACTGCTTCGATAAATCCGTTCAATCTAGTTAATAATGAATCATAAATATGTAACGTGGTTATGAAATGAGGCACTCATGAAGTCCATACGCTCAGTAATTACAGAGAAAAATGTAAAAGTCGGTGGACAACTATTTATGAACGTACTTATAGAAACGGTGTCTCTACATGTCAGCTACCATCAAATTTGCTAAGCACTATAAACTATAGCTGTCGTGCATCCTTATTATATTAATACTAATAAACAAAATGTCAGAGGCTTTCCGATAAAATGGAGAGTGTCATAGTGACCAAACGAAAAAAACCTACAGAAAATAGTAACCTTTATACTTTACGTAGTATTTATCACTTATATTTATACTAAGTGTGAGGAATTGCATGCATGCTGGCAACAAAAGTACTAGGTGCTAAACACATTTTGCATCCAGTTTCACCATAGTGCCACATTACATGCATGAAAGAACACAGGATACTTTTGGTAAACCAGACCTCTTAATAGCATTTACACGGAACGCAATATGAAATAAATAAATGGTTAATTAGTACTTGGGTAAACATACACTCACAGACATGACCTGACAGCCAGAGTACTTAGATTACAATTATTTAAAATTGATATATTTTATCCCTAAATTGAGCATTTTTGTTCATGTTAGATGCTACGCTACACTATAGAATGACCAAAAAAAGAAGAGGTTTTCCTCATGTTCATATTTTTATATGGCTGACTATTAAAATTCAACTTATTATAAATAATTTGAACTCAAATGATATGTGGGTCATGTTGAAATCTAAATTTCAAGTCGTCATGCACGAAATATACAATCAGTGTTCGAAATGTTAGAATGAAAACATTATTTAAAGAAACTCAGACTGTACAAGATGACTACCCCTCATATCGAAGAAGATAACCTGATGATGGTGGTTTTGCAGCATCTATTGGGCAGCAATACATTGATAATAGATGGTTTGTACCTGAGTGTTTTTATGGCAAAAATGTTCTTCGCTCACATTAATATTTTGTATTGTAACTGTGAAGTCACGAAAATATGAATGCAACTATGTTTGCTTGTACAGCAACATCATGAACACGATGAAGCTACTAATTTTCAACAAAGTCATTATACAAGTAGCAATATCAGTATTTTGGTTAATTGTTGTCTTCCCAATTCATGAAATATATCCCACAGTACAGCAACTTACAATTTATTTAGAAAATGGGCATTTGAAATGATAGAAAACGGACATTTGAAATCATAATGAAACAGCTGATCAACAAGGTCTGGCTACCAGAGATACTACTATCACACTTTATTTAATTTGTGTGTGGATGATGTGTGTGCTAAACCTATCACCAGTTACCATCTTATTACACGTGGAGCAATATAGTTTCAATTATTTAAGTTTCAATACACAGAGACGTGGCTCAGTTGACGGTTATCCTCCAATCAAATTTGACAAGGCATCAGGTAGCTTTTCCCCTATTTACCTCAGATCATCATCGAGTGCATCTTTTTTAAGAATGTTTCTACACCAGGTTAAAGGGTCTAAATATTTTGTGAGCCTTATAACGTTAAATTGGACATTTAAATAAGCTTGCTGCTAATTGGGAATGCTTGACAACAATAGAATGTGCTGTCCTCCCACAAACAATTAGACCACAGATTGCCAATTTACCAACTGAATTTTTAATAGAGAAACATTATATGACAAAAATTCCTTAGCTATCTAATGTGCAAGAGAATACACACAAATTATAATTATACACCAGTCCTAGGTTGAAAGTGGCGGGCCTCGACCATATGAGGCATAACCCCTATTTAACTATTTAACCCAAATTATTATCACGATCCAAAAAATTGCTTATGAAATTACCAAGAAAATTGCATATTCTTTTTGGACGCATCTAGTGGTATTGGAAAAACATTTGTCACCAATTTATCATTGGCACATGTTCGCAAGCAACACAATTTTGCTGTGACAGCATCGTCTGACATAGTAGAAATATTGTTATATGGCGGTCGTACAGCTCATTCTATACTGCTCAAAAAATAGAAACGCAACATGATTTCAAACGTGTACAAATATTTTAGTTTACGGAATTATTCAATCTTGGCATGAAGAAACTTTAGGCTCTTACCAAACCAAACCCGTCTCCAGTCATAACCAACAGCGGTTCATTGCCAATGCTGATGCGCGCACTGCAGTCGGCTCTGGCGATGCCGGTCCGTAAGACCAGGAACTATGTAGGATATTCTAGCCATATTTAGCAAATTTCTAGCCATATTTGTGACCATATAATTACACGACTTGTGGACATGGAAGTTTACATTGAGTAATATATTAAGTACATTGAGTACATATTAAGGACAAGCACGTTGTTGAATCACTTTACAAAAATGCAAGTAGTGCTGCCCTATCAAACAATACAATTGTACATTTCTTTATAGTAATGTGGGAGCTAGGCTAGGATACATAATGTCTCCAGTACTTTTCACCTTATACCCTAGATCACTTTGTACAGTAGACACTACATGATACAAACACAACTATATCGATCGGAGGTCACGCTATTTGCAATTTTCGTTTCGCTGATAATATGTAGTTTAAAGCTGGATCAGAACAGGAATTACAAAAGAGTTAACGGCTAAGTTGGAAACAGTTACCAGCAAGTAATGGAAATGAACACAGTAAAGAGCAAGATATTGGTTAACAGCAGAGACATAAAAACAGACCATCATCATGATGAATTGATATACGCTCGAGGAGGTGAATATTTTCATATACATCGGATCCAGCATATGCTACGATGGAAAATGCAAAGCAGAATTAAAAATAAGACTGGAGATGACTTGTGGCATTTATGTCAAGGCTAACGGCGATTTGAAAAAGCAACATCAGTGTTGGAGTAAAAGTCAAACTGTATAAGTCATTGGTGCTTTCTGTATGGTTGTGAGAGTTGGACACTCACTGTGAGCATGGATCGGTGATTAAAGGCTTTTGAGTACAAATGCTACAGACGAATTCTACGAATTTCCCATTGAAAGAATAAGATAAATTTGTACGTAAGAAATAAAATAGAGATGTATACAGATGTACAAAAACTATTGCTTTAAATAGTAAAACGACAAAAACGTGCATGGTTTGGACATATATGTCGACATGATTTCTTGCCATAAATGATACTGCAGGGAACGGTCGAAGGTAGGAGAAGCAGAAGGGTCCAAATAAAGACATGAGATGGACAGGACAAGATCATTTTTCACTCACCGGCATTGTTGAAGGTTAAAATCTCTGGAGGACTGTGTGTGCTGAAACAACCAATGTAGTACCCCACTACAATGACGGGTTACGTTTTTATAGATAGTAGACAGGTATAGTATGAGCTAACGATTATTTTATTAAGTCATTAAAAAATACTTGTTTTTTATGTATGATTTCTTGGTTTTTATTAAGCAAAATATTTACTATTGTCATTATTATTATTGACATTTATTTAGCCGAAGACGAATGTGTCGGGACATTGCCGCAAATAAAACGGCAATACAGCTCATTTCAATTTTCTGGACCGCATCTTACCGGAATGTAATAGGGCTATGACCCTGCTACAAGAGATATATCGAGAGTTTGGGGATGATCTCTGAAGAAGAAGATTAACATATATAGTATGTCTTCGTTTTATATCAAATTCAATCGACTTTTCATATCTTTAAAATTAAGTTTTAATAAAATTAAAACATTTTTTAATTTAAAATATTAAACATATTTAAATGTACTGATTTATAAAATATTAAACATATTTAAATGTACTTATTTATAAAATATTAAACATATTTAAATGTAATGATTTATACAATATTAAACATATTTAAATGTACTGATTTATAAAATATTAAACATATTTAAATGTACCGATTTATAAAATATTAAACATATTTAAATGTACTGATTTATAAAATATTAAACATATTTAAATGTATTGATTTATAAAATATTAAACATATTTAAATGTACTGATTTATAAAATATTAAACATATTTAAATGTACCAATTTATAAAATATTAAACATATTTAAATATACCGATTATAAAATATTAAACATATTTAAATGTACCGATTTATAAAATATTAAACATATTTAAATGTACCGATTTATAAAATATTAAACATATTTAAATGTAAGTAAGTAAAGTAACCCATAGCATTTATTAATGCCGTTGGGGTGTGAGATGTTAGCGATCTCACATTTCACAGGCTCTGCAAATGAGGGCGGTAGCCATCTCCTCTCCCTCGCAGTCTTTACTTCATGGATTAATCCGGTACCCATTTAAGGCTGGGTCGACCTGGGAGCCGTTGCGATCTGAAAACATTTCCGCCTCAACTGGGGAATGAACCCAGGACCACTCATATGCGAAGCCAGTGCGCTAACCACTGAGCTAACGCGGCTCCGATTTAAATGTACCGATTTATAAAATATTAAACATATTTAAATTTACTGATTTATAAAATATTAAACATATTTAAATGTACCGATTTATAAAATATTAAACATATTTAAATGTACCGATTTATAAAATATTAAACATATTTAAATGTACCGATTTATAAAATATTAAACATATTTAAATGTACCGATTTATAAAATATTAAACATATTTAAATGTACCGATTTATAAAATATTAAACATTTTTAAATGTACCGATTTATAAAATATTAAACATATTTAAATGTACTGATTTATAAAATATTAAACATATTTAAATGTACTGATTTAATAAATATTAAACATATTTAAATGTACTGATTTATAAAATATTAAACATATTTAAATGTACCGATTTATAAAATATTAAACATATTTAAATGTACCGATTTATAAAATATTAAACATATATAAATGTACCGATTTATAAAATATTAAACATATTTAAATGTACTGATTTATAAAATATTAAACATATTTAAATGTACCGACTTATAAAATATTAAACATATTTAAATGTACCGATTTATAAAATATTAAACATATTTAAATGTACTGATTTATAAAATATTAAACATATTTAAATTTACTGATTTATAAAATATTAAACATATTTAAATGTACCGATTTATAAAATATTAAACATATTTAAATGTACTGATTTATAAAATATTAAACATATTTAAATGTACCGATTTATAAAATATTAAACATATTTAAATGTACTGATTTATAAAATACCGCACGAGACTGTGTTGGAACAACCAAGAGATGATGATGATCTCCCTCTTGAAGATGAAAATGAGCATGGCATAAAAAACATTAAATGTGATGAAAAGCAGACCAAAAAAAACATTTGAGATTGTCTAATTTGGTTTCTGAGTTCGTAGATGCCCGATGAGTCCGATTCGTGCTATGAAAATTATATTGCAATGCATGCAGGAATCAATAGTGTCCGCTGTAGTGTCCGCTGTTTATTTATTTATCCTTCCGCATAGAAACACGACTAAAGTAAGGACATTTTTAAAGCAAGTATTATTTCAGCATTGCTTTTTTGTTTGGTATATAGACAAGATTATGAAAAGTTACATGCGAAAGGAACAGATAATTGAACGTTTAGCTATCTTGATTTTGCAGATGACATGTCCTTATTAATCTAATTAAGTCCAACTCATGCTATATATGAAACATATGCACGAGATATGCTGAAATCGACCTTGTCATCTTTCAGAAATAATTGGCTTTCAAGACAACACTTTGAAGACTAAGATCATGAATTTTACTAACTTACATGACCTGACATAGTTGTCGGATCAATCGATATCACTAACAAGGGAAGTGTATTTAATAGTCAAAGGTTATAATAGATAATGAAAGTACCGTGTTTTTACGGTACACAAAAGATAAATGGTGAAGAAGAGCATGAAGGTGACAGTATATGATGTTTGGGTTTGTCAACCAAATTCAGCGTCTCGTAGTTTGTCAGAGTATTTGTTTAACACCAAGTGTTTAAGTACTATGTAACATTTTAGGACTAGGTTCGTTTTTTTTTAAATTATTATTTCCTTATTAACAGGACCCCGTGACAGAAAGCTGAATACACTTCCCGAGTAAAATTTGAAATAATTATTACATCTGACGGGAATTGAACCACATCCGTTCTTGCGGCACGAATCGCCTTACAGCTCAAGTATACAGGTTTTTCGTACTTGACCAACCACATCCCCAAAAAAGATATGATTTCGTCAAGACATTCAACTTGTGTACTCAAGTCACTGAGAACAGACCAATCGAGACAAGGACTATTACAACATCAACGAACATCCCGTACAAGTATTTAAGTATATCAGGAACACAAACCTAGAACATTCATATTCGTACTACAAGGACCGAAAGGTCTTATTGTAAACATAAATAACATAAAGATAGAATATTGTTGCTCAATTAATATCTTATGCATGTAAATTCAAGTAGGAAGCATGAGGATAAATGAAAATAATTATTGAACTCCTGGTACCCCAGTGTTATAATAGACTGTTGAATTAATGTGTCACTAAAAGCATCACTATACAGACACGATGTTGTTCGTCTATCACAAGTGATGATGACTATTTGTTACAACCACTTTTGTAAATGCAATTAGAGTTATGTCATCGATTATGAGTTCGTAGATGGCTGATGAGCCTTATTCTAGCTGTAAATGTCATTGGGCAGTTCGAGCATGGAATGACCACCACTGTAAAGGATCTGCGTACATTCCATGCTCCTAGATGCAGTGGGAAAAACTTTTCCCTTAGGGTAAATTTTCGTGGATATGAAAATGACTTGCACTGGGGATTTTGATTAAATTGAGGAGTAGTTATGCAAAGCGTCGATCAGTGAGATGTTGTCGGACCTCTTTTGAAGCCAGTGTCAAGCGATGGAGACCGAATCGAAACGACTGGAAAGACGCGATGGATACAAAGCCGGGGCAGACCATGCAAAAGATGGATTATACAAACAAAAAAATCAAGGAAAACAAATATGTATGAGGCAATGTAAGAGAAAGAAAGACAAAGAATTATTGTGTAATGATTACTAAACTTGAACATTTAGTAACCACCGAAAAGATCAAGAGGAGACAAAGAGAAACATTTCTGGATTGGTTGTCACTGTGGTACAAAAAGAAGTCACCAACTGAACTTATTAACAACACAAAGGACAGAGATTGTTGGAGAACCATTATAGTTTACGGCACTCGACATGACACTTGATTGATTGAATTACTAAAAAACAATAATCTTCATTGAAATGTGAAGAAATAGACACACACATTAAGCCTTCTATTAGAATTCACTAATACTGATTACATGTTTGTTTTATAGGCGTCTAACTTGGGGTTATGCCAAGAACAACATAATCTAATGCCAGTGGATCATGATGAAAGCAATAACATAAATAGTAGTGCAGACTAAAGCATGTCAGGGCAGAAAATCAGGTAATTATTATTTCACTGGCTGGTCAGTTAACACAAGCTATCAAATCACCGGTTTGTTACTGAGACCCCAAAGTAAGACTACCACTTGCCATAAATCTCGTTTAATGCCACTAAGTTGGATATAGAGTTGGCATCTCACATATTATTTATCTTATAATGAGATGATAAGGTCTGCTAAAGTCCTATAACTAAAGTGCTGGAAGGAAATGAACCCTTGTATTTTCGACAAACCTTGAGATTGCAAGAAAGACTCAAAAAGTACCATCTGGAGTATAAAAATGTACAGCTTCTTGCCTTTCACTCTGCGACCACAATGAGGGGGGGGGGAAGAACGAATGTCACATGCAAAACTCTAGAAAACATTCCAGTTAAAAAAAGAATACCAAAGACACACGAATCTGGGCTAAAAGTAAAACTCTACCAATATGCATATGAAGCAAAAATTACAAGAAAAAAACAACTTTGTTATGAACATTTCCTAAATAAGTTGTTGATAGCATGAGCCTCATAGATATGCTCGGGATATATTGATTTAATTGGATACATACGAATGAAGTGAGCTCGGAGATCATGGGCTGGCGACCAGTTGATGTTAATTACTTTCCATCTCCAACTTTGCTGTATGATACTTTAAACATGTGATTTTCTTGTTGATTACTCTGGAGATTTCAGCGTGTTACCAATTGCACCATGTGTTGGTAATTGAATTTTGAAGTCCTGGAAATGACATCTGCCAGCTTAACAACGTGCAATTTGGTAAAGTATCTGGAATATTCAATGTAGTGATACGAAGGTTTATGGTTGCCTCAACCTAGAGATCATTGCGTCGGCAATCCATCTTCATCATGTCACATGTCAACAGTCTGTTGAATGTCATTCATTATTTCACTCTCATCCACCCACGCCGCCTCACACCCCAACCAACAACATCATCACATCCCACCGCGATTAATCGCAGAATTGGGATGGGACATACCATATGTGAAATATCCGCTTGAGATTGTAAGCGACCTCTGCTCACACAATTGGATAGATTCAGTACCCCACCCTCACCCTCTCTTAAGTATACAAGTGGCTATCTCTATCCCCCACACATATAACAATTTCATCATTAACGTGTGATACATTTTCCAGCATATTGAATGTCTCCACCTAACTCAGCGAGTCATATAGTCCGTCCATAATCCCATCATTACATATTTAAAAATTCCATTTGCGCATCAGGCCTAGTAATATACTATATACACCATATGTGCGCCAGACATATACTCGTATATTAATATATATAGTCCATCTGTGTGGTAGGTTTAGTATATTACTATATACCCCACCTGTGGCCAGTTTATTTGTTATTTCAGCTATATTATCGGATCAAAACGTGTTATAAGCCGTCAGGTCATCATGCATCAAATCGAGAATGGACTACTAATAACCTGCTTTGATGATGGCTTTTAAAATAGACCCGTCAGTATAGGCATGAATACATTGTTCTGCGTAGGCGTCTATTGTTTTCTGTTCTGTTGTCATGAGACTTACTGGGTCAAAACTTTTCGACGCATTATCTCTTAATTATTGTATTGATTTCTGACAATTCAGATTGTGTGTGGTGGTAAACCTTATTCCACTCCTTGCAGTTCTTGTCTATTTTCTGACAGGTAAATGCAAGAATATGGTAATAATGTTCTGCTAATCACTTAAGACACACCTAATAAAACACACACATATACATATTTCGACCAAAAGGATTTTATTAAGTCGAAAATTGAACATACAACTGAAAACTAATAGTAAGAACTATAGACGTGCACTTGTCCAAGTTAACTATAATGTTTAGATTGACCGAAATAGTTGTAGCACACATGCGCAGTAAGTTCATATTATCGATCGTCCAGAAGGTGATATTTGTCTTTATTTCATTGTCATGCTTGAGGACTGACTTTTGTTTTATTCTGTGGTTTAGTTGCCAGTTTTCTATAAGTTGTTTATTCGATTTTTCTTTGTTCATTCTTTTTCTTCTTTCATAAGCCTCCATTGCAGCCATATATCTCCGTATATCATGGGGGATCTACATTTGTATGTATATCACATGCAGCTGTTGGTGTAGATCTCATTTCTCCAATAATAAGGCGTAGGGCATTGTTTTTACTATGTCTAGAGATTCTACCTTTGTTTTCGAATATGTTTTCAGGAGTGCACTTATGCATTCTAAAGCAGAACCACCATGAGGGTATCTTTTTCTGATCCCCAAGATGTGCGAGGATTCAGTAGCTGTAACCGTTTCAGTGCTTTATTTTTTTACATTTTCTCGATCTTCTTGAGGTGAGCTGCCGATCAAGCGTGACTCCAGGATATGTGGGATGTTCTCCTCTTGGCAATTTCTGTATATCTAACCATATGCTGATAGTTTCTTTGACTACTTTATGACTCTTGGTAAAGATGGTATGGACAGTTTTCTCACAGTTTATTTTCTGCTTCCATGTTTGAAATTACCCGAGCAGTCTTCTTAAATCTTCACTTAGTCTTTTGGCTGCACTTTCAACATTTTCATGGCTCTGCCATATCATGGGTATTGTCATTAGTATATATACATCCCCCCCCCCAATAATTTACACTTGTTCAGCTTTGATATGCATGGCTAGGATAATGTAAATGAGAAAGAGCTGTGTCAGCTCTTAGAAGAACCCTGTGGTAAGCCTTCCTCTAGAACGTCTTTAGATGCGATTGCATCATTTATCTTTGTCTGGATTGTTCTGTCACTGAGAAAGTATTTTATCCAGTTATATAGATTTCTACTAAATACTACCTCAATCGTCTTCATCAATAGACCTTTCTCCGTAATCGATTGCAAGCCTGTTGTATGTCAAATAAGATGGATACAGTATGTCTGTTTTCCTGGAAGCCATAATGAATATTATGTGTCCATCTAAATAGTTGTCATCTATATATTCTCCTGTCTTATTGCGGTTCTGGCACCCCAATGGGGTGAGTGATCATTAAATTCACTAGCAAGTACTGTTTTGAGAAATTGTGTTGCATCGAAGTCCGGTAACTTGCATGTTGTCTGAGATGGGATGTACACGTTATAAATTGTGTATTTTCCTCTAGTGTTTCAGATGGCCACTTACTGCGCATCTGTGAAATGGTCTGTTAGCTGGGTGACATATCCCTGAATGTAATTCTTGATATAGGTAATTGTGACACGGCAGTTGAAACACAGCATAGCTGGTATATCCTGACATATATGTTTCAGTATCTTTGTATATATTCTCCTGTAAGAGAGCCACGTGTATCTTGTGAGTATGTAGTAAATTAGAACATTCTAGTGTTTTCTTTATTATGCCACAGATGTTTGGTTGTAGAAAATTAAGTGAAGACGTGATTTTATGACAATCTTGGCTCTTCTGGTACTACGTCCAAGGTTCCCTTGGTTTAATGTTTTGATGCTTGTATAGATTGACATTGTTGTTGTTGTATTGTGTATATTGGTGTCCACGTTGTTGTTTTAGATACACTCCAGTAGTTAATTACTCAACCAGAGTAGCCTGCTGCTGACCTCGATAACCGAGGCGAAGTTCGATCTCATTTGTAAGAGAGATAATACAGGACAGAATTGAAAACGAGATAGACAGTGAGGTTGATGAATTGCAATTAGGTTTTGGGGGAAAAAAAGTACTCCAAGTGAAACATTACCAATATCTCGGACACAGAATAAAAAAATGGCAATGTGAAACAGAAGTTATAAGGAAAATGTGAATGGCTAAAAGTACTTTCAATAACATAAAGAAAATATTGACATTTAAAAAAATTACAAGCAAGCTAAAATTTAGAACTATAAAATTCTACATTTATTATATATTAATATATGACTCACAAACATGGACAATGAACAAACAACTGGAAGACATAATTGAGGCATTTGAGATGTAGATATATAGAAGAATAGGGAGTACATGGAAAAAGAAGAAAACAACCTAAAATGTCTAACATCACCTCGTATGAAGATTTATTAAAAGAAATAAATATCAACAAAATAACGCTTTTTGGACATGAAAATCTATGACACCTTGTTGAAGACCTTACATAGGGTAACGTCGAGGGAAGACGAGCAAGGGGTAGTCAGAGATGCAAGTAGGAGATCTTCCTAGCAATGTGTTCGCCATGTGTTCATTTTTTTCGGAGATCCCTGCGAAATATTATCTCTTGAATCTACGGAGTTACGTGCTATGAGTGGTATTCTCGGCAGGCTGCGTGCAGCTACGTTGAGAGTGACGGAGACATGGGAATGACATATGAGTAACTACGTAGAGTGAAGTCAATCCTATACGACTTTTAACCCCTTTTTTGAAAATGTGAGAAACATCACGATATGGACATAATAAGCCTACATTCCAGCAGAGTGCATTGCTACGGCAGAAGACATGGCATGTTGGAGGTCTGTTTGCAGCCAACCTTCGTTGCAGAGACATCACTTAATGAAGATCTTATTGTGGTTTTAAAGCATGTGAAAATCACTTAATCTGTTGTCTTCTGATATAATCCAATATTGACATTGTTATTCTTCTTATGTTTTTATTTCTGATTCTGTCTCTTATTGTTACTTCGAGAATTTTACCTATTCAAGTCATTTCTGTCAAGTTTTATTTCGTTGCTAGTGTTTACATGTGACACTGATCGCTTACTGAGGGTTTGATGATCTTTCTGTATAGTGTTTTGGTGTTCACGTTCACATGTCTATTTTTGAATATAGTAGACATCTCCTATGCTATGTTGCATCTACGGTGGACTACATTGGTGTTTTCCATTTGATAATATGAGACTTCCAAGATAAGTGAATTCTTTCATCTGTTTAATTTGTTGGTCATAGTTGAAAATATGTGTCTTTTTGTTCTTGGGATTGTTATTACTTTGTGTTTTCCTGTGTATATTTTCATGGTGAAGTCCTTACTTGTATGCAGTAATATTGTTAATCTCGTTTTACACATATTTACTTAAATATATTATTAGTGAAACAAATATGATGGTAATTAAGTGCAACTTTATTAAACATTAATACCACAAGAGCTCAGAATTGTGTTTATGCAGCAATTACGTCACCTGGTGCTTGCACATACTAGAATCGGCAGCCTACCATCCCAATACCCAATCTTTGGAAACCTTAAAACCGTCCGAATGAAATTATCAACGTCTGTTGTACACGTATGTAGTTCTGTTTGGGAGGGAAGAAGTAGCGCACATATCAAGCTTACTTTAATAATAAGTATTATTAGCGCACACATAGATATTACTTTCTATTTAGTATGCACACACAAACATATTATATATATATATATATATATATATATATATATATATATATATATATATATATATATATGCAGTACTTTTTTCTAAGAAAAAGGATGGGTATACGCTATTTGCGAAAAATTATATAATTCATCTTGACAACACAACACCCCCATCCTACCTAACAAATATAACACATAAACACAATTAATTATTTCAGAATATATATTTTATGTTGATATATGAAACATACTATTAAAAAGTTTGATATTTGGCTTAGAAAGCACGCATTCTTTTTCCCTAACTCATCTATGGTTTCTTAATTATCTAGATCAGTGTTTCCCAACCTTTTTTGTACCACAACCCACAAAAGACTTTCTCAAAGTCTGATTGTCCACTTCCCCTTATGTGACATATACATATTTTTTTTATATTAACAAATTTAATTATTACCTAAATGAAGAATAATTACAACTTCTTAGAGTACAAGACTTGGGTTTCAGGAAGAAATCACTAGGAACTCATTATGAAATGAAAAGGAGGACGTAAATAAATTTTCATAACATATAATAAACTAAAACATTCAATGTGAGGTCACGTCTAGATGACTGTACTAAAATTAGTGAGATCCTTGTGCTTGATGCTTGCTGCAGAGAGATTTTATATTATGGTCCACTTTAGTCAACTTCAGTCTCAAGACCTGTGCACAGTATTCATAGATTTGATAAAAGCATTTGACACAGTAAGTAGAGAGTGGCTGTGGAAGATTTTGGCAAAATATGGATGCCCACAGAAATGTATCTCTATGGTGCAGCAATTGCATGATGGAGTGCAATCTAGAGTTCAGGGTGATGGAGAGTTATCTGAAACGTTACCTGTTTCAAATGGGGTAAAACAAGAATGTGTATTAGCACCTACTCTATTTAGCATCATGTTCACTGCTATGTTGGATGATGCTGTCAGAAATCTAGACCTGGTAGTAAACATAACTTATATCGAGCCCTAAATAAAGGTAAATGGCGTAGCAGTGAAAGTTGTGAATAGATTCACATACCTAGGTAGTAGGTTATCACAAAATGCCAACGTTGATGATAAAGTGTATACAAGGATCGCCAAGGCAAGCAGCACTGTCGGCAGATTGTACGCACATGTTTGGCGTAGAAATGGCACTAACCTACAGACTAAGCTGAAAGTTTACAGAGCAATGGTACTTCCAGTGGTGTTATACGACAATCAATGCATTGGCAGAAATCCATAAGGCAGCGAATCCGGGTAGACCTATTTTGTCTGCTTGCTCTTGTCCCACTGAGCGCATCTCCGACTTCCTTGACAGCATTTTCCAGCCCTTAGTCGAACAACTGCCTTCATTCTTGAAAGACACTAAGCATGCACTAACCATTTCTCTTCCGTCCAGTTGACTTCTGACCGTACCTATCGACTGTTCTTGCTTGGTGTCTGTTCTTTGTACACTTCTATATCCTATGTAGATGGTCTCAAGACTCTGCAGTTCTGTCTTCACAAGAGTCCCATCCCTCTGTATCCACCTCTACTTTCATCGGCCTTGCGGAACTGGTACTTACGCTCAACTCTGTTGAATTTGATGGGCACTTTTTCGATCAGATCAGTGGCGTTGCCAATGAAACCAAAATGGGACCTAGCTATGCCTGTCTGTTCATTGGACATCCTGAATATCTAGTTTGGTCTACCTATGATAGTTCCCATCTATTTTCCACAGATACATTGACCATGGTATAGGTATCACTGACATGTCCGATGTGGAATAGTATCGCTTCATCAACTTCATATGCAGTTTCAACTCTGCTATTAAATTTATATCTAACATCTCCACTACCTCTGTCAACTTCCTTGACATCGTTGTCACCATTCATCCCCCTTACTTTAGCAAATCTGGTTACTATAAACCTAATGATGCACATGGCTTTCTGCTCTACACTACTTATCCTCCTGCTTGTCGCAACTCTCTGCCGTACTCCCAGCTTCTTCGCCTGCGTCACTTATGTAGCGAGTATGACGATTTTCTCGACAAGTCCTCTGAGATGATTGAGTTTTTCCGTAAACGCTCGTTCCCTGACAGTATTCTTTCATCCGCTTGGCTCTGTGTGCGTCATTTGTCTTGCCTCGATACCTTGACTAACTCTCAGGGTTCTTCCTCCTCCTCTGATAGAGTTAAATTTGCTCTTACCTTTCATCCCCATAACTCTTCTGTTCGATGCATCATGCTTAAACACTATTCTCTTCTCCAGTCTGATCTTGATACCCGTGACGCTTTTCACCACTTACCTCTGGTGGCTTATAGGCGAGACAGAATTATGAAGGACATCTTGGTCCATAGTCACATTAAGTCTTCTGTTGCCGATAATTTTTGCACAGTTAGTTGCTCACATCGCCGTTGCTATACATGTCCTTACGTGTTTCAGATGTTTTCCATTTCATTTATTTCCCAAGGCCACTTTCTCCATCGATGAGGCCTTTACATGTGAGTCCCGTAATGTTATTTACATGATGTTTTTTTTTTTTTTTCTCTCTTTGTAACCATCACGGATATCCGTGCGATTTCCGCCGGGAGCGTGATTACGTTGTGCCACCGTTATGCGCCTTGTAGGCCTAGCACATCCGATTTCGGCATGCCTTGACAATTCGGGTGGGCTACCCTTAGCCTGTGACAGCCTCTATATCTGTCTCCAGGCACGCATAGTGGAGACTCTTCGCCCAGGCGATTTTTTTTTTGCTCTCGTCTGACTCGAACGAGGTGTTCCACTGTCTATGAACTTGCCTCGTGTAATTGGACGTGCTGTGCCTGTGCCCATTGGGTACTGAACCGTTTCTCATCCGTGAGCCTGGTTCCTTAAGGGGAAGAACTCAACAGAGGAGTTGGACCCTGGCTCTTTCGCCCTCTTAGCCGAGGTGTCATTCACCGACATCGTGTACCCTTTGTCCAAGTTCGAGTCTCACACCACGCGTTTGAGAGCAAGTCGTTCTCGAGCTGAGCGTCCTTGTCCCAATAGCGCCTGAGCCCATCAGGTACTGAACCCTTTCTCTCTTCAAGTGTATTTCCGGTGTAGGAAAACCTGACAGTAGAGTTGGGCCAGGGCTAAATCGTTGTCCCTTTTGTGCTGAGCGCATCGAGTACGGAACCCTTTCTCTTGGCGAGCATATTTCCGGTTTAGGAAGGCTCGACATTAGAGTTGGATTAGGTCTTCTTGCTTTACCAAACGCCAATGAATGGGTCTGGGTCTCTGCCTGTAAGGAACACAGGTAACTAGAAGCTCGACTCGAGCTGACGGAGCTTGTAGTTCCCCTTTCCTAGGGACTTTTCACTTTCTATTTGGAGTTCGCGCTGCCCTCTAGCGCTGTTCTGCCCTTTCATTGTTTCATTGTACACGGTATGAAATCTATGTCTCTCGCCATGCATCTACCTTTTCATGCATTTTACATTGGCCGCCCCTTCAATGTTCGGACTGGACTGACTAGCTTCACTGTATGTCGACAGTGTCGCTATATGTGGTGATGCTGGTGGTGTCGGAGATATTGTCTGTCTCCTGTGCAGGCAATTCTCTTTCCATCTGCTACCTCCACATTCTTGGACACGATCCCCAAATGATTTGGCCAGAATCAGCTCGAGCTGCTGTATTTCTGTTTCCAGGGTGCACCTCGTGGAGGTACATTTGGGATCTTGGTTATCTGCTAACCCTGGGTCCGCCTAGAGCAATGCGTTCCCTTTGCACCCCATTTACGTGATTATATGTAAACGCTGCGGTGAACAGTACATCGGGGAAACCGGCTTAAGATTGAGCGATCGCTTTTGTAACCATCTTCATGCCATCAAGCACAGAACACCCACTCCTGTGGCCACACACTTCAACAGCGATAGTCATCATGGTGTTTGTGATATTCAGGTCACCGCCATCAGATCCTGTACCACCGATGATAGATCTAGGAACGCTGTACAAAATCATCTCATTTTTTGATTGGGTGCACTCAAGCCTTTTGGACTTAATTCCTACCACTCCTATGTATAGTACTGGGGTGGTGTGGTCTTTGTCTTTATTCTTTTTGTTCCGTCATTTACTCATCTTTTTGTTTGTTTCGTTTTCACATATATTTACGTTTTTTATGTATTTCCTGACCTTCCGAAATCTCATTTCCATATTTCCGTTGGATACGTTTGTTTGTTGTGATAATTTTTCCATCCGTCGCCTTGTGGTTTGTTTGTTTGTATCTTGATGAAGACATTTAGGTTGAAACGTTGAATATGATTTGTGTATTGTAATTTGTATATTTTCTTTTGTGCGCATCATTTCCTATTATTTTTAGTTATAGTCTGTCGTGTCTGATTGAAGCGATTGTATAAACCTGTGTTTTTCGTAAGTACGATTGCTGTTATACACTAATGAAACATGGACTGTGTATATTTGTCATGCGAAAAAGCTCAATCACTTTCACAGAAGGTGTCTCAGAAAAGTTATGCACATGGAATGCCAGGACATGATTCCAGATACCACTGTCCTTGATAGAGCATGTATACCCAGCAGTGGCACTATCCTGATGCAGACACAGATTCGTTGGGTAGGTACTGGTGCGTATGCCAGACCATCGTCTGCCAAAGACACTTCCTATGGTGAACTGGAGAAGGGTACACGACGTCAAGGTGACCAAAAGAAGCGCTAAAAGGACTCTTAAAGACCTCACTGGAAGCCTTTTAAATAGACCAAGATACATGGGAACACTTGCACAAAATAGATCTACATGGCGTTCTACAATAAAAAAGAGAGCGATATCTTTTGAAAAGAGGATAAATGCAGCAGCTCAACAGCGGAGAGTAGCTAGAAAATCACGGATAGACCAAGATTTGTCTACAGTGGTCATTCCATGACCTAACTGTTGAAAGTCATTAACAGTTCGAATAGGGCTCATTAGCCAATATATGAACTCATAATCAAGGACATAACTCTAATTGAATTTTCAAAAGTGGATGCTACAAATGGTCATCATCACTTGTGACGAACAACAGAACAAGGAAGCCACCCAAAAACAAATTTGCTGATCCCTGCGACAACGTTGGTTTCACCATCAGTACACAGAAAACAGCGAAGGCACACTGCGAAATGAATGTGAATTTAAAGAAATAGGAAATGGCAGTGAATGAGTCTCCACCATAAACACTGGTATAAACTCTGATAAACTCTGAGAATAAATCACTGACTAAATTAATAATACAACTAGATAAAGCGTGTCGAAAATGGACGAGTCCAAGCACCCAGGTGCATGAACTCACCCAGCTACGTTCGAAAACCGCAAGACATAATTATATACACAGATGGCCCAGTTAATAGAAATACAAATAAAGGCGGTTGGGGTTTTGTAGCCTACAGAAACTGTGTGAAGTTGGTTAAGGTATCTTCAGCATACTCCTCTGTCACATCGAGCATGAGGATGGAGAGAGTTATACAGCAGCACTTAATTGGTTGATAACTGATACATCAACGCACTCGGTAATACTCGCCTCTCAAAGCATGCTGCGCAAGATATAAATGTACATGCTTAGAAAAGAATGATGGGACTTACTTAATAACTCAATTTTCCAGAGAATTACATGGAAATACTGTCC
>CM067312.1:35057969-35449440 GCA_034231615.1 Meghimatium bilineatum | reverse complement strand
TGACGGATTCAATCATAGTACATTGAAGGCCAAGAAAAAAACTAAGACGGGCATTGTTCGCGACCTCTTGTTTGCCGACGATTGTGCATTAAATGCTACCAGTCTGAATGACATGCAAGACAGCATTAGCCTCTTTTCTTTGGCCTGTGATGCATTCGGTCTCACCATCAGCACCGCGAAGACTTTAGAAATGTATCAACCAGCAACATTTGTCCCCATACATAGAACCTGTGATCACAGTAAATGAACAAAAATTTAATAAGTTTGTATATCTCGGCAGCACACTATCACAAACTGGGACAATTGATGAGATGTTGCCCTGTGTATTGCTCGTGCCAGTGCAGCATTCTGGAGCCTTCGTGTCAATGTCTGGATCAGGCGTGGTCTCAGTCTGACAACTAAGTTGGACGTGTACCGCGCAGTGGTTCTACCAACACTGCTTTATGTTGCGTCATCCTGGACTGCCTATGCGGGACACGCTCCTCAGCTTAACTCTTTTCATCTTTGGTGCCTACGAAACCTTATGGGAGTACTTTGGCAGGATCGTGTACCAGATACGGAAATACTTCACAAGTCCCGTATGCAAAGCATCCATGCAATGTTTACTAGGTCCCAACTCCGCTGGACTGGCCACATCGTCCGTATGCCAGACAAGCGCCTTCCAAAGAGATTGTTCTATGGGAGCTCTGCGAAGGTAAACGTTCAATTGAAGGCATAAAAAGCTCTCTCGAGCACTGCAGCATCGATCCTAGCTCCTGGGAGACTACATCACTTGATCGCTCAGCCTGGCACACCCAGCTCACTGCTGGCATCCCGAACATTTAAAAAAGAAAGAACACTGAGGGCAATCCACACGCACAAGAAGCGGAAGGACAAATCCGCAAATTCTCCTACCCCAAACCTTCAGCACTCATGCATGCACTGCAATAAAACTTTCCGTGCAGGAATCGGACATTTACGAACTCACAAACCAAATTAGTTAATTAAGAATTTTTTTTCCAACGCATTTATTGTTTTTCATTTCATGCTCATCTTTGCTTGTGAAGGAGTAACATCATCATCATATTTTAATGCATAATCTATTCCAGACGCTGTCAACTACTGATACTCCATACTTTATTTAGTCTCTGCATCTTTTGGTACCAATTTCTACCCCAACTACCAATTTCATAAAGTGTTCATATTCTCTTGACCTCCCCCTTAATTTCTCTTCCCCCTCCCCAACCCCATTTTGACATTGCTCAATGGTGTCCCCTAAAGCTGCTTTTACATTTTTTCATTTTTTATGTAGGGCTTCCACTTTATCTGATGTATTACCTATTATTTCATGACCAATCTCAGTTGTCCGGTGATCGATGGCTATTTCTGTCTATGAATAAGCTGTAAATATATGCAAACATATTGAACGCATGTAATTCATCATTTACCAGATATGCATGGCGTGTCTTCACTTGGAAACGTTTTGTTGTGAGAAAAACATTTATAAATAATCAGTTTTAAATATTGTTTATGGTTTTTTTTAACTGGTATGTATTTCTTGAGAAAGATCCCTATTGGGCCGTAACGTGAAAAATATTCCTTGTTCTTTGGTTTATTGACAGCTGTTTATTTTTATTATTGATAGTGAGGATGTAATTGTACCTTTGTACTTTATTTCGTATTTATCTCTTCTCACCAGCAAGGGAATACAGGAACTATACTTTGACAGAACAAGCAAGTCTAATATTGTCAAGTAGAACAGTGGTTAAAATCGATCCAAAGTCGCAACAAAAAGTTAATCACTATTTTATTATAGAGTGAGTAATACTTTATGGCATTACTAACACTTCATATTTCCCTGGAAACAACACTTTTAAGCTATATACTGCTCTTTAATATTTTTTAATGATTCAGAAAATGTTGATGTATTTTAATCATTATAAGACATAAGATTCTTAACTGTATATTGGCAACAGCCACAAATATGACCAAATGTTGTAAATTACATGCACATACCACGTGTTCTAAGCCTATAAAGAAATAAATAGATGCTTTCACATGCGTGCGGGCAGGTAGCGGAACGTGTACGAACAATTATCATGTGTACTGATTTAAATATATATCTATACATAAACAAATTAAAGCAACAAATAGGGAGTCTACATGTTAGTGAAATTGTAGATCAAATGACAGAAATATTATCGCTCTGGGACATCAATGCTAAACTGAAATAATTCAGGTAAAACCTGGACATATGGGCCTATTGTAATTGTAACTAAATATAGTCAATACATATACCCCCAAAAAATCATAGAATAGAAATGATATGTCTATATTGCAACAGATCTTAACATATTTCTAATAACGAAAACAGTGTAAATAGAGTATCGAGGCCCGTAAATGGGAGGGGGGGGGATATGATCACACTCACCATGAAAATAAATTCAGTAAATCTGAATATTATCTTTTAGTACTAGGAACTTACCAATAGGTCGATTTAAAAATACTATTTTTTATTGATTTTTCACAAAAAGGTCTTCAAATGTTCTGTCAAATAGTGACATTTACACACGAAGAAGGACGAATGACCTGCTTTTATTTTTATAAATAACATCCAATCCTTAAGGTACTCATACCTACGGCCCTGAGAAGATCCAAGAAATTTCACTCTCCCTGTAGGAAAAATCAAGTACTGCAGTTGATATAAGACTAAAATCAATATTTTTTTTTAAAAAGAGATACCTTGAAAGTAGTGTAACATGGTCACATTTTACCCACCGGTACGCAGCGAACGCAGGAATTAGTATAGCAACGCAGCAAACGAATGGAACCAGCCAGTAGGTTGGCCAATGCGGGACGAGATCACCCCACCAGTGCGCTGTGAGATATCCCGGGCGGACAACGGGAAATAGGTTGTTAGGGGTGGGTGGTGTTATCCGTTCATATTTGGATCATAGTATTGCAGGCATTATGTGTGTGTGTGCGCGTCTTATGAGATATATATATATATATATATATATATATATATATATATATATATATATATATATATATATATATATATATATATACAACGCGTACGGCAACAAGGGTCATTTATAGAAATGGACCCTTTACCGTCGATGTCGTATATATACATGATAAGTATTTGCTTTTAATAAACACGTGTTTCTCTTATACATCTTGTGTTATATTAATATAAATACGGCTACTTTATTTACTTTATTCACTACAATATTTGTCTTTTAAGTTACAAAAGCTACTAGTTTAAATAAACACATTCTTCATTATAACACACAAGACAACCAGAACAGGTGTTGATTGCTTATCAGGTGTACGCTCACCTGTTTTTTTTCACAAGTGTCAAATTGACCGTCATTAATGAGTATGTTCTATGTTCTCATTCCATGCTTCAACCATGGTCTCCTGGTGGCCTCTGTATGATCTTCAACTATATTCTACCATATTATCAGTATGGTCTCACTAACTTCTAACATGATCTACTTTACCCCAATATATTCTTAGTATATTCTCGTTAGGTTTTTCAAATATGTTCTCTCTGTGTATTAAGTTTTTTTTTCTCTTCCATCAGGCTTCATATTAACATATTTTCATAACACAAACGGCGTGTTTATCAGATTTCTAAATAAGGCCAAATTTCAGCAGGCCAAACGAAACCACAGTTCACCACTTTCGCTTTAACGCTATAGTGTATTTGACACATATTTATTAGTGGAACACTATAATTTATCACAAATCACATATAGGAACTCTTTTTAGCACTTTTAGAAATGATCAAAGGCACTATTTGTCACTTTTCTATTCTAACAGGCGTGCATTTCACAACTTTTATGTATCAATAGAGGTCATATTACCATATTTGCATATGGCAAACCGCACTTTTTATCAGATGTCTAAATTAACAAGTCAAACGAAAGTACATTTCAGCACTTTCTCACTAACAACATATCATATTTGACAAGTATTTATTTGTTCAAACTCATCATATTTCGTTTTTTCACAACTAGACAAGCCAGTTTTACTGCTTTTAAATGTTTTATTAGTAGTTTAAATTATCATACCATACGACACCACATTTCAGTATTTTTGCAGCAACAACATAAAAATTTGTATTATATTTTTATTTGTGTGACTACATCATTTATCATTTTTTCACAACTAATCAATCTGCTTTTAGTGATTTTCGTTATGTTTTATCAGTTGTCAAAATTATCATACCATACACAACCACATTTTAGTAATATGACGCAAACTTCATACCACATTTACCGTGTTTTATTTGTGGGACTTTTATCATGCATTAGTTTTTCACAGTTATTAAGCCGATTTTAGTTTTTTTTGTTATGGTTTATTAGTTGTCTAAATTATCATGCCATACAAAAACCATATTGTAGTGCTATTACACATCCATCATAACACATTTTGTAATGTTTTTATTTGTGTGACTGCATCGTTTACCATTTTTTCACAACTAGGCAAGTTGGTGGTTGCACATTTCGGTGTGATCAAAGACAGTATGTGTCTCTTTTCAATACTTACAGTTGCGTATGTCACGACTTTCAGACACAAAACAGGGTTACAATGACCTTATTTCCATATGGTAAACTAAATGTTTTATCCATATTCAAAATTATTACCGCACACGAGAAAACATGCCAACACTTCTCACTAACTTCATAAACCATTTTGACAAGCTTCTGGTTATTAAACGTCATTGTTTATCACTTTTCTTTTAAACTGATCAAATGCATTATGTTATTAGTGAGAAAGTGCTGCAATGTGGTTTTGTGTGTTATGATAGTTTATAGAACTGATAAAACATGTAGTTTGTCATATTGAAATATGGTAATTTTCACCCTGTTGGTGCATAAATATAGTGAAATGCGCACCTGTAAAAATAGAAAAAGTAACAAATAATATATTTGATCATATTTAAAAATGCTGAAAGTAGATACCTAGTTGTGAAAAGGATATCTGACGAATTACCACAAATGAAAACATGCCAAATGCTTTATGTTGTTAGTAAGAACATGCGCTTTTGCTAGTGTATTCTCAGATTTAACAGCTGTTGACAAACTCAAATGCACACCCATGATAAAGAACCAGAAAAAACTAACTTTGATTACATCACACTGTCATCAATAGAGGTAGTCAGACAAGGCCTCTATTAAGGACTCAAGAAGAGTGAAGTCAATTGATGCTGAAAATGTTTCACCCTCTTATTGTAGTCAAAAATAAACTATTTAAGTGTTGTATTATATTTGAACTTGGCCATGTATTCCTAAATATAAAGTATGTATTATATATCCGTAGAGTATGGTTGTCGAGTTGTTTTCTGGTTCGTATCTGGGATCTTTTTAAAAAAATTGTTGTGTTAAGTGTTTTGTACTATTGTGCACCATGCCGGAATGCTTTTCTCGAGTTCAGTCGAGCAGGGGATAAAAGTCTTGGCTATTGACAGAGGATATCAGCACGGGATATCAGCACGGTTTGTGAAAAGTACTAAAATATGGTTTTGTAATGGTATGATACATTAGACAACTGATAAAACAACGAATATCACTAAAAGCGGGATGGTTAGTTGTGAAAACATGGTAAATGATGCGTCACAAAATCATGATAAAATTGTTATGTTGTTGCTGCATAAATACTGAAATGTTGTGTCGTATGATATGATACTTACTATAAATAAAACATCGAAAAGCGATAAAATCGGTTTGTCTAGTTAAGGGAAAAAAACGATAAATGATAAGTTTACACAAATAAAAACATGTGAAATGTGTTATGTTGTTCCTGAGGAAAGTGCTGAAATGTGGTCTCGTGGGACTTGTTTATTTAGAAATCTGATAAAAAGTGCGGTTTGCCTTATGACAATATGGTAATATGATCTCTATTGATACATACAAATTATGAAATGCGCGCTGTAAGAATAGAAAAGTGACAAATAGTGCCTTTGATCATTTCGAAAAGTGCTAAAGTTGATGGCCTAGTTGTGAAATGTGATAAATTATAGTGTTTCACTAATAAAAATATGTCAAGTACACTATGGCGTTAAAGTGAAAGTGGCGAAATGTAGTTTCGTATGGCTATCACATTTATAAAATTAATAAACACGCCGTTTAGACTATGGAAATATGTTAATAAGAGGCCTATTGGTAGATAAAATAACTTGAAACACAGAGAGAAGATAGTTAAAGAAACTAGCGAGAGTTTACTAAGAATATATTGGGACAACGTAGACCATGTTAGAAGTTAGTGAGACCATACTGATAATATGGTTGAACATAGTTGAAGATCATACAGAGACCACCAGGCGACCATGGTTGAAGCATGGAATGAGAACATCGTTGCAGACCCTAGTGAGAACAAACTAAGAATATATTAAACATGGTAGAATGTGTTAGAAGCTAGTGCGACTATACTGAGAACATTTGTGATATATGAGGTTTATTAATCCACCTTACACCATAATTTTCCATCCAACCCATTAAAACATTCCATAATTCTCATCCTATAATACTTCTTATCGCGTGAATAACTGACAATGATCATTAATCGCTTTCACTTTGACACTTAGGGAGTATGACATGTGAGATTACTCCTGACAAGCGATTAACACCTGTTCTGGTTGTATTGTGTGTTATAACTAGGAATGTGCTTATTTTAACTAGTAGCTTTGTAACTTTAAAAAATGTAATGAATAAAGTAAATAAAGTAGCTGTGTTGATATTAATATAACACACAATGTACAAGTAAAACAAGTGTTTATTAAAAGCAAATACATATACATACATATATATATATATATATATAATATATATATATATATATATATAAACGACAGCTACAGTAAAGGGTCCATTTCTATTAATGACAATTTTTTGTCGTATGTGTTACATATATAACACACACATACACACATCACCCCTGCAAAACTATGATCCAAATATGAATGGATAACACCACCCACCCCAAACCACCCTTTTCCCGTTGTCGGCCCGTGATATCTCACCGCGCACCTGGTCGTGGAGTGATCTCACCGCGTATCGGGTCAGGCCTACGCCCTTCTGGCTGGTTCTATTTGTTAACCTGCTGTGCTAACGCAGCAATACTTTCTTCTTTGATCTATACTAATTGATGCATTCTAGGTGGTACACGTTTATCATCTTACGCTATTAATGAATGTTTGACATATTTGATCTCACACGGAATGTATATTTAAACATCAGGAAAGTATTAAGATGAACATACTAGGAATGTGCGATATGTGTTAAATAGAAAAAAATACATTATATAAATTCAGAAGTGTTAAACATAATGGAAATTCAGTACATTGGTGGCAAAAACAGATTTTAAAGTTGAATCTACAAATACTGCGTTTATTTCTAGGTAGGGAAATAATCCTAATTAATAAAGCCCAGCCAGTAATCCTAAAGACTTTTAGGAGAGCTACGTGAGAGTATGGAAGAGGGAAAACATGTCATTGCATCATGCCTCTGAACGCAGAGCATAACATTGTTTTAAAGACGAAGCAATTAAAACAACCGCTATTCACAGAGTAAGCTCCAACACTCCAAATGATGTATTTGTTACTTTAATAGGCGAAGAAACTGATCCGGTTGCTTTGGATATTCTCACGTTAAGAGGCAGAACTGTCTATTGTCTTCATCCCAGGTGCTTGTTTATCCAGTCTTGCCGTTAAGCGTAGGGGTGATCTAAGCATATGTTCTAAGATCACACGAGTCACCTTATGGTCGTGTTTGTTTTAGGTGTCCTTGACGTTTTCTATCCATCTTTTTCGTGGGCTTCCTCTGGCTTTGTACTATGATCTCACTTTGTTATATGGCACAACAAAACACATTTTAAAATGTCATTTCAGGCTAATACATAGACGAGTTGACAATTTTCTTTTTACTTCAATGGAACGATACAATTACCATGCACTATTACTGAACTCATCTTGTCTATTTATCTTTGCGAAACTTATGAATATGTTATGCAATTTTATTGGAATAAAGTTTTGAAATATTTAAATTTCAATGTGTTAATTTAGTTGTATCTTCTTGCTATTGGTTGTTTTATAATAAATGTAGTGCACATTAATTGTGTCCAACTCTGTAGCTGAGAGGTTGTGAGCGAACATGAAACATCCCAGAGTCTTATACGAGGTTTGATTTCAACTGCAGGAATGAGGAAGGTCTGTGGGTCATACCAGTGACCGACGAGATCTTCCACAATGCAACAATATACTTCTAGCAGATGATATGACTATACAGAGAATCTTTTCTTCCAGTGAAAATCCCTCCGAAAATCATCGATGTAGCTCTAAAATATTTATTGTTCTTTCCTCAGTGTAAATAGAGTAACAGGCCCGTATCACACTCACCCTTAGCAAATCTGAATATAACCTTTTAGTACTAGGAACTTAATCAAAAGGTCGGTTAAAAACCACTCCTTTTTATTGATTTTTTACAAAAGGTCTAAAAATTTTCTGTTATAGTGACATTTACACAAGAAAAAGGACGAATGATCTATTTGTATACATAAATCCTCTCCTTCAGGTACCCATATCTACGGCCCTGAGAGAATCCAATATATTTAGCTCTCCCAGTAAGAAAAATCAAGTACTGCAGTTGATATAAGACTGAAATCAATATTTTATTTACAAACCCAGAGATACCATGAATGCATTAAATGTTTGATCTCACTCAGAATTGATATTTCAACATCCGGCAAGTATTGGGATGAACATATTAGGATTGTGCGATATGTGTTAGATAGTAACAGAATCGATTCTATCAGAAGTATTTGAAATATTTGCTGTTCTGATGGACACAAGCAATTTGTTGATGCAATACTGGCACCAGAAAAATAAAGTCTACTGAATGACTTCTGGGCCATATAAGATCATGCTTTGTTAATACAAAATGTGAGTGGAAAAACACTATATATTCTTTCATTACTGCATGTTCACGGATATTCAGGGCATGGAAAGAGTGTTACTGGATGGGATGATATAAGGCAACAAAGTCAAAGGCCGAACAAGACGTCGTTGGACAAAAGACGTTCAAGAATGCCTGCGCATGTCACTGAAAGATGCAGGACAACTTGCTCAAGACCGCGGAGAATTCAAGAGACCCATAGGAAACTACGTTCTGGAAAGAATATGTCACTTGATGATGACTGCATGTTCTCCTGTGAAGGAGTGCAGGGCGGTTTTCTATGGGCTGTGGAAATAAATACCGTTTGCCAAGCAGACACCACGACATGTACAGGAAGAATTTTGATTGTACCTCCAAAAGAAAAATAATTCTGTCCTAACCATGGATTAAATCCGGGACAGCATAGGTTTGAGAACGGCGTTCTAAGCACACGGCCATGCGCTCTAAACTATATATTAATAAAATACAAATATATGATAATACATTTTTCAAAGGAGAACTACTTTACATAACAATGGAGTAATGGAAAAAACAGATAATATTGAGCTATGACACTTTTATTCCTGAAATGGAATAAATTAAACTTACTATACTAAAAAAAGACATAGACAATGATAATACCAAGAAATAGTACCCCACCAAATAGTAAAATAGTCTTAAATAAGATAAACTTAAAGCAGGTGAATAGTTTCAAATATTTAGGAACATTAATAACTTCAGATGGTAAATGCAAGACCGAAATTATAAGCAGAATAGGACACGCAAAAGCAGCATTCCATAAAATGAAAAATATCATGTGCAGCAATTCCATATAAATGGATACTAGAAAACGTCTCTTCAAATGCTACATTGTACCAGTGCTACTCTATGGAAGTGAAACATGGACAATAAATAAGACATAACAAAAATAATTTACTTTTACACAAAAGTACTGTGAAAATTGGACACAACACAATCACTAAATAACTTATTAGGTTAAGCATAAAGATTTAATCTATATACATAAAGATCATCTGCAAATATGCAATAACCCGTCTCTCTCTCTCTCTTTCTCTCTCTCTCTCTCTCTCTCTCTCTATATATATATATATATATATATATATATATATATATACATATATATTACTCTTTATACATCATGTTATAGTGGATAATCAGAGGTGGAACAAACACATGACTATTGGTAGAATGTGGACATAAGTAATTGACTCTGACAGCAGACGCAGCATTTGATGATGGAAATGATGCACTTTTTTCCCTCAAACTTCCAATAGTCACTCTAATTTCCCATAGTGTAAATAACAGCCATGATTGTAAGGGTGTCACACCGAAGACATCAGCAGAAGAAGCACTCTAAAAAATCTATCCACATTCATTCGGAGTGCACAGCAATCACAACCAGATCATTCTTTGATGTTATAAATTCAGGAGTTTCTCTGTTTCCTCTCTTATTCTTCAACCCTCAACTACTTCTTGCAAAAAAAATTTAATAAAGTGAGCCGTGTCTCACTTTCATATAAGCCCTATGATGAGCCAAATTTTTGAGAGGATTTTGATGCCACAGAGTACAGTTTTTATACAACGAAATTATACAATAGTTTACACAAAGGATGTGCTATTAGAAAATTGTTCTACAGTTTTTATTTTTATTTTCTTACTGGTACTCCATGAGTACACTCAATTTATATACAAGGATCAGACAGTAACTTTATTTTGAGAATGTCTTTCAAAATTGTTCAAAATATCACAATAATCACAGAAAACCATGTAAAGTTGTATTAGGACTAATATTAAATCAATATTTTTGAAACAACACAAGAAATGATATATATCTAGTGGCATATTTTTTTCAGAACGTTGTCTTCATTGTCGATACTTTGAACGGCTCTCTGTCCCGGGCAAGCAGGCCTGCATTGGCCAGAGACATGTTCATACATTTTTCAATGATGCTGGTACATCCAGTACTTGGTCTTCCTCTTCTTTTTTCCATGGTACTCTGCCCTCCAGAATCAGCCTTTCGATACCATCATGTAAATCTAAGTATCCAAAATATTTTAGCGTCTTGCTTATGATGGTGTTTAGAAGCCATTCTTCCTTTAGTTTCAGTAATTTTAAAATATCAATGTTCTTCGTTTTCTCTATGACATCCGTAAAAACTTTCTGCAGCACTTCATTTCAAATGAATGCATTATTTCGGAACTGCTGGAATTGTCTTGTTTAAAGTCCAAGTCTCCCATTCAATATGTTGCTACTGGGAAACACTTGATCGTAAAGGGTTACTTTAGTGTCGTTATTACTACCTTGTCACGACTTTCTCATTTGTGTTAATTTGAGTCTTCCAATCTTAACCGAACAATCTCCGGAGCTGCTTATATTTGCTCCCATGTATTAAAATTTGTTTACACATTCTATACTCTATATTGTCTATGTTGATTACCGGTTTTATCTTTGTTTTGTATGTTGTCCTAATCTTTGTTTTCTGTGCATTAAGATATTGATTCTGGATCACGCTATGTTTCTTACATTCTCTACATATTTCTCTAGTTCTTCTCCTACATTTGTAATTATATTCTCTGCATATATGTTAAAAAGATAAAGGGATAGAGTGCACCCATGTCTCACTCCACTGCTTTTTGTTCGTGTTATAGTGTTTCAATCAGATGTATTAGGTGTTTGGGGAAACCCATGTCTCCCAAGATGGACATCATAGTTAGTGATGTTTAACAAAGTCAAACGTCTTGGTATAGTCTAAGAAACACATATTGACTGTCATATGAAACGCATAGTCTATTTAGGTCTAGGGTGTATTATCTACATGTCTAAATTATATTCCTCACACTGAATATGTGAATAATTCACAATTCCACCATTAATAGGACTATGCTATTATTGTTTGGCATTGACAATTTTACAGGTATAGGATCATTAGACAGAAGAAGGTTTACAATAAGGTAATACTGTATATATTCAACTAGTCCCACTGTATTCTTACAAATGAGATGCATATGCTGATTCTATTCTATGTTAGTTTCATTTCTTAACAAACTCAAGTTGTGCCAGAAAAACAAACACTTGTAATTTACATAATGTGCCATGTGCATTGTTGGTCAGTGATACATAGCAAGAATCACATATTCTGAAATATACTTCCGGTAAAAATAATATAACATACTTGACCTTGTGGCAGATGTCTCCTTTTTTCTAAATCAAATGTGAGAATGAACACTCAAACTGCACGATATAAACGATATTCATACCATCTCTACGCTGCAAATGTAAAGCGTGGACACTAACAACAGAATCCAAAAGAAAACTTGTTAAAACAAATTACCTGTCTACGTAGAATTCTCGGTGTAACAAATGAGAGATACATACTCAGGAATGAAATCATCAAAAGACTAATAAATACAGTGACAATCCTTGATTACATCATAAGACAACAGATTACGTTGTTTTCGCATGCTTCCAGACAAAATATTCATCAGACAGTAACCCTTAGAAAGCATTACTATATAGACATGATGGATACACATACAGGGGCAGACCTTGCAGACGATGGATTACATAAATAAAAGAGTCAGCGAAAACCAACATATATATATGAAACACAAAAACGCCATTACCAGAGAAATCACCCCTAACGCTGCAAGACTTAAAGGGGTATAAAGCGAAAACAAGGAAAGAAAATAATGGCTGGCAATGCAAGTGGTTTTGTGTGATATAGGCAATTTCATCTAGGCGGTTGTGATATTTCTTTGAGTATGTTGTTCACATAAGTATATTTCGTTATTATAAACGACAATGTTTTCACTATGAACATATGTACTCACTATGACAAGTTCTAAGTAATTAAACTACATCACATTGAAACATTATAAATGTGAAAATAAAATCAAAAAGGTAGAAGGCTTTAGAACAAACAAATCAAATATTCTCACCTTTGGACAAATAATGAGACAATTTTATTCTGGAATTTAACAAACACAGGTAAACATCAATCACGCTTGTCTACTGTGCTGACAATGTGGTAAAGCAGTTGAATGTAAGTGGTACGATAACAAAAGTTTCAAAGTTTTTATAACACGTGACACCAGAGACAGGCTATTCTTGTAAGAGAAGCTATAGATGGATAATTTGCTAGAGATAGATATATTCAGATGAAATGATGATAAAACTAGAGGCAGTGAGAGTCATTAATACCAAGCATCCATTTGTGCTGGCTAATGCGTATGCTTGTAATACAACTAATTTGAAAATTCTCACAGTCCATTTATGGAAGTGAACAAAGAGAATATGTGTTGACTACTGAGTATCTGTCTTGGCACCCTGCTAGTCACACTAAACCCAGATACTGCATCAGATAAAATACTTTAACCGCATTTCATTCATTCATTTTGTTTTTGTGCTGAAGTTAGCGCATAGGGCAGAGGTAAGATCTCTCCAATTATGTCTGTTCAAAGCTATTCTGTGCAGTTCTTGAATAGTATGAATATTGATTGTTTTACTTTCTCTAAGCATTGTTCTGAGTGTTTCTTTTAACCTACACCTGGCTTTTTTGCCTGTAGGTATCCATTCAAGAGATTGGTGGTGTATTCTGTTGGTGTCTGCGCGTAGGACATGCCCGATGTATCACCAACGGCGTTTTCTGATAACATCTGTGATGAAATTTTGATGTGGCTCTTCTCTGATTTCATTCGATTTGAATTCACTCCAATGGGTGTTAGTTATCCTAAAAAGACATTTGTTCTCGAAACTCAGTAATTTCTTTTCTGAAGATAAAGAGCTTTCCCAGCTCTCACATCCATATGATAGCACCGGAATAACGCAGGGATTAAATTAGCGCAAATAAGAAATAAATTAAATAAGCGCAACAACTCACTGGCTCTCGTTGGATAACATCATCGTTTCATCTGAACATATCTATCTGTAGTACATTATTATTTGCAAATTCATGTAGGAAGCATGAGGATAAATGAAAATAATTCTTACAGCTGACGGGAATTGAACCAGGTCTGTTCTAGCAGCACCGAATCGCTTTGCAACACAAGTAAACAGGTTTTCCGTACTTGACCAACCACATCCCCCCCCCCAAAAAAAAATGTGGCGCGGTCAAGACTTTCAGCCTGTATATTCAAGTCACTGAGAACAGACCAATCGAGACAAGGACTATTACATCTACGAACATCCCGTACAAGTATTAAAGTATCCTCAGGAACACAAACACAGAACATGCATATTCGTACACAAGGACCTAAAGGCCTTCTTGTAAACATAAATAACATAGAGACAGAACAATGTTGCTTCAAATAATATCTTATACAAGTAAATTCAAGTAGGAAGCATGAGGATAAATGAAAATAATTCTTACAGCTGACGGTAATTGAACCAGGTCTGTTCTAGCAGCACTGAATTGCTTTGCAACACAAGTAAACAGGTTTTCCGTACTTGACCAACCACATTCCCCCAAAAAATGTGGCACGGTCAAGACTTTCAGCCTGTATACTCAAGTCTTGTGTTGCAAAGCGATTATTATTTGCGCTTATTTAACTATCTAGCAAATTTAACCACATAAATGATACTAAATGTACAGATCACTATTTGACAATTGTCTTTTGCAGTTTTCAGTCAGCACGAAGAATGTGCAGGAAATTATCGAAATTGTTATATTAAACGATGGGTATTGTTAAGGACCAGAGATATAACTTGTGAAGTGAATACATGGCTACCTGAATAGGAAATAAGTTAGTACATTGAAGGTACAAACTGTTTTCTTGATTCGTGTAGTGTGGTTTAAATAGGATGGGAATTGTGTGGAAGCATAGATGTATAGAAACAGAAAACAACTGTTAAAACTTTAAGCACTGTTCTCAAAATGTGGGTCAAGATTTAAAACCTATCTAAACCATTTACAAAGGATTAAGTTTAGCGAATTTACTAAATAATAATATAAATTCATCATCTTCATCATCATTAGCTTGTTGAATTACTGTTTCTCCTTCATTGTTATGCACATCTACCCTGGCACCTGACTCTAGAAGCAATGTACACATCTCAAAATTACTGTTGCTGTATGCATGCCACAGCGAGGTCCATCCATCTCCATCCTGGGAATTCGGATTCACATTAGTCTGTACAATATAAACGACTAGAATTAATTTAAACAAAGTGTAGTGGACACTCAGAAGTCAAATACAAAATGCTGCTGCAGAAAGTTTTACTTTAAACTTGTTGAACTGTTTAATTTATTTTTCCGTAATAAAACAATTTAAATTGAATGAACCTGTTCGAAATCATGAAAATTAGTTATAATACTTACTAATTTCAAATATATATTGGTCATTTAACTCATTTACTCAGGAGTAACAAAATCATTGTTCCTACAAAACGATTGCTCCAGACGGATGAACTCCTTTTTTAAATTATTTATTTATTGCGAGTGGTGTTGTACAAGAGTACCCAAGATAGCTTGAAGTGCCCAAGAAGAATGATGAAATTCAATGCCAAGAAAACTAATGTAGAATTTCCCAGAGGTGATGGAGTAAAAGGAAATTATAACGTAAACTATAAACAGACAATCAAGATATTTAGGTCATGTGATAAGAAAAGTAAAACTTGAACATTTAGTAACCTGGAAAGATCAAGGGGAGAAAAGACAAAGGAAGACAAATAGAGAAATTTCTGGATGGGTTGTCACAGTGGCACAACAATATATCACCAACTGAACCTATTAACAACACAAGAAACAGAGAGTTGTGGAGAAGCATGATCGCCTATGCCATTCGTCATGGCACCTGATTTATTCATTGGTATTGTTCATGATTTAAACACTATAAGCTTAAATGATTTATCTTTAATTTGAATTTTAATTTTCTACCATTAATTTGTTGTTTTGACATGTAATTGTGGAACATTTTGTTAATCACCGTCATTAATGTTCTGATATTTGTTTTTCATATAATAATGATATGAGGGCGTAATCCAACTGGAAATATTGTTAACAGATTGTTTAACAAGAAATATATTTCTGAAACATTATATTAAAGAGCCGCATTTTTTAAAATAATATGCAAATATTTTTGTAATCACATTGATATAAATTGTGACTGTTTTGTGAAATATTAATAGCTAATATTAATAATAGATATCAGCTTCTGGCATCTTTATGTTTCCTAATTTAGCCATGGATTCAACTCTTGATGAGTAATTTGGCCATCCTCTTGTTACCTTTATAATCACTCTTTGTTCTACACACAACTATCATCATATTACTAAATCCTACTAACAATTTTATCTTCTGCAATCATTTTGCTTTCATTTGATATTTAATGTAGTTGGCTTTATTTAAAAATACAAAAGTTATTGAGTTCTGAACTTGCTGACAACTACCTCCAAAAGAAAAAAAATTATGTCCGAACCGTTTATTGTATCCCGGACCTCAAGGTCTGAGACATTCTAGACCCTTGAGGTACCGGGTTCAGTCCACGGTTGGAACAGGATTTTTTTCTTGAGGTGCAATCAAAATCATTCCTGTACATGTCGCGGCGTCTGCTATGGCAAAGCGGCATTTATTTCCACAGACCATAGAACATCTCCCTGTACTCCTTCACAGGAAAATATGCAGTAGTGACGTTTTGAAAGTTTTTTTGGAAAGATAAAGAGGAGCAGGGAAAGAGATAAGGAAGACAAATAGAAAATATTCTGAGTATGTTGTCCTTGTAGCATCTGAAAAAGTAACACTGAAAGTATTAAGAACACATCGGATGAAGAATTGTGGAGAAAAATAATTGCCTTGCACACTTGGTATGATATTTGATTAATTTTAAGAAAACCAGTTTTCTCAAAAGTGAGATTAAATGTAACAGGCAGTGCTGGTCTTATTGAGCCTTAACTAGACAAAGCGTGTTCAAAATGGACGGAAGTCAGGGCTCAGGATAAGGTGCACAAACTCGCCCAACTACACTCGAAACCACAAGACATAATTATAGACACAGATCGCTTCGTTAACAGAAACAAAAATAAATGATGGCCGCTGCAGCGGAGGAAGGAGCACTAATGGTAATGTCCCGCGTGCTGTAAAGCCAGTTTCTAATCAAGAAGAATCTATGTGTTTTTGGTAACTAAATGTTCAAGCATTCTTTTTATCATCTTGACTGACTCTGAATTTTGTTCTCATTAAGAATTGTCCTTAATGCTGTACCATGCAATTGGTTTGTCTGAATCTGGACAGGTAAATATGAAGTTAATTATTAAAGGTTACTGAATATAGCCTAACTATAAAAAAAATCAGAAATAACAATAAAACAAAGAACAAAGACAATTTTCAACGTGTTGGGCCTATTGTTACCTTTGTCAATAAACAAAAACCAACTAAGACAACACAACTATGAAAATACAACAATGGCAAGACTTGGACAATGGCTTTCCTACAAAAAAAACATGATGAAAGTGGCCATTTTGTCGCGGCTCTGAGATTAGGTGCAAAATGAAGTGCGTTCAACAATCAATACAGAATTGATAGACAGAATTGGGTTTGGGAAAAATATTGAGAGTGAAATGCAAAGTATCCAGAATAAGGTAGGGGCGGAAAATATAAGGGAAAAGATAGAGAAAGAAATTAGTACACAGGCGGGGGGGGGTTGATTACAAATAGACACAGAGAACATACACATTTAAGGAAGAATAGCACTAGATAGCATGTGAAATGGATTTACATGAAAATATATACACATCAACATACATATATATATACATACACACATATACAAATATATATATATACATAAACATACATACACAAATATACACAAATATATACACACACATATATATATATATATATATATATATATATATATATATATATATATATATATATACATATACACACACACCTTCATAAATATATGAACATTACGGTATGAACATTAATCACTGTTTTGTTTGATTTACCCAACATTCTTTTATAACCTCCTATATTCCATTTATCCTTGTTACTGTTTTTTTATGTGCACGCTCATCAGCAATTATCGTTATGTTTACTAGACTTCAGTGTACCTGATATATATCTTTGTTGTTTGTGTTGATTTTATTGTACTCCAATATGCCTATTGTTTATGATTATATCCTATTGTGTATTTGTTTTCCCCAATCTATTTATGTACGTAACTGTTTTACAGATTGGTACCTACACACACACACGCGCAAATGCACACGCACACGCACATGCAAACGCACATGCACACGCACGCACACGCACAAACATATATATATATATATATATATATTTGTATATGCATATTATTTTGCATGGTTCTATGGATCCATACGATTACATTGGGTCACACATTTGTATGTGTACATACCATTCTTGTTTTATAGCAATACATGTGAATATCTTCATGTGCACGAATGTGTATTGGAATACATGCATATATCTATATGTATGCGAATGTTTATGTTATATGTTTTTATGTGAGAAAATGTTCATGTGGATGCATGCATAAGTATTTATGTTGATACTTATTTTGTATCATTATGTACACCTACTCTTGTGTGAACCCATATTTTTGTTCGGATATATTTAAATGCTTATGTATTTTGCGTTGGTATCTTTCTTATATATATATATATATATATATATATGTATTGATCTTGTTACATATATACTTGTGTGTGTGTTCCTAGTATACTTGTTTTTGTATGTATATTTGTTGTTGTATATAAACTTGGTCCTGGTGTATGTGTATGTATATTTGTTTATATATGTAATGGTCAACCAGCATAGGACCGGTACTCTCAGTAGAAGTGTAATGCCAGATATACTCAGGGAGAGATCGGAGCAACTATGGACCAGTACAGTTTGCAGTGATGATGATACGACGACTAACTAACTAACTATTTATCCATGCTCGAGGTATATGTTGATCATTACTTCGCCTTTTTTTAATTTTTAATTTTCTTTGGTGTTCTGTTGTTAGATCGTCAATTCTGCGAAGACATATTTCGTGTCGGGATTTTTTTATTTCCTACTCTACCACTGAAGTCTCCCATAACGTACATTTATTCTCTGTTTCCACGTTTAGCTTCTAACATAGTTGACAGCAAAGTATCATGTGGGCCTGGTGAATATAACCTAAATAGAAAATCTGATAGGTACAGATAAATTGTACAAGTAGAAAACTAATCGAAAGTCATAAATTTAGATTTAGTTCAGCACAATGTGCATATTATATAGATAATTTTAGTTAGTTACTTAGATAGTCGTTCGATCATTGTCACTGCACACCAGACAAGTCCATAGATGCTCAGATCTCTCCATGAGTGTATCCGACATTATACGTTGACTGACGGTCCCATTACGCCGTTGATTGATTTAATATTTGGGAATTCTTGTTGACAGAAGTCTGAGTTTTATACAGGCTATACATTCTTTTGGAGCGGAAGAGAAATTGAGGAAAGAAGCGAAGCAGGAGTAGGCTTCGCTATTACAACAACACTCGCTGGCAAACTAGCAGGCCCACCAAAGGCAATAAAGGTCGCCTCATGATGGTAAAAGTCCCCCTGCTTTCTTGTAAGAAATATGCAACGATAATCAGTCCGTATCACCAACGCTGACAAATCCAGAAGAAGTTAAAGATAAGTTCTATGATGTATTTCATACATCTATCACTGCAGTTCCAAACGCTGAAAAGCTCATACTACTTGGAGATTTAAATGCAAAGGTGGGAAAAGATAATGTATCCTGGAACGTTGTAATAGGGAAATATGGAGTGGGTCAGTGCAACAGCAGTGGACTTTGTCTTCTACAAACATGTGGCGAACAGGACCTCCTAAATACCAACACCATATTTCAACTTCCAATCCGAAAGTGGACCCCATGGATGCACCCTCGATCAAAACACTGGCATCTTATAGATTATATAATTTTAAGAAGAAAATGACCGCCAACATTTTCGAGCGACGAAATCCATATGCGGTGTAGACTGCTGGACTGGCCATCGTATTTTTGTATCCAAACTAAAAATTTGCATCCATCCTGCTAGACGCCCACGGGGAAGCAAAGCAAAGAAACGTATAGATATAAGAAAACTATCAAATAGAAACACACAATAGTGTGTTTATATGCCTGGTCTCTACTCTGGGTGAATGTCAGAAATCTACACTACCAGAGCAAGATGTGGATACCAACTAGACATATTTGAGCAAGCAAATTTACGACACTGCTAACGGAGGAACTAGGTCATTCTATCAAGAAGCAAAATGACTGGTTTGAAGAGAATGATAATATAATTAAAGAAATGTCGAATGAAAAACACCACCTTCTCAAAGCATACTTAAATGATCCAAAATCAACTTCTAAAAAAAGAAAGCACTCAATTGCAAACGGAAAATGATACAAAACATACTATGCCATATGAGGGACTCATGGCTGAGTAAGAAAGCAGATGAGATACAATGATTTGCAGACACCAACGATTTGAGAAACTTCTATGATGCACTTTAAACGTTATATGGTCAAACCTCGTCAGGATCTTTTCCACTTCTCAATGTAAATGAAACACAATTAATCGTAGAAAAAGATACAATTCTGCAGTGCTGGGTAGACCACTGAGGACATTTTGAATGACCCACAATCAATAAATGAAGAGGTTTTCAGTCGACTACCGCAGGTTCCTCGCAATGAAATGCTAGGTGACATCCCTACTTTAGAGGAAACTCGTAAAGCAATTAATAAGCTTTCTAGTGGAAAAGCACCTGGCTCCGACTCAATATCAATTGAAATATACAACTATGGTAGTAAAAATCGTATTGAGAAAAAACACATAATTTTTCAACAGTCATAGAACTGCGAAACTGTTCCACAAAATTCCAGGCATGCAACAACTATACACTTGTATAAACACAAATGGAACCGCCATCGCGATGTAATAACCATCGCGATATCTCTCTACTGCCCATCGCTGGAAATATAATTACTAGAATCCTTTTGAATCGTCTTACATCTCATCTTAATGAAGGATTATTACCCGAAAGCGATGTGGTTTCAGAAAAGAATGTGGAACAACTGATTTCACCCTTTGGTGAAAGACAACTTCAAGAAAAATGTCAAGAACAACACTGTCACCTGTACACAGCATTCATAGACTTAGCAAACGCATTTTACACAGTAAGTAGAGAAGAACTGTGGAAGATGATGGCAAAATATGGATGCCCACAGAAATGTATCATTGTGATTGCAATTACATGATGGAATGCAAGGTAGGTTTCAGGATGATGGAGAGTTATCTGAAACGTTTCCTGTCTCAAATGGAGTAAAACAGGGATCTTATCCTATTTAGCATCGTGTTCTAGGCTATGTTAAATGATGCTTTCAGAGATTTAGACTTGGGAGTAAACATCATATTTCGCATAGATGAAAAATTGTTCAACCTTCATCGGCTCCGAGCAAAAACCAAAGTCAAATCATACACAACCAGTCTCTTATTTGCTGACGACTGTGCCCTAAACGACAACTCTGAGACTCATCTACAAATTATTATAGACAGATGTTCCAAAGCCTGTACCAACTTTGGAATTACCATTAACACAGAAAAAACAGAAGTCATGTTACAACTAACACCTGGCAAAAGATTTCTGGAGTCCTGCATGAAGGTAAATGGCGTAGCATGAAAGTTGTGAATAGATTCACTTACCTAGGTAGTACGTTATAACAAGATGCCAATGTTAATGATGAAGTGTATACGAGGAACGCCAAGCCAAGCAGCACTTTCGGCAGATTTTACGCAAATTTATGACGTAGAAACGGCATTTACCTACATACTAAGCTGAAGGTCTACAGAGCAGTAGTACTTCCAGTGCTGCTATACGCTAGCGAAACAACGAATGTGTATAGACGTCATGTGAAGAAACTGAATCACTTTCACACAACTTGCCTCAGAAAAGACTCCAGATACCATTGTCCTTGACAGATCTGGTATCCCCAGCATTTACACGATCCTGATGCAGACACAGATTCGTTGGGCATGTCATTTGGTACGTATGCCAGTCTATCGCCTGCCAAAGATACTTCTCTATGGTGAACTTGAGAAGGGTAAATGATTTCAAGGTGGCCAGAAGACGCGCTGCAAGGACTCGTTAAAGACTCACTGAAAGCGTATGAAATATACCAAGATACATGGGAAGAACATGCACAAAATAGATCTACTAGATCAACATGGAGGTCTACAGTAAAAAAGAGTACATCTTGCGACAAGAGGATAAATGCTGCAACCCAACAACGGAGAGTGGCTAGAAAGTCACAGATAGACCAAAATACTTATACAGTGATCATACCATGACCGAACTGTCCAAGAACATTTACAGCTCGAATAGGGCTCATTAGCCATCTACGAATTATTAAGGATGGTCATAATTCTAACTGATTTTTCAAAAGTGGATGTAAATAATAGTCATCATTACTTGTGATGGACGAACGAACATTGGACACAATAGTCTATCTATCTATAGGATGTGACCCTTGTCTGGAGAAGAGTTCTCTGAAGATGGCCTTTTTGTGTGTTGTTTGTAAACTTGTTCCTGTGGTAGTCTGGAAGTGTATGAAAACCACTTGATCTGTTGTCTTTTTATCTGTTCTAACACAGGTATTGTTTGGATTTATCTGTCTAATGTTATCGTCTCTTTATGACACTCCGAGTATTCTTTTGTAGTCACTAATTTTCTTTCGTCTTGTGCTGTCATTGTCCTGGTTTGGCTCTGGTAGCAGTGATTGGATAATAATTGCAATGTATAATGCATCTTTAGTGTCTATTTTTACATTTGTGTTCTTAAAAATACGTGTAATCTGTCCTAGGATCTGGTATGTTTCGTTGCATCTATTTTGTATCTCTTTACTGTTTTCCCCTTCACTAGATATAATTTTTTCTAAAGTAAGTGAACTCCTTTACCTGTGTTTTTATTATCGATGGAAATAGTGATATTTCTTTCTTTCTTTGCTATTGCCATTATTACGATATTTTCAATATTAATCTACATGTTGATTTTAGACATGTTGAGTGGGTTCTGTTTATATGTTCTTCAATTTGTCTTCTGAAGCCGCTATTAGTATTTGGTCGTCTGCACAGAGGAGTAGTTCGTTAAATTTCTTGTTCATGGTATCTACTTCGTTACTACTTGTTAGTTTACAGACGTGGTGGATATATTTTAATAAAATGTAGATGGGATAGGACACACCCCTGGCGATCTCCTGTTTAGTTTTGAAACTTATTGGACACTCCTGTGATTGTTACTTTACATTAGCTTTTTACCTTTTCTTGGTCGACGAATGCAATGTATACTTATTTGTTGCTTTCTGTGGCACTTTCTGTTTTTTTAAGTTTAAAATAGCATCAGTACAGTTTTCGTTCTTACGGGAGCCCATTTGTGTGTTTTTAAGTTGTGGTTCAATGTATGATCGTAATCGTTGTTCTAATATATTATTTTAAAAGTTCCCTGTGTGGATTAGTACAGATATAACTCTGTGTTTTCTGCAATATCTTTACCTTTTTTTCTTCTATGCTGGAAGGATTATCGCTCTCATCTGGTCGCGTTAACAAATCTAGTACACAATAGTACTAGAGATATACCAGTACATGTCATGCAATTCTTACTCAACTACAGAGAACCGAATACAGTTACGCAGAGCACGATCCCATCTACAAATCAGAGCTGATAAAGAATAACCACTGCATTATGAAATTCATATAATAAAGAGAAATGTTGTAGACTTAAAAAAGGAAAGTCATGGATGGTGCATGGCAGAACAGTATACACATTGTGAGCATGTTGGAAAATGTGCACTTGGTGCAGATTGGTTAGGTGTGCCGATGAATTGCAATGCCTACTTCAACGAGATAATAATTATCAATAGACAATGCACAGAGAAATGCCCTGTTGTGGTCGACTCTGAGGTGCTGATATTGATCAGCGAGAGTTCCAAGGAAAGGAACATGATTATCTACACAGATTATATAAACATATTGTCTAGCTCGTTCCGGAATTAATGTTACTCAGTTGGAATTATTTTTCTCCAAAACTACTGATAGATCGAACATAACATTTGGAAATAACTTAGTTAGTTGGTTGGTTGGTTGGTTGGTTGGGTGTTGGTTGGTTGGTTGGTTAGTTAGTTAGTTACTTCGTTTGTTGGTTGGTTGGTTGGTTAGTTAGTTAGTTAGTTAGTTAGTTAGTTAGCAAGTCGTCGTATCATAATCACTGCAAACTGGACACGTCCATAGTTGCTCCGATCTCTCGTTGAGTGTATCCGCCATTACACTTCTGCTGACAGTACTTACTATTTCCCGCTCAGTGGCCCTCGTACCATCTATTAAACATACCTCTGATCGCCCAATACTGGCTATCACTTTTCATCCTCATAATATGCCGGCACTACATATCCTATTACGACATTTTTCTATCCTCCAGTCAGATCCCATCTCCAGTCCTGCATTTCGCCTCTCTTCCAGTAGTCGCTTTTTGGAGGGACAGAAACCTTCGTGATCTCTTAGTTCATTCTCGTCTGCGCACTTCTGCAGGCCAACTAGGAACTGTCCCTTGTCATCGAAATTGTTTGACTTGCCCTTTTGTTATTCTCACTCTCATGTTACAGTTTCCTAAATCACACTTTGATATTCAGGATTCTTTTTCATGTTTGTCCCGTAATTTAATATACTCTATCTTATGTAAGCGTTGTGATATGAAGTATATTGGTGAGACTGGTAGACGTTTAGCTGATAGATTCGCCGAACATTTGAGAGATATCACGAATCATGGTGACTCCCCAGTGGCTAATCATTTTAACAGGCCGTCACATCATGGTAGCTCTGATGTCTCTGTAACCGGTTTTTTACGTTGTTATACCGGTGACCGGCAACGTCAGTCATTGGAATATCGTCTCATTTGTCATATGGGAGTCTTACAACCACACGGAATGAACATTAATCACCGTTTTCTTTGAGTTACCCACCTTTTCTTTATACCCTCTACTCCCGTATTGCACTGATTTTTGTAATTATTTGTCTTTGTACACTTTCGTGAGTAATTATTTTTGTGTTTGCCGTACTTTATATATTTCCTTTATGTCTTCTTTCGTTTGTGTATGTCGACATACACATGTGATTATTTTGTACTCTGGTCCATCAATTGTACATTAGAATGTCATATTGTTATTGTTCAATCATTTACATATTTAGAATTAGATTTCCTCGGTGTTGTTGCAGTTGTCTCTTCGATGGGTGCCCACACATGTATAGTTATCTGTATATGCATTTTGTTTTACATTGTTCTATGTATCCACACAATTACCTGGGACCACACATTTGTATGTATACATATGCAGTTGTTATAGCATTATCTTTATGTGAACGAACGTTTATATTTATATCAATATATGTATATGTTTCTATGTGTGCGAATGTTCATGTTATTGTTTTTATTTATGTGAGAAAGTGTTTATGTGGATGCATGTTCATATTTATGTATATATATATATATGTATTTATGTGAGCGCTCCTTTATGTTAATGTACATATCTCCATTCTGTGTCAATATGTATGCCTATTCTGGTGTGAGCCCTTTCCTATGTGTGGATATATTTACATGCCTGTGCATTTTGTGTGGGTGACACATCTGTGTCCATTTTGTTATATATTTATTTCTTAACTCTTGGTGTGTGTATACATTTCTATGTATGCTTAGGTGTGGTTGTATATATATATATATATGTTTATGTCTATATTTGGTTTCACATTAATTCCATGCGTTTTCCAATGATGATTCTTCTTGTATCCTTCCATCCCCAAATCCACTAACCCCACCACCACACAACCTCATCATTACCCATCAATCATTATCATATGCCATTCTGGTTGGCATAGGCGAACATGGCTCTCTGTCCACAGTATTGTTATCAGGATCGTTGTTGTTTCCGTGCCTTGCTAGGTTGTCAAACTAATTTTTTCTCACGTTGTCCCCATCTGTTGCTGTTCCCATCAGTCTTGCCTGTTATGACTATGTTCTTAAAACTTGCCTGTCTGATAAAGTGACAAAAGGGGTCTTTTTCTTATCTTTTTCTTAAAATATTCTTTCATTAATTATAAACACACCATCCACATCTATATTGCCTCTAATTTCCCACTTTCCAGTTTATTTATAATGAATGCACGCATTTCCTCTTTTACTAGATGCGCGTTTCCATTCCTGCGTCATGGAGTCGTAGCTTTATGAAATCTAAGTGATCTATTTTGTTCATTATTGTGGTGTTTACTGTTGTTTGTCTCTTGAAAAAGGTTCCATTTGAGCCGATACGTGGAGAATTGTCCTGTTTAGTTTTATTGTATGTTTTTTTTATATATCCTTTTTTAAATATATTTTTATTCATAGGCCAGGTAAGTGTTTTTAGTAACCTGTTTAATTCATTTTGTTTTACTATTTGCTGAGAGTACCGGTCCTATGCCGGTTGACCATCATTCTCCTGGCTCCAAAAATTTTTCACTTCTAGCAACACCGCATTTCAATCCCTGATCTTTAATCCTTGCCATTGAAAAGGAATCATCATCCACATTAGTCTCACTCTCGCGTGTTATATCTCTTAAGGAGTTCACAACGTCAGCGCGATACATCGCCCTGTGCCACAATCGCGCATGATGTCAGTTGATCCGATCTTTCATTGCCTCGAACGCCCACATGTCCCGGCACGAAAATAAATGTAACTACTTTCAAGCTCGCCTTTCTCAAGGCCTAAATCCACTGTTCGCGAACGAGACTCACTTTTACCTTCCTAATCATACTCATAGAGTCACTCAAAATGCAGACATGTGTTACCTTCTGTGTGCGTAGTCATTCAAATGCCCAAGAACTGCGAACATGCATAATCACAGATACATCAGTGTATATAATCACATCCTCTTTGGTATTCTCACTGATTAAAGCCTGCACGGTAATACTGTAATCTTTGCTCAGCTGTTGGACAGCCAAGAAGGTATCGCATAGCTCTTGTCGATGAGTCTCTTGTGCATCCCAGTATGATACGCATTGCTGCATTCTGGATTCTATCCAGTCTTTCGATCTGAGTTTGGCTAAGAGTCAGAATTGCCAGTGTATATTCCACCACAGCCACAACCAAACCTTGGTACAAAAGAAATAACAACCTCTGCTCACACTGCTCAGCAGCCATAACCTTCATTGCTGCTAAGCCTTTGCCTGCCCTTAAAATAACGTGGTCAACATGTTCCCTGAAACTCAAGTTTCTGTCAAAAATACACCCAGATATCTCATTGTGCTTGTTCTTTCTAAACTTTTCCCGGACAACGAAACTTGTGGCATGGGTGTCTTTACCATGTGATTGTTCAAGGAAAACCACGACACGAATGTCTTAGAAGGGTTAACCACTGCTCCCGTATCTCGACACCAATTTGTCAGTCTGTCCAGCTCCTTCTGTAGTTCCACGACGCGCTCTTCTCTTCTGCCCTGTCTATACACCAGGATATCATCGGCATCGTTCTGCCATCACCTATGATATGATTGCCAGCGATATGTACTGTGTATACATTTAAAAGTACAGGAGATAGAGGCGATGCCTGTAGCAGACCAGGGCTTATCCGTTGGTGCAGATATCCAGTTACCACACTTAAAAACTACTATCCTGTGCATCAGGGCATCGCCAACCCACCGCACGACAACATGATTTACTGTAAGATTTAACAGCTTGTGCATCAAGATATCCAAGGACACCCTATTGTACGCATCAAATAGGTCTATTGCGACCGCACATGCCGCCATGCGCGAATCGAACCCCTCAAAAACATCCTGCGCAAATATGGCTGCATTCTGCCATGTCTTCTTTCCTGGGCGATACCCTCCTAACAATGTTGGTAAACATTTCTTTCTTTCAAGATAACACGATACCTTCCAGGCTACAATTTTTTCCAAAAGCTTGCCTATCGTATTCTGCATTATATTATTCTGTAGCCTTGTATCCTGGTGTGGTCCTTGCCAGGTTTGGTTAGTGAAACTAAATAGCTGTGCAATCAGTCTTATTTCACTGTGCCCTTTAAAAGGCTATTATTGAACATGTCGGCCACCTCTCCCAACTCCTCATCCGTTCTCCGACTAATGTCATCGTATCAAATGCCACCCGACTCTGGTCCTGTTTTTTTGTACTTTTCAGCGCCTTCCTGATTTCTTCAACTGTGATTATCATATGTTTTTTCCATGCTGAAGTTCTTACACGTTTCTGTAATCATTTTCCTGATTTCTTGATATGCCTCTACATTTCTCTGGCCAATTTGTGCTGTGTAATGTGTGCCAGCACCGCTGCACCTTTTTTCTCGTCCGTCTTCTGCCAGGCGGTATCGTCGCTCTGGAAATCGGCAATAGTCATGCGTCTTGTCAGACCATTCATGGATTTGTGTAAACGCCAAAACCATTTTAGTGACTTTTCGCGTGTGATCTCCTGGCAAAATTAGTCCCATTTTGACGCCTTTGCTGACTTTGCAATATCTTTGAATGTTTGAACTAAGATATCTTTCTTCCGTTTCCATTGTGCGACCTCATGGTCTGAGCCGCAACACGTTTCCTTGCCCTTTTCCATAGTGCTACTGCTTTCCGTTTCTCGCTCCATGCCCTTTGCACCTCTTCGTTCCACCAAAGGGGGGCTTATCCCACACCTGCTTTCCCACTTCTTGAGAATTACGTGTCCTTTCGAATTCTACTCCAACATCCACTCCTCCACTGTGATCATACTTAAAGGATTTTACCTTTGGCCTTATCTGGAGGTGGTCACTGTCATGATGCCCCATCACGTCCTATCTGCAGATAGCCACAGAAGCCGATGACACCAATGCCAGGTCGATAGCGCTATCATCATTACCATCCCTGCTTGCAATCCTTGTTATACGGCCATCGTTAAGGCATACCAGGTCCGTATCTGTCAGGGCCTTCTCAAGTTCTCTTCCCTGTTTGTTCGAAGCATATATAACTTGGATATAACTTGAATTTCTCCATGAAACTATTTTTTTACCTTAAAAAATGTAACTGGATTAATTTTCTCTATAAATTATACATTTTTAAAGGTTTTCTGAATATGGGCCTATGTAATTTGCCATTTTATTTGCAGTATTACGCACGAGTCTCTTCGCACGATGAGGAAAACTACGCCTTATTATTTTAATGTTTTTTCCCCTTTCAAACTCTTCATTGGCTGTGATGCAAAGTATAAATATTATCAACATCACGTGTTGTCTCCGCAACGAAGGTTGGCTGATACAAACCTCCAACACATCCTCAGTCCCTTGTTTTAGTGGTGCACTCTGCTAAACTGTAACTTTTCTATCTTGTGATGTTACTCTCAAACTTGTATCTCTGCCTACCTCTTGATCACTTCCCTTCGATTTTACCCTCAAGTAAGGTTTCCACATGGTGTCATGTCTTTTAATGTGTTTATAATATTTTATTTGCCTGATATTTATTTCCCTTAATAATTCATTATTAAGTGTTATTAGAACATCTTTATTTATTTCGTTCTCTTTTCACGATGGTATCCATATTCTTCTATATATATATACATCTCAAAGGCATCAATTCTGTCTTCTATTTTTATTTAGTGCCCATGTTTCTTAGCGGTATACTAATATAGAATAAATGTAGCATTTTATGTAGCAGTATAAATATATTGGATTTATATACTGTCAATTAAAAGCCAGAGATTCTTGGAGAAACATGATCGCCTACGCCATTCCTCATGACACTCGATTTATTGATTGAATTAAAAGCACGATAAAAAAGAAGTCGTCAGTTATTGAATTATCAATCAATTAAGTGACATCCGAATGGCGTAGGCGATCATGATTCTCCCGTCTCTCTTGTATCTTGTGTTGTCAATAAGCTTGATTGGTGAACTTCTACCGTGCCACAATACTAGTCCATTTATCAACTTTTCTTTTTGTCGTCCCCTATCTCTTCTCCCCTTGATCTTTCCATTGGTTTTCTTCTTCTTCTTCTGCGTTCGTTCTCAAATTCCTGCAGATTAGCAGGAATTAGTCCGGAGAACGGAATGCTTTGTGTCATGGTTTACAGCATTGCTGCGATATCTGCGATGCCTTTTGGCCTGACACATCCGACTTAAGCATGGCTTTGGGTCACTGGCCCTATATGGGATGGGACAGCCAACTCCATTCCATTACATCCTTATTCGCCTTTTACGACATGCATGGAAGGTAAACAGTGTTGCTATTCTTTGCTCCCTTTCGGGTCCCAGCAACACACGGGCGTTCCCTTGGTTATTAATTGGTTAAAAAACTGTGTTCTTCTCAGCACAGGCCCTATAAACCTTGACAGTCTACCCCTAATGTTTGATATGATTGATCTTTTTACGATTGAATTATACTGTTGTGATATGCAACTGCTGTTGTATCAAGTTGAACCGCTATATAGAAATCACAATTTTCACCAGTGTGAAATGTGTTATTGTTTATTTAGATTTAAAAGTTATTGACAGACTTCATAAATGTAATTGTTTATCTTCGTGATTTTCATTGGTCATTTTGGTGTTGTCAAGATTGTCGTCAATCAAACACACAGAAATACTGGTGTATGCTTTAAAAGAGACATTTTTATGACATTGAATGCCAGTTTCGCTGTATTTTTGGTTGGGTGACATAATTTTGTGTAGAATGTAAAATGTGAGTACCATTTCTTTGCTACTTATGAAATACTATATAGCAAAAAAACGTTTTGTTCATTTTTCATAAAGGTCTTCCTATCAATTTGTAAAATATTAATTCCTAAGGTCGTGTTGTGTATAAGACTGCTTGCGAGACATAGTTGTTTTGCATCAAGTAGTTTTCGTGAAAACTGTGCTCAAGTGAGTAACATGAATTATAGACCCGTGTGTAGTGCTTGGGCCATCATAGCCTTGTAGAGGCAATGCGAGTGGTGCATTTGCTGTGACTACAAGCAGTATATGAAGATTATAGCACTGACAGCCGTAACAGGATGTGTACATAGACGGTAACTCATGCATGACTCCATCAGCATGATCTGAGAAACAAAATGAGTGCATTCGAGAACAGTGGATTTCGGCAGTCGAGAGTTCAAAATTGGAATGTGGCACATTCATTTTCATGATTGATTACTTGGATCAATTAATTGATTACATGATTGATTACATACATGGATGTGTAAACATTCAGGTCCTGCCCAAGCCAGCTTCTGTGACTGGTTTTGCGAGCCGATGAAAGTATTTGTGCACAATCATATTTCATGGAGCAAGCCAGTTGGCTGTCAGGGACATCGTGTACAGAAAGGGTGATAGCACAGCCGAGGCCTCCCATCTGGCTTTAGAACGCAAGCTCGAGTTCCAATCACCCTTACGCTTAACGGCAAGAGTGGATACAAACCACCTGGGGAAAGACAATAGACAATAGATAACTTGGGTGTTCAAGACAACACAATTACCAGAAACAACAAATGAGATTATTTTGGATGATGATTTCTTTTCCATGTTCAGAATAAAGAAACTGAGATTGAAATGTGGCTTTGCCTGCAAATTAGTGTTACTATATGCTCAGAAGAAAGTTAAACCAGCAAGAACTGGAACTGTTAGTCGTCGTGTAAGGGTGGATACACTAAAGTGAACATCAGAGCACCTAGGGACATACCCAGAGTGCAATGGTGAGAAGATCAACTAACTAATAATCAGCCACTATTTAAACTTACCTTAATCAGAAGTTTTACAATGTCCATATTGTCATTTGCTACAGAAACAATGAGAGGTGTGAATTTGTTGCTCTTTTTGTGAACACGGTTTACATCTGCACCTGTTAAAATGAAATACTTGCAACCATATACCCTACAATAGAACATTAAACATGTAGAAATCTACATACATTTACGATGTGGCTGAAATATTAATTCTGCATTAAAAATCAGGTTAAATTTACACAAATGTTTGCTTATAAGCCTGGTAAATCTTCAAGAATTTAAACGATAAAATTAATGTCTTTCTCTTATATATATATATATATATATATATATATATATATATATATATATATATATTCACATATATATGATATATCAATATATTTCGCTGCGGGATTGAATTTCAATTGGTTTCCGGACTATGGGACGATTTGTCACTTGATATGCAGTAATAGTATGACGGTTTAAACTCTTTCAATCCATCTTCTTCTTGGTCTTCCTCTGTATCTTGCTTCCATTTTCACAGTGTATGCTCTTGCCGCTGGCCAGTAATAATTCATTCTCATACAGTGGCGGAACCATTTCATTCTCTGTTTCAATATATATGATCACAGATGTTGTTCCAATAGTTCCTGTAATCTCTTCATTTTTCACATGATCTCTTCATGTTTGATATTTATAATACAATGTGAGTATGAAGATTTAATTCATGGGTTTCAATTGGGATAGATTTCGGATATATTTCATTTTCCTTTAGTGCTGATGTTAGCGCATATGGCAGATCTCTCCAATTCTGTCTGTTTAAAGCTATTTTTTGCAGTATTTGAATAGTATGAATATGGATTGTTTTATTTTCTCTAAGTACTGTTCTTCTGAGTGTTTCTGTTGGTCTACCCCAGGCTCTTTTGCCTGTAGGAATCCATTCAAGAAATTGGTGGTATATTCTGTTGATGTCTGCGCGTAGGAAATTTCCGACGTAGGACCAACGGCGTTTTCTAATAACATCTGTGATGAAATCTTGATGTGTCTCTTCTCTGATTTTATCATTCGATATGAATTCACTCCACCGGGTGTTAGTTCTACTACGAAGACTTTTGTTCTCGAAACTCAGTAGTTTCTTTTCTGAAGCAGCGCTCACATCCATATGATAGCACCGGAATAATGCAGGAATCGTGCGTGTACTGATTTATTTTGACCTCCATATATTAGACAGTCTGTTAAAGGCATTTGAAGCTAATGCAATGCGAGTTGTAATTTCTGCTATGACATCACAGTCGAGAATTAATTTGCTTCCCAGATAGGAAAATGTGTGCACTTTTTCAAGTTGTTCTCCATTAAACTACTAGCGTTAGGTTGATTCTTGATTAGAAACTAGCTTCACAGCACGTGGGTCATAAGGGTATTTCGCTCGGACACGTTTGTGTTGTGTGGTCATTTCTACTCGTCGTTTTTTGATGTTATGTGCTTATCTTGATAAGACTTTTGGGTCGAAACATCGATTATGCCCTGCTTATTGTTATTTGTTTGATTATACCCTGTCTTCTGTTGTGTATATTATTTCACTTGAGCATCCAACAGTGATAGTGTGTCTTTTTGTAAGACTTCATTACCTGTTTCCTACGTAAATACTATTTTCATGCAGTTTTACTACCAGTTTTACATTTTATTGAGAGACAAGATGCTGGGGATGTTGGAATTTCTGTTGCAGCCAACCTTCGTTGTTGAGATGGCACATGATGATGATGATGAATGCTTTCTATTGTGCTGTACGGCTTTGAGAGGTGGACACTCGCTGCAGGCATCGAGAGACGACAACAGGCCTTCGAGTGCAAATGTTACAACGAATTCTATGAATTGTCTATAGAGAGTATACGACAGATGTGTAGTACTAGTATGTAATAAATAAAATAGAGCTGTTATCATGTCCACAAGAACCTTTGGTTTCAATAATAAAACGACGAAAACTTGCATGGTTTGGATATGTATTCTAGTATGATTTTTTGTGAAAAACAATACTGCAGGACACCGTTGAGGGAGGAAACAGCAGAGTGGGCGAAATAAAATCATGGAAGACAAGACACTATTTTCCCTCACTCATCTGCATCGTTGAAGATAGAAATCGCTGGATGACTGTTTGCTAATGCATCCAATGTGGTACATCTATGACTCTAACGGGTTACGGGATTGTCAATAGGATATCTGCAACTTGCAAATTGTCAATAGAACAAGGACTACAAGGTTTAACAGTAAAGTTAGAAAAAGTTATTTGGAAGTACGGAATGGAAATAAACATTGAAAAGAACATGATCCTTGTTAACTCCCGACAGAAAAGTACAGACTAACATTATGATGAATGGATATTATTCTTCAGCGTTCACTATCAAACTCCCGCTGGAACCTTATTGCAACAGAACAATGGTCCTACTAGATTTACAGAAGGATGTAGATTAGAGAATGGAAATGCGTTGTGTCACCGTTTTATTTGTGCAAATGGCCCGATACATATTTCTTCGGCAGGATGAATGGGTATATATTTGAAGAGGTGAATGCTTTAAAATACATCTGATCCTGCATATGCAGTGATAGAATATGCACAGTATAATTATAAATAAGGTTGTAGATAACTTTAGCTTCTATGACAAGGAAAAACTTATTTTGGAAAATCAAACTTTATAACTCACTAGTTCTATCTATTGTGTTATATAGTTGGTGAGTATTGGATACATGCTGAAGACACAGATTACAGACCTGTGGATACAAATGTTAGATAAATTATATGAATCTCCTATAGAGAGCATTAGAGAAATGTATACATAAGAAATAAAATAGAGATACATGCAGGTCCACCATTACTTTCAACAGTGAAATGAACAAAAATTACATGGTTTTGACATGTATGCCAACATCATTTCTTAACAAAGACAATAGTATAGTGAACAGTCAATGGTAGAAGAAGCGCACTAGCACAATGAAAAGTATGAACAAACATAGAGTAATGGACAGGTCAAGATTTTTCCACACGTTTCGGCATCGCCGATGATAGAAATCACTGGAGGACAGACTGTTCATGCATCCAATGTGATACCCCTACGTGCCCTGACAGGTTATGGGTTTATAGAATAGATACCCACCAGCCATAATTAGGCTTTTTGCAATTACAGCGTGCCCTTCTTGACAGGCAATGTAGAGTGCTGATTCATTTCGTGTATTAACACAGTTTACATCAGCATGTCCTGTTTGAATAACAAATAGTAAATGTTTACAGAAAATTGTACAACAAATATTACACATGGAATCAACAAATAGTCAATGTTTACAGAAAATTGTACAACAAATATTAAATGGAATCAACAAATAGTCAATGTTTACAGAAAATTGTACAACAAATATTACACATGGAATCAACAAATAGTCAATGTTTACAGAAAATTGTACAACAAATATTACATGGAATCAACAGACATAGGCTTATTTTAATTTATTCAGTAGGTAAATAATTTAGTTTATGTACTAACATAAACCCCGTCACATGTCTTTGGGCATCCGGACCGTTCAAAAAGAAATAGAAAACTACTAAACGTCTTTATATTGCCTAGAAAATCACCATAGTCAAAAAATGCCGCGTTAATGGCTACGTCCTGAATAGAATACGCTACCAAAATTTACTAACATATACTTTTTAAATTAAAAACTGGAAGCTATTATTATAATTAACCCAAATATCGGAGGATATCAGAAAAAAAGGAAGTGCAGCAGTATCCAGACAAATAGAGGTAAATGCAAATAAGGTCAATAGGTTACTAGAAAACTGTCAATATAAAATAATAAAATATAGAAAATAACAATAAAACAAAGAACAAATACAATTGTCAACGTGTCGGTCCAATTGGGACCTTTATGAAGACAACAAAAAACAGTTAAGAAAACAAAACCATAACGAATTTAACCAAAATGGCTGGGAGAATGATTTCTCTCACTAGAAAATCATCACCCAGTAACAAATTCAGCGCAACATAATATTAATAAGAAGTGCATATTGATGCGTTGAATATGTATAAATAATGAAATACTAAAAGATGAAAGATGCAAAACTAAAGAAAGGGGACACCAAATAGCACTGCCAAGGACCGGGGAGAATGGGTAGTGGGGGACGGGAGATAAAAGGGGAATGGATATAGAAAGATAGTGCACGCAGGGGGGTGGGTGGCTACAAATAGATACAAAGAACATAGAAATGTGTAAAGAAGAATAGTATTTGACAGTATAGGATAGATAACGAAATATATAAACATCCAAATACAATTACGAACTAAACAGATATGTATACATTCTATTTGATAATCATAGATACCTATAAATATAAGCACATATACATACACATATCTAGACATATATAAAAGTATATACTGATATTATAGCATACATTGGAATACAGACAAATACATGTATAAAGGTAACTGCACACACAACAACATATATATATATATATATATATATATATACAGTCCTATATTGACTATTACTTTTCACCCACATAATATGTCAGCACTACGTATTCGATTACGACATTTCTCTATCCTACAATTAGACCCCATTTCTAGTCCTCCATTTCCCTCTCTTCTCCTTGTTGCTTTTCAGAGAGAGGAACTTTCGTGATCTCTTGGTTCATTCCAGCCTGCGCACCTCTGTAGGTCAATTAGGCACTGTTCCTTGCCCCTGAAATTGTTTGACTTGCCGTTTTGTTATTCATACTCCCATGCTTCAGTTCCCTAAGTCAAATGTATAGATTCAAGACTCGTTCTCATGCTCATGTTCACAAATGAGGATATTATAAATATATACACATTCATAAGCATAACAATATATATACACACATACATACAAATACAAGTATACTAGGAACACACACAAGTATATATCTAACATGATCAATACATAGATATAAGAAAGATACCCACACAACATGCACAATCATGTAAAAGTCTCCAAACACGAGAAATGGCTCAAACAAGAATAAGTGTGCATAATGAAACAAAATAAGCATCAACATAATATATACACATGCATTCACATAAACATTTTCTCACATGAATACATATAACATGAACATTCGGACACATATAGATATATACATGTATTTTTATACCCATTCGTTCACATGAAGATATTGACATGTATTACTCTAACACAAGAATATGCATACATGCAAATGCGTGGCCCAAAGCAACTGTATGGATACATAAAACCATGTAAAATAATATGCATATACAAATTCATAAATATGTGTGTATGAGAACCCATCTGTTATTTTTTTTAAATTGGTTTAAAATGAGGTAACACGATTACACAAAAATAGGATACAATAATAGAATTGACAGATTGGAATACGATATAAACAACAGAAACAACAAAGACAAATTACAAATATATTGAAATCTAACAAAAACATAGCTAATTGCTGATGAGCGTCCACAGAAAGAAACAATTACAAGGAACAGAGGAATATGGCTACAAAATAAATAGGAGTATAATATAATAAGAATAGGGGGTAGAGGTTGATAAAATGTAGTGGGTAAATCAAACAAAACGGTGACTAATGTTAATACCGTAGGGTTGTAATACTCCCATATGACAAATGAGCCGATATTCCAAAGACTGACGTTGCCGGCCACCGAAATAGAAACGTAACAGACCAGTAACAGAAATATCATTGCTTCCTTGATGTAAAGGGCCGTTAAAATGAATGGCCACCGGGGAGTCACGATGATTCGTGATATCTCTTAAATGTTCAGCGAATGTATCCGCCTAACTTATACCTGTTTCGACACTGTACTTCATACCACAACGGTTACATATTATAGAGTATATTAAATTACCGGACAAGCATGAGAACGAGTCTTGAATCTCGAAATTTGACTTAGGGAGCTGAAGCATGGGAGTATGAATAACAAAATTGCTGTATTTGTGTGTATATATTTATAATAGCCTCATTTGTGAGCAAAGTCAAACAATTTCGGCTGCAAGGAAAAGTGCATAATTGACCTACAGAGGTCCGTAGACTGTAATGAACCAAGAGATCACGAAGGTTCCTCTCTCTGAAAAGCATCAAGGAGAAGAGAGGGAAATGGAGGACTAGAAATTGGGTCTAATTGTATGATAGAGAAATGTCGCAATAGAATACGTAGTGCTGACATATTATGTGGGTGAAAAGTAATAGTCAATATAGGACTGTATATATATATATATATGTAATCGCATGCACCTGATGCGACACGCATGAGAACAGCAGACGTGTATGGAAATACGGTTGAAGCGAACTGCTGTGACTCATTTCCTAGCAGCGGAAGGTTGTACAATAATCGTCAATAATCGAAGAATGACTGCGGTATGTGATGATGCCTGTGTGGATGTAAGAACTGTCAAGAGGCGGGCAAGTACTGTAAAAGACGACAATCCAACAACGTCGAGCCTGTATGACCAAGCGCACAGCGGACGTTCGATCACAGCCGTGGAAGGTACAGCACCAAGCTCACGTGGATAAACGTATTCATGCTAATTTCTGTGTAAATTAGAAAGTTACCCCACAATGCTTAGGATTTCGACTGAGCGATTCCATCACATTATCTATGCCGTGCTTGGGAATAGGAAAGTGTCTGCGAGGTGGGTCCCTCGACTGCTAACACCGGAGAAAAAAACAAAGACGACAGCAGGTGTTTCAGGAACTGATGCACGATTCGTTCAACCTAAGACCAGAATCATGTTTGTTTTATCTGGTAGTTGATGAATTTGCCTCTCTTCCGGAGAGACGCGCCACTTTTAACGAGCGGACAGCAAAGTCCAATTACGGTAGGTTATTTCAGGACGCACTACCACAAAGTATTAGAGGTAACAAAGACACCAATTTAACATTAGGTATTAGGTATGTTGATTATCCTCTTCGCACACCGGGTAAGTCCATAGATGCTCAGATCTCCACTTCAGTAAATCTCTCAGGGTATAACGGCTGATGGTTCCGGTTCTATGTTGGTTCACTGCTCATTTTGAAATATTTATCAGGGGTTCTCTACAGACCACGCCCATCCTCACTCCCAATTTGCGCATTCTCGATATTGACTCATGCTCATTCATCTCAAAATTCTCTGATCGTGAGGATTCACAAAGAGCAATTAGTATGTCTGCTCCGTCCATAGGTTGACCGTCTGTTGTGGTGGCGAGGCTAGCTAATTGGCCAACTCGTTCGTTTTCCTCCACGCCCGCATGTCCGGGGACAAAAATAAGCGTGCGTCTTCGTAGTGATGTCCTCATTCCTGCTCTATCAAATGACTGCCAATTCCATACGTACATCACCTGTTTTGACTTTCTGAATCATATTCAGAGTCACTTAGTATGCATGCATGGGAATAGGCTTGCGATACAGCCAGTTAGATGCCTGCGTTACAGCGAATACTTCCATTGATTGACTGCTTGTTGTTGTGGTAAAAGCACAACTGGCTTCGTGTACTGTTCTTCCTTTTGATCTGGTAGTAAAGGCCCATGCGCATCGGTGGTGATGGATGACCATGTAAATCACAACATCTGTGTCATCGGTATTCTCGCAGATTAGTGTCTTGACCTAAGCATCCACGCTCACGGGGCTGAGTTCCCTGCACTCTCTATTAAGTGTAATGACGGACTTGACTGCTTCGTGAAAGACCGTAGGAAAAGGTATCCATTCCTCGCCAGGAGTTATGTCTTCTTGGGCACAAATATGTTTAGCGGTATCCTCGGCACGACCCATCCATGATTTGTCTCTCTTGAGCCTGCTTCCCTGCATACGTGGGAGCTCGCTGTGTAGTGGGTGATCTATGTCAGAACTCCCTCTGAGGTATGCGCGGGTACGCCACATATCAATTCTATGAGATATTCTAAGAAAATCAAGGAGAAATATCATAGCCACACAGGGTATGTCCCCTGTGATACCAAGAATGATCCGCATCGCTCCGTTTTGAATTCTTTCCAGCCTCTCATTCTGTGTGTGACTGGCGGTGATAGTGGCACTTGCATATTCAGTGACATGGAGGACAAGAGCCTAATATAAGATTACGAGCTGTGGTTGTTTTGTGTCAGCTGTTGCCATCACTCTAAGAGCTGAAAGTCCTTTACGGGCCTTTTGCGATAACATGAAAAACGTGTTCCCGGAAACACAGACTACAATCAAATCGCACGCCAAGGTATTATAAGGATGAGGGCCTGATTACATCATACCCTCTCATCTCTTCTGTCGGTATCATAGACTTTATGATATGATTGTTAAGAGAGAACCATTGATCAGTGCCCTAGAATCGTCACACCTGAAGGTGATACTGTCTAGCTCATTCTGCAGTGATTCGACAGTTTCTGTTCTATCCCTTCCCTGTCTGTATATCAGGATGTCATCCGCAAAGGACAGTGTTTTACCTTTTCCGTCGAGCTGCTGCTGTGTTATTGCCACGGTGTAGACATTGAATAAAACGGGTCAGAGGAGAGATCCATGTGGAAGGCCTGGAAATATTGTTATTTATTTAGATGTCCAGCAACCGCACCCAAGGGCCATCTTCCTCTCGAACAACACCGCTGATATCCATCTGACGACGAAAGGGTCAACATTAAAGAGCAAGAGCGATTTGATGAGGTACTCGAACGGCACTCTGTTATACGCGTCCTCCAAGTCAATCGCGACAGCACATGTTTTCAGACCTGAGTGAAAGCCCTCGAATACGTTGTAGGCGAAAACAGAGGCTGTACGCCATGTTTCTTTCTGACGTCTGTAGCCTAAGAGCGTGCTCGGAAAATGAGACTCTCTTCCAGGTGATGTGCTACAATCTTCTCAATATGTTTGCCTGTGGTGTTCTGCATCGTTATGATTCGGTAACCGTTGATCTGCGCGTGGTTTTTATTGGGGTTTTCTTTAGTGGCAATAGGTAGCTGTGCAGCCATTCTTCCTTGATAGTACCATTCTGATGCTTCCGTTAAACTCGCAACCAAGTCGTTTATGTCGCTCTCCTTAAGGATGGCGCATTCCGTGTATCGTATACCGTCAGGGCCTGGGTAAGTGTTCCACGCCCATTTCAGAGTGGTCCGTGATGGACATGTCTCGGTGGAACTGGATCGAGATGCAAGTACACACTGTCAGGATACAAGCGCCGGTAACTATGGTCATCGTGATCGTGTTTGCTCGTAATGACAAGATAGACAAAACGACGTGGGATAGATTACTCGTGGGAAGAAACATTGTTTTTTGCGGATACTTTAACGCCAGAAGACAGTCGGGAAATGACATTACCAACAAGCAAGGGGAAGACCTCAAGGACGCGATGGTAACCGCCGATGTAGTGTGTCTCAATGACGGCACAATAACTAGGACTGCCAACCGATCTGGAGACACTGACAGTAGTATAGACCTGGCATTGGTTTCCACCGCCTTGGCCTCTCTTTGCAGGTGGAATGTGTTTGGGCATCACGGCAGTGATCACCATCCTTATAAAGAAGCACAACCACGGAAAGCGTATCAACGTTCCGATGACTTTCCAGTACAACTCGGGCCTTGACATAAGCAAAATTAGGTGCAGCAAGTTGAAGGTCAAGCGCACACGAGCTGAATCAGCAACCATGGATGAATAACGACACAGAGTAAGCAAGGAGGAACAAACGGCAGGCCGTCAAGGCGTGGCAGAAAGCATGCCACTCCAACAGCGCACCATCCAACAACCTAACGGCATTGAAGCAGACCGTAGATGATACCATGTTACTCTTCAAGACATGCGCTCAGCAAGCCAAAGAAAAAAAGTGGAATGAATTCTGCAAGCAGATCAGCTCAGACAAATCCCTTAAGACGTTCTGGCGTTTTCAGCGAAGCATGAACGGAAATGTTCAAAGAGTCGGCATACCTGATTTTCATTCCACTGATCTGACATGGAAAAAATCAGACAAAGATAAGGGAAAGACCTTCCTTGAGCATTACGTTCAACAGACGGACAAAAACATTATGGATGTCAGGCGGAAGATTATCACCCCGTTGTCTGATCTATGTACGTAGATTGAGTGGAATGAGAACATACACATCACTGCAGAGACCGTCCAGACCAATTTAACATATCGCGTTTATATCTTTCCGTTACCTTTCTTTTTTGTAGCATGCATATGAAATATAACGTATTCCTAATGTAATAAGGATATTTAATTTCTTTTAAAATAAAATACTAAAGTAAAATATTCTGCAACCAATGGGCCAGATGGCATTAGATATGATGACATTAGTCAGAGAACGGATGGGGAGTTCGGAGAGTTGGCGGGCATGTTCAATAATAGCCTTTTAAAGGGCACAGTGAAAGAAGACTGGTTGCACAGTATCTAGTTCCACTACCAAAACCTGGGAAGGACCACACCAGGATACAAGGCTACAGAATAATAACAATGCAGAATACGATAGGCAAGCTTTTGGAAAAAATTGTGGCCTGGAAAGGTATCGTGTTATCTTGAAAGAAATAAGTGTTTACCAACATTGCTAGGAGGGTATCGCCCAGGAAAGAAGACAAGGCAGAATGCAGCCATATTTGCGCAGGATGTTTTTGAGGGGTTCGATTCGCGCATGGAGACATGTGCGATCGTAATAGACCTTGAGTTGCTACAATAGGGTGTCCTTGGATATCTTGATGAACCAGCTGTTAAATCTTGCAGTAAATCCTTTTGTCGTGTAGTGGATTGGCGCCGCCCTGATGCACAGGATAGTAGATTTTAAGTGTGGTAACTGGATATCTGCACCAACGGTTACTAGCCCTGGTCTGCCACAGGGATCTACTTTATCTCCAAAATCTAGCAATGGGACGACTGAAAAGAAGCAGCTTTATCCATCAAGCTAAACGAATCCGCAGACAACTTACAGACCTACCTGAAGTTGACAGCCCCTTAAGGCCTGTACCAGAACAAACCCCGTGGAGTGAAAGGCATTGAATGCCAATATACATTCAGACCCATGTGAAAGGAATACTAAGCGAGGACGAACAGAACAGTGTGCAGCGAAGGACAGTCACCCTCAGTTTCCTGGATGAGGAATATCCACAAGATATATGGGTCATAGTATACACAGATGAGTCAGCACAGAATGCCGTGAGGAATGGAGGTGCAGGTGTATATATAGAATATCCACACACGCCTAGAGATACAATCAGAACACCGACAGGAAAATTCTGTAATAATTATGATGCAAAAATCCAGGCAATTAGTGTGGCAGCTAAAAAAATTGCTGAACTCCAACTCTGACCTACAGCCTGTGGTATTCCTGACAGATGCAAGGTCAGTGCTTCAAGCTCTCCAGTCTGAAAAACTAACAGACTTGAAAAAACTACTTAGCGAATTGTCTTACCAGTATAGGGTAACCATGCAGTGGATACTCTCTCACTGTGGAATACCAAGAAATGAAAAAGCAGACCAACTGGCTAAGGAAGGTGCTGCCGAAGACCAACCAGATATACCAATCACCTACCATCAGAATAAACAGATGATCAAGTCAATAAGAAAGCCACAAACACCAACACAAGATGACTATCATATTATGAACAGACCAGAACAAGTTATAATTCTACGTCTCAGAACAGGACACAACTGACTCCGCAGTCACATGTATACAAAGTTCAAGATTGGCAACACAGCCATGTGTACATGTGGACAGGCAGCACAGAGTGCCAAACATATACTTCAAGAGTGTTCTGAGCATGAAACGCTTAGGCAGACATATTGGCCAGAGGAAACAACACTGGAATCAAAACTCTATGGGACACTGTATGAACTACAAAAGACAGTGAGTTTTATTAAGGAGACAGAATTACAGATATAGACATGTTTCAAGTGAACGAAAGAAGAAGAAGAAGATCTCCTGTACTTTTCAATGTATACACAGTACATATCGCTGGCAATCAAATCTTAGATGTTGGCAGAACGGTGTCATACGCCGATGACATCCTGGTGTATAGACAGGGCAGAAATCGAGAAGAGTGCGTCGTGGAACTACAGAAAGACCTGACAGACTGACAAATTGGTGTCGAGATACGGGAGCAGTGGTTAATCCTTCTAAGACATTCGTGTCGTGGTTTTCCTTGAACAATAACATGGTAAAGGCACCCATGCCACAGGTTTCGTTGTCCTGGATAAGTTTAGAAAGAACTAGCACAATGAGATATCTGAGTGTGTTTTTGACAGAAGCCTGCGTTTCAGGGAACATGTTGACCACATTAACATAAGGGCAGGCAAAGGCTTAGCAGCAATGAAGGTTATGGCTGCTGCGCAGTGTGAGCAGAGGTTGTTATTTCTTTTGTACCAGGATTTGGTTGTGGCTGTCGTTTGTTTGTTTTTCGTTCGCTCCATTGTAACCATCACGGATATCCGTGCTCTTTCCGCCGGGAGCATGATTACGTTGTGCCACCGTTATGCGCCTTGTAGGCCTAGCACATCCGATTTCGGCATGCCTTGACAATTCGGGTGGGCTACCCTTAGCCTGTGACAGCCTCTATATCTGTCTCCAGGCACGCGTAGTGTGGCCTATCCGCCCAGACGATTTTCTTGCTCTCGTCTGACTCGAACGAGGTGTTCCACTGTCTATGAACTTGCCTCGTGTAATTGGACGTGCTGTGCCTGTGCCCATTGGGTACTGAACCGTTTCTCATCCGTGAGCCTGGTTCCTTAAGGGGAAGAACTCAACAGAGGAGTTGGACCCTGGCTCTTTCGCCCTCTTAGCCGAGGTGTTATTCACGACATCGTGTACCCCTTGTCCAAGTTCGAGTCGTGGCTGTCGTGAAATATACACTGGCAATTCTGGCTCTTAGCCAAACTCAGATAGAATTCTAGTTAGAATCCAGAATGCAGCAATGCGTATCATACTGGGATGCACAAGAGACACATCGACAAGAACTATGCGATACCTACTTGACTGCCCAACAGCTGAGCACAGATTACAGTATTGCCGTGCACGGGCGTACCTTCAAATATTTGCAGATAAGGAACACCCGTTGCATTCCGAAATACAGAAAGTTAAAGGCAGCAGACTCAAGAGGGAGATGTCGTGGATGGGACGTGCTAAGGATGTCATACAGAGCGTGTGCAGATTGCAGGATGTGGCAGCAGGTGCGGAATGGATACGTCTAGCCACAGATTTCTAAACTTGTTTGAGAGTAGTAATATCACTTAGCATGGAATGCAGAGAATGGTGTCCCACAGCTGTGGAGAAAGTAGTACAGGCTTTGGTCAGTGAGAATACCAAAGAGGGCTATGTGATTATATACACTGATGAATCTGATTAGGCATGTTCGCAGTGCTTGGGCCTTCACAGCTTAGTGCGCAGGTAAAACGATCAAGGAGGAGAGTGGTCCCTTTGCGATCACTACGAGTAGTATGACCATGGACCCTATGGCGGTGACCAGGTAATTTGAGTGGCTACGCACACAGAATGTAACGCAGGTCTACATCTTGAGTGACCATATTAGTATGATTAAAAAGGTACAAGTGGGTCTCGTTCGTGAACAGTGGATTGAGGCCTTGAGAAAGGCGAGCCTGGTTACATTTATTTTCGTGCCGGTACATGTGGGCGTTCGAGGCAATGAAAGAGCGGATCAACTGGCATCATGCGCGATTGTGGCACAGGGTGATGGGGCAATGGATCACTCTTACGTTTTGAATTCCTTAAGATCTATAACACGCGAGAGTGAGACTAATGTGGATGATGATTCCTTTTCAATGGCAATGGGGATTGAAATGCGGTGTTGCTAGAAGTGAACATTTTGGAGGGCGCAAAAGAATTATGGTCAACCAGCATAGGACCGGTGCTGTCAACAGAAGTGTAACGGCGGATACACTCAATTAGAGATCGGAACACTATGGACGTGTCCAGTTTGCAATGATGATGATCCGACGACTAACTAACTAACTAACCTTGATGAATTTAGTTGTAACGGAGAGTGTATACCCTCAGACATAGGGTACATCTCACTATAATAACATTTGGTATCAAGTAGACTATCTTTCACACACACAAAATAAATTATGCAATATAATGAAACTCTGTGCATACCATCTATGAGTACTTTGACCAATTCAGGACATCTAAATTCTACAGCAATACACAAGGGAGAGTCGCCAAATGATAGTGGTTTATTAGGATTGATATCGGTAGTCAACATAGAGGCAACAACCTGAAGAATATGAGTTAGACCTTTAATTAGTTAGTAAATTGAAAAATGTTGCCCATTTAACCTTCACCATGCTGTATGCGGAAAATTCCGTCAATGTTTTGTATTTGAACAGCTGGGGGTAGAATATTCTTCCAATTGCTATACACCAATGAATTCTTTCAACGATGAATTTTATCAACAATTAATTCCTTCTTTTCGAGTTCTATCCCTGTATTTCAGTGGTAGAATACTTCTTCGGGGACAGCTTTTTTGTGTGCATCATATATGTTCATTCATATATGTTCAGCTTTTTTGTGTGCTTCTGTTCATTCTTTTGTGTATGTGATACATCTTATGCAAGGTCAACGTGTGTAAATTAATGTCGGGCAATACGGGAATCGAAAGTAGACAATTTATTTTCCACTGGTATTCTAAGCTGTCTAGTACAATTATTACGAATTATTTTCTGCAATCCATCAAAATTGTTGAAAATGGCAGAAATTTTTTAATGATTTTTTTTTAAAATTTTGATTCCAATTACAAATAATTTCTTGGTTCTACATATGCAGACACTGTTTCCCCGCCCCAGAGAGCTGCGGATTTGGACATCAGATTTGTGTCCAGTTATTCTGAGGAAGATGGCATGGGTGATGTTGATCGTGACCTTTCAGGTTACAATCATCTCTGGCTTAGCAATTCTTCTGAAGTTCCTGGGCCATTAGGCCTAGCTGATAAGCTTAGGTGAAGCCTATATATTTTTGTTTTCACAGATGATGTAATGAACACATTAGTGATCAAGACTAACTGTTACGCTATGTAGATTAGTGACTTGAAGAGGCTAGAAGCAGGGTCTTCATCTCGTATCGCACTATGGAAGGATGTCACGGTTGACAAGATGTAGGCGATTATTTATTTGTTGATCTTGATGGGGAAACAAAATGCATTGTATGTTTTGTATTGATCAAATGATCTCATAAAGTTACCTCGGTTTAGGAATGGGATGAGTAGAGACATGTTTCTTGCTATCGTGTCATTCCTGCAACTCCTGGACAACACCTCTGCAGTACTATGAGGGTAACCTGGGCACAGTAAAACCTTCAAGTCCAATCATTTGTTGGCGCTCTTCTTTCACTGTTTCAAAGGTATTGCACTCCTTCCAAAGAGCATAATGTAAATCATAGGTTTCCAAACTGGACGGTACTATTAGTTGCCGCTGAAGCCTTCGAGAGGGCGATAGTGGGAGTGGGTTTAGAAGCAGTTGGGGGCGGTATAGGGATCGTGGCTTGTTATAGAAGAAATTATTAATAGACTATATATTTAAGAAATATTTTTGTGATATTGCAATTGAATAATAAATTAAAATTTTAATTCGGCATTTTAATTCATGGACAATTCATTTTTTAGTAAATTATTATTTCAATTATTTATCATTTGAAAATTGACCATGTCTGACAGAAGTAGAAGTTAATTTTCTATGTCAATAATAGAGCATGTATGTAGGTATGTACAGTGTATGTATATTACTGTGGAGATTAAAGAAGCTATACACCACTTGAAATACAATAAATCTCCTGGACCAAATAATATTATAAAGGAAGAATTAGTAATACTGGGGGAGCACGGCATATAAATACGTACCCAAAATCATACTAAATGACAGTTATAACTGTGGCGATATTCCATATAATTTATTGCAATGAATATTTATAGCCTTATTGAAGAAACATGATGCAGTAGAATATGATATGAAGACGACCCCCCCCCCCCCTCCCGAAACAATCAGCCTTATAAGTCAGATGATCAAAATCCTACAAAATAATCGTATACTCATAAGACGAATAAGAGGAAAAATAAAATCAGAGATTGCAGAAGGGCGACGTGGATTGGTGGATAGAAAAGGCACAAGAAATGCCCTATATATAATACATAGAGAGCGCATAAAAATACAAAATTACATGCACGTTTGCTTTATAGTAAACCATTTGAAAATGTGAAGCATTCATAAATGATAAAAATGTTTGAAAAACTCAATTAATGTTGTGAAAGAACTAAAATAGTAAGAAATATGTCTTTATTTTCGTTTTATACACATGTGTGCCTTGCAGCATCAGGGCTATAAGCGTTCTCTGGAGATGGCTTATTTGTGTGCTTATATGTTTGTTTTCTTTGACTCCTAAATTTCAGTAATCCATCGTTTGCATAGTCTGTCCCTGCTTTTTGTAACCATCTTGCCTGTATAGTTTAATGGTCTTCCGATGTCGTCGTTTATTATGTTATCTCTTACTGTTACTCTAAAGATTATACGTAGACAAATCATTTCTGTTATAACAAATTTGTGTGTGGCTTATGTTGTTAATGTTCACGTTTGACATTGGTAGCATAGTGATGATATGATCATCGTTTTATATAGTGCAGTCTTGGTGTTCATGTTTCCATATTTGTTTTTTGAAAATAGGTGACATCTGCCCTAAGTTCGTGTATGCTATGTTTCATCTATGTTAGATTTATTTTGTTGTTTTTTAAATTTGATGATATGATGCTTCCTGGATAAGCGAATTATTTCACCTGTTTAAGTTGTTGGTCACCAATGAGAATAGTGATAGGTCTTTCTGTTTTTGGTATTGTCAATAATTTTTTTATGTTTTTATCTCCCTACACGCTGTGTGTATAATACCTTGTACAGATTACAAAGAAAACCTGAAGATCAATTGGTTTGGCCACATTATGAGAATGCAGCATGACAAGTTGATCAGGGTACATAGCCAGAGGAAGACTGCGGAAAAGATGGATAGAAAACGTCAGGGGGATCCTGAACAGACACGGTCATAGCACAGCCGCAGCCACAAATCTGGCTTTAGATCGCAAGCTCCAGTTCCAATCACGCCTACGCTTAACAGAAAGAGTATATAACAAACCACCTGTAGAAAGACAATAGACGATGTGTGGGGTCTATTTATATGTTGTTGTAGTAGTTTTCTGATGTTGATATTATTGCTTGATCGTCTGTAAAAAGAAGTTCACTCAGGAGATTGTTTAGGTTGTCGTCTTTATTGGTATTAGTAATTTTACGTATACAATCGAAATTATGTGATGAATAGCAAAGGAGATAGAATACATCCTTGTCGAACGTCAGTGAATGTGGAATTTGTCTGAAAGCCCTACACTCTAACTGCGCATTGACTGCCTGTATAACTACTCCTGGACAAGTTGAATAGGTGTTTTGGAACCTCATATTGTGATTGTTTTTTTCCATAGTTGTTGTCTGTCTACTATGTCGAAACTTTTTCGCGATCGACAAACGCGATATAAAATTCGTGGTTGTTTACAATTGTTTTTTTCTGCCAGTTGTCTAAGCAGCATGCAACTTACCGGACATCCATGCAACACAATGTCTCAAAGCAATACTTGCTGGTGACTTCAATGGTCACTCATCCCACTGGAGTTATCAGAACAGCAATAAGACAGGAAACTATATAGAGGAGCTCTGTGAAACAACAAATCTGAGAGTCCGTCCTTTAATTTGCAAAGTTTGTACCAACACATCTGCAATAGAGATATCTATTGCACAGTCGACCAGTCTTCTGATAGTCATATGATATAATAGACTCGTGATCTGTAGAAATTCTTGATGATATTGTAAGTGACCACAGACGAATGCTCATCACCATAAATAAACCCAAAGAATCTTATGTCAGACAGAAAATACGCTGTAATTTTGGATTGGAAACTATTCTAAGAAACATCTAATTTCTTGCTTCATAATATCAACAGCAATGATGCAGAAATATTTAGTTCTGAGGTGACAAAAGCTATTCTCAATGCAGCATCGCAAAGCATCCCAAGGGGAAGTATAAGATAATAGAAACAATTCTACAATAAGAAAGACAAACTGGTATTCTTGAAAGGAAATGAGCAAGAGATTCATTCAGATTACGCCATCACTAGGAGCAAAAAATCCTTTACAACAAAACATGTGCTAAAGTAATACTGATAGTGAAGAAGGCCAAATATGACAAATAGGAAAAAACATGCTCTAATATAGATCTAATGAAAAATGGTAAAAAGGCTTGGACATTGAGGAACAATTTGTCTGGGAAAAGAAGAACAAATTATAAACATGTGATGGATGGAAACAGAACAATCACAAAAACCAAAGGAAACGGCGGAACACTTTATCGCTGTTTTGTCAGTGTGAACAGAGTAGGGAAGCTGCCTGAGGCTGACAAGTACCATCTGTACTGAAGCAGCAAGAAAAGGTCCAATCTACTAGCTCATCCATATTAGAAAATGACTTCAATATGCAGGAACTCCAACAGAGGACTGAAGAAACTAAAGCCTAGAAATGATCCTGGACCAGACACAATTTATAAGGAAATGTTAACATGCAAGGGCACATGTTGAGAAAGAAGTAGTCATTCGACTAATATCACTTGGAGAAATAGATAGCTGCCTAAAAACTGGTGAAATGCTCACATCCTGAAAAGTTACAAAACTCCAGATGAATTCAAATGCTACCGTCCAATATCACTAACATCATGCCTTGGAAAATTGGCAGAAAGAGTGGCTAATGTGAGACTTTACTGGTTCCTTGAGAGCTCAAACATCCTTTGCCATGAACAGACAGGCTTCAGAAAAGGCAGTTGCACAGTAGACCAACTATTTAGATTGACACAGAAAATCCATAATGGATTCCAGGAAAACAGACACACACAAACCATCTTCTTTGACTTACCACAGACTTATAATCTAGTTTGGAGAAATGGCCTATTGATGAAGATGACTGAGAATTAGTGGAAAGCTATATAACTGGATAAAATACTTCCTTATTGACAGAACAATTCAAAGATAAATGATGCAATCTCATCTAAAAAGTTCTAAAGGAAGGCTTACCACAGGGTTCTGCTTTGAGCTGCACCTTCCTTCTCATTTACATTAATGATCTTGTGAAGCATCAACATCATCAAGAGCCGCCCCCGCAAAAAATGATGACTGCAACAGACCTCCAAAATCATGTCTCTTGTTTTGGTGCACTCTGCTAGACTGTAACTTGTCCATCTTGTGATGTTACTCTCCCACTTGTATCTCTGCTTACCTCTTGCTTGCTTACCTTTGACTTTACCCTCAAGTAAGGTCTTCAATAAGGTGTCATATCTTTTAATGTGTCCAAAGTATTTAATTTGTCTGATCTTTCTTTCTCTTAGTAATTCTTTCTTCATATTAAGTTTTTTTTAGAACCTCTTTGTTTGTTTTCTTATATTTCCATGATGTTCTCCCTATTCTTCTATATACCCACATCTCCTAGGGATCAATTCTGTCTTATAATTGTTTATTTAGTGTCCATGTCTCTGCGCCATACATTAATATAGAATAGATGTAGCATTTCGTAATTCTCATTGTTAACTTGTTTGTAATTTGTTCAGATGTTACTATTTTTCTTATGTCATTGAAGGTCATATCAAAGCTGAAAACGCGCTCTATGCTGATGACCTAACAATATGGCACAGCCATGAGAATGTATAAAGTGCAGACAAAAGACTAAATGAAGATTATAGAAGACAGCTCGAGTAGTGTCAAACATAGATGGTTAAAATAAACTATGAGAAAACTATCTATACCATCTTTACCAAGAGTCATAAAGTAACCAGAGAAAATATCAGAACAAAACATATCGTTTTACATTAAGTACCCATTTATTTATTTCCTTTTAAAAAATAAAGCCGCAAAATAAAACAGTTATCTTATTTTCCAAATACCCTCCATAAAGAACACATACAGTCAAGAAAGAATGCAGTGACTGGGTGAATTAACACAATTTTAATGCAGAGTGCTAAAGGTAAATTGTCAACCTACAAGGTTAAAGGTAAATATATATATATATACTTCAAAACAGAAAAGGTCAGAGAATGTGATTATCACAAGTTCATTTTGAAAGAAAAAATAATAATGTTCATATTTAAAAATTAATATTAACAAGAAAATCAAAATCAAATATGACAGACATTTCTTACAAAATTGTGAAAATGTTCATCATGAGGGCCGTATCACGTAATATGTTGCCAGTAATTGCCAGGTTGGATTTCAATAATAAATGCGACCAAAGAAACTAAAATATAAGTTAACGGAAATAAGTGTGTGCGCGCGTGCACGCACGCACACACACACACATGTTGTTGTTGTTGTTCGTCCATCACAAGTGATGATGACCATTTGTTACATCCACTTTTGAAAATTCAATTTTAGTTATGTCCTTGATTATGAGTTCGTAGATGGCTAATGAGCCCTATTGGAGCTGTAAATGTCCTTGGACAGTTTGGACATGGAATAACGACTGTAGACGGATCTAGGTCTATCCGTGACTTTCTAGCTGCTCTCCGCTGTTGAGCTGCTGCATTTCCCTTCTTTTCACAAGATGATGCGCTCTTTTTTTATTTTAGAACGCCATGTAGATCTATTTTGTGCAAGTTCTTCCCATGTATAGTCTATTTCAAAGGCTTTCAGTGAGTTCTTTAACGAGTCCGTGTAGCGCTTCCTTTGGCCACCTTGAGATCGTATACCCTTCTCTAACTCACCATAGAGAAGTATCTTAAGCAGACGATGGTCTGGCATACGCACCAAATGACCTGCCCAACGAATCTGTGTCTGCATCAGGATCGTGTCAATGCTTGGGATACCAGCTCTATCAAGGACAGTAGTATCTGGAATCTTGTCTTGCCATCTGATGTTCATAACTTTTCCGAGACAATTTGTATGGAAATGATTGAGTTTTTTCACATGACGTCTATACATAGTCCATGTTTCACTAGCGTATAACAGCACTGGAAGTACCACTGCTCTGTAAACTTTCAGCTTAGTCTGTAGGTTAATGTCATTTCTATGCCAAACATTTGCGTACAATCTGCCGAAAGTACTGCTTGCTGTGGCGATCCTTGTATACACTTCATCATCAACGTTGGCATTTTGTGATAACGTACTGCCTAGATATGTGAATCTATTCACAACTTTCAGTGCTACACCATTTACCATTATGCAGGGCTCGAGATAGCTTTTGCCAAGTGCTGGTTGTAACATGACTTCTGTTTACTCTGTGTTAATGGTAAGCCCAAAGTTGGTACAGGCTTTGGAGAATCTGTCTATAATACATTGTAGATCAGCCTCAGAGTTGTCATTTAGGGCACATTCATCAGTAAATAGAAGATCCCTGATTATGTGTGATTTAACTTTGGTTTTTGCTCGAAGCCGCCGAAGGTTGAACAATTTTCCGTCTATGCGATAGGTGATGTTTACTCCCAGGTCTAGATCACACACACACACACATACACACACACACACATATATATATGTATATATATATATATATATATATATATATATATATATATATATATATATATATATATATATATATATATATATATATATATATATATATATATATATATATATATATATATATATATATATATAATGTATGAATATACCCCCATGTTTGAAACTTATAAATAACTTATAAAATTCATATCCTAACATAGCAAAATCATGACAGCAATAATGTGGATATTTTCCAAATTTTGATAGATGCCATCTGTGTGGTGATATAAATAACGAGAACGACACAATAAATGTCACAAACTACAAGAATCAATGGTATGTCTTTGGTCTCTAGATATAACAATTAATTACTCATATGAGTATATTGGCGTGGTATCAGTTAAGACCAATGTATTTGTGTGTGATAGAACTAATGTAATAGCGAGTCAACAATAACCACTATTAACAATCGTGAGACTGTAAATTCCGGTTGTACAGGCACGTAATGAAACATGTCTCGATGACAAGATATGTTCTTCACCGTACCGGTGGAGGGAGAAGAAGATGAGGTGGAATGAATAATAAAAAACTGAATAATATCGAGGACTGGACAGGGTGTGATGTTTCTAAACTCATCAGGATTTGGTGGATTGCAGAGGATAGAGAAGTGCATAGTTATTTCTGCATCAAATATCTGAATGTGTTATACCTATGACCACCGACAGGTTATGAGTTTTATTATTATTATTATTCATAAAAGTTCATAAATTGTAGAGGATTGACGTTACTGTTCTTGATTGTCCATATGTACTCTGTCACGAAGCAGTACATCGTCTGCCAAGAGTACCACTCATAGCACGTAACGCCATAGCTTCAAACGATAATCCACAGTGATCCCAAAAAAATCCGCTTTGTATACAAGACACGAGCCGAATTCGAACCCATAACCTCTTGAACACAAAGGTGAGCAACTTAAGCACTACGCTTGGGAGACTTATTATTTTATTATTATTATATGCAGACTCAATTATGCAATATTGTGAACCACACCACTAAACTACAGAGATTTATGAAACATGCAATATAGTGAAATATACCTTCCACTGTTTTTTCATTACAGCCTCCTCAAAGAGTGATCTATCATATTGGTCACTGATAATTGTAAGGCATTTTTTCTCTATAAGTAGGATTGCCAATTCCTGATGACCTGTACAAAGAACATAAAATTAGTATGGCTGCAGAAATTAACCATTACTTAATCGATTTATCGTTACAATATTTAATCGATTAAAATTAATTTGATCGATTAAAATTTAAGAAAATATTTTAAATATTTTTTTTCAGTTTCTTAATACTTTTTATGTTTTTGTTACTTATTTAGTATACTGTATAAGTTTTATAAGTTTATTAACTCTCTACGTTTATTTTTTAAGTTTTAGAAAAATCACTTACGTCAGTGCTACAGTTTGAATTTACGACATTTTTGTGCGAACTGTGAAGTCATGGATTGTTGCAACATTTTTGTGTGAGCTGTTAAGTTAAGTCATGGATTGTTGCAACATTTTTGTGTGAGCTGTTAAGTTAAGTCATGGATTGTTGCAACATTTTTGTGTGAACTGTGAAGTTAAGTCATGGATTGTTGCAACATTTTTGTGTGAAATGTGAAGTTAAGTCATGGATTGTTGCAACATTTTTGTGTGAACTGTGAAGTTAAGTCATGGATTGTTGCAACATTTTTGTGTGAACTGTGAAGTTAAGTCATGGATTGTTGCAACATTTTTGTGTGAACTGTGAAGTTAAGTCATGGATTGTTGCAACATTTTTGTGTGAACTGTGAAGTTAAGTCATGGATTGTTGCAGATCAGATACAAATAGTTTGATCTATATATCATCAATACACTCGTAACCCTTCAGGGTCGTAGTGGTACCACATTGGAATCCTCAGCAAACAGAGTCATCCAGCGAATTCTACCCTCAGCGATGCGGATGAGTGTGGAAATATCTTGCCCTGTCCATTCCTTGATGTTGTCTGTCCATGCCTTTATTTTACCTCCTCTGCTTCTTCGACCCTCGACAGTTCCCTACAGTATTGTTTTTGACAAGGGATCGTGCCTGCATACATGTCCGAACTATGCTAGTTTTCACCGTTTCACTATTGAAAGCAATGGCTCCTGAACACATCTCTACTTTATTTCTTACGTACACATTGGTTTTATGTTCCCTATAGGAAATTCGTAGAATTCGTCTGTAGCATTTGTACTCGAAAGTCTGTAATCTTCTCTCCATGTAGGCAGTGAGTGTCCAACTCTCACAACCATACAACAGAACAGAAATATTTATGTGTTATAATTAATCTAAATTAATCGATTAAATTTGTTTCCGACTAATAAAACAAGAAAATTTTAATAAGTACCAGCCCTAAAATTATTATAAACTGCTATAATATCATGAATGTCAAAGTTATTTTTTTTACTTAATTTGTATTGTAATTCTACATTGGACAGAAAATTGTATTTGCTTTGTTCTTGTGTTAACAAACATAAATATTTGCAGCCACACATTCTCCCTTTGTTCAGTCAAGTGTATAAAATTATAGTGACATTTCTATCCTTCCATTTCGCTGAACTGTCTCTGAAACTGTCCTTTTCCGATCCTAGTCATACTGTCTGCATCCATTTTTACAAGTACATATGTCTGGTTCCTGCTATGAAACACGTATTAATCCCATTAACATTTCTGTATACATCATGATTTTTATTACAGTCTTAGTTTCTGCATTCTCCTGTCTATCTCTGTGACGTCTTTGCAGATGTCGTCCTCAATGCCACTCTATAAACCTCTCGGTTCTGTGCAATCTGCTCAGCTTCTACTGGTGTCGTGTTCTGAGGGTCTTCGATCTCACGTGTCCATCATAGTATTGGTCTGCCTCTTGCTCTGTTTCCTAGAACTGTTCCCTCCATGATTAATCTGTGTGCTTCTTTATATGTCTGAAATATGTTAGCTTGCGTTTTTTGTTGTTGATAGCTTTAATGGGCCAGATTTTTCTATGCTCAAGTCTTTGCAAATTCTCGATTGTTCTGAAAAATTGTTAGAGCAACAGATCTGGTCAATGAAGTATGGTGCGCCTTACTTTAAAGTGGTAAAACCCGTTTAAGAAATATTTCTAGGTTTGCAGATACAATTTTGATATGAGGAGTATATTAGAAGTAACTATTAGAAGTAACTTAGAAGTAACTCCCTATATTAGAAGTAACTAATCAATTTCAAGAGAAATTTTATCTAAGATTGGTATTTTATTGTGGAACTATTGTTAAAAGAATTGGGGGGGAGGAAACGAACTTTATACTTGTATTTGTTGATGTGACTCCTACACATATTATTTTCTGCTGAATGTTCTCAATAAATGTTCTTGACAGCATATGTATTTTGTCATACTGTAGTAAAGTAGTAAATTTGGTTACAGTAGCACTTTACTTAAGTGAAGGTTCTCAGAAATGCTAGAGTGATGAGAACAGTAGATCTAAAGGTTGAAAATGTATTTACCAATGTAAGTGTCATGGGAAGATGTCGCTTTAGAAAGCAAAAATAGAAGCAGAAGAGATTAAGAGTTGCGGAAAAACATGATCACCTATGCCACTAAGCATAGAACCTAACTTTAGTTCTGCTTCTTGACAGCCTCTCCTCACTTTTCAAAACATGTTTTCGGTTTAGGTATGTTTATATTAACTCTAGATGATTGTGGTGTTGAAACTATCACAAAACTTTGCAATGTTTTGGCCAAATACAGCAAAAGGCCAAATACAGAAAGACTTGAAATAATCAGCATTCATACACTACCTAAGAGCCATACTGTGGATTGTACAGAATACAGAACAATAGGTTTTATGAGCCATATAACTAAAATGACGATGATGTTCGTCCGTCGTAATCGACGATGACCAAAAACTCAGCCACAATAATAATAGCAATAAGTAATAAAAAATAATAAAGTTAATAGCGCGTTTTTAAATTACAAAAAAGTTCAATTTGAGCACAAAACGTTCTTCTACAGAAATGACAACTGTAGAGGGTGTCTATGGGACGTTAAGATGTTTGTTCTTTTCTATGTGCCCGCTTCTGTCTTGAGGAATCTGGCCTGGTCTCTTTCGCCGCTAGTGTTTCCGTTTTAAGGCTGTAACACCATGCTGTTATATCCTAAACTAGGCTCTCACAAGAGCCTACGTCAATTTTAAGATGTTTCAGTGATGCCTTGAGCGTGTCTTTGAAGCGATTTTTCTGTCCACCAGTTTTTCGAGTTCCTGTCTTGAGTGCTCCATAATATATTTGTTTTGGCAGATAACTAACATACTACTTAAGATAATACATGAAAGAATTTTTTAAAAACAAGATAGGCAATGAAGTTGGTGAACAATTTGGTTAAGGAAAAATAAAGTATTCAGAGAAGCTATAGGCCTACTTGGCATTACAATATTGATAGATACATATATAGAAGTCTAAAAAGTATCTATATTTGCTTAATAGACTACAACAAAGCCTTTGACAGCGTCAGAAATGAAAAAATTAATTAAATGTCTTCAGAAAAATTGACATAGATGAGAAAGAAATCAGATTTAATAGACATCTACTGTTCAAAAAAAGGAAACATAACTTTTTGAAGTTACTTTTATAAATGATATTGACTTATTGGACATCATTCAACCTATCGACTATGTCCACCTGGTGGGTTATAACTTCTTGTGGTTACCTGAATTGTTCTCACGTCATAATTTGCTAAGTCATGAAAGAGGCCACGGTCAAAACTAACATTTTGGCAATAACAGGTGCATGAGAATCCGGCGAAGCTCAATGAACACACAATTCTCTGACATTATTTAATGCCTATAAAATGATTGATGTTCTCAAATAAATTCAGTTCATAATTCAATGAACAAGTATGGTTCATTTTACTACAGAACAACGATACATTATCATTATTAGTCTTACAGAATGGAAAATGACAGTTTAGTGGCGAGACAATTTAATGTAGTTAGAAGCACCACTAGTCGCCTTTGAGGACGATTTACCAAACTAACTCACTGGCAGACTGGCCGCCTACGCGATCATATCTCTTCACAGCTCTCTATCTCCAGTACTATGTATCTGGATTATTGTTGTTTCCCTGCTGTGATAGGTTGTTAAACTAATATTTTTCATATTGTCGCCCTCTGCCCCTCATGCCTTCCATCTTGCCTGTTGTGATTATGTTCTCCGAACCTCCTTGTCTCATAAAGTGGCCAAAAAATGAACATTGTCTTTTTCTTATATTATTGATTAAACTCCATCTCGCATTTGACTCTTTCAATACTCCACATTAGTTTTCCTGGCAGTCCATGGTATTCTCAGCATTCTTTTGTACAACCACATCTTTATTGCCTCTAATTTCGCAATTTCCTGTTTGTTTATTGTCCAAGACTGGCCCCATATGTTAGTATAGGAGTTATAATCACAAAGTCATATTACACAATATATTTTTCATTTTTCTGAATGTTATTTTTTTTTGCCTGCCCTATTTTGCTGCTTATTTGTGTTGATCTTCTTCTATCTGATGTAATTGTTGTGCCTAAATACTTGAATTGAGGACCTTTTTAGTACTATATCATTCACTTTGATCTTGCAAGCTGTGGTATTTGTTTCTTTGAAATAACCATTACTTCTGTTTTCTTGATATTTAAGAAGAGGTCTTTCTCTTTACTTTCTGTCACTACTACATTAATTAATTCTTGACGGTCTTCCTCACTTTTAGCAATAAGAATAGTGTCATCTGCATATCTTAAACTATTTATGTTATGTTCTCCCGATGGAGATATACCTTGGATATGAACTATTGCACACATTTATATTCTCACTGTATAAGGAGAACAGGTATAGTGAATTTGTTTCTTTTGTTGAAAGGGGCCAAATTGATTTCCTACTCTTATTTCTGCTGTCTGTTGCCAGTACATGTTCTTGATGATTCTTAAATCCTTACTGTTGATGCCCAAATTCTCTAGCATGTGTATAACTTTACTATGTTTAATTTTATCAAATGCTTTTGTATAGTCTATAAAACAGAGGTACAGGTCTGTTTTACTTATATATACCTCTCTATTAATATACTCAACATATATAGATCATTGTTGGTACCTTTGACTTCTACGAAGGCACATTGTTCTGGACTAATTTCTGTTTTTATTATGTTTCTCATTTTCTTCATGATGAATCTGAGAAGTACTTTTGTTATTTGGCTCATGAGGCTAAATAATAGGCACTGTGTTATTCGCATTAGGTGATCTCGGGTTTCTTTGGTAAGGCTACAAATATGATCTCATCAAGTCATGGGTATTCAAGTTCGCTATTAATTACATCATTCAGCAAGTTGGTGATTATTTCTACTCCAAAATCACCTAAAGCTACTAATTCGTCTCATGTAATATTGTCTGTTCCTGGGGCTTCGCCATATTTCATGTTCCCCAGGGCCTCCATTAATTCTGCTGGGAGAATTGATGGACCTTCGTCGTTATCGTGTATGTTTATCTCAGGTCTATTGCCATGATTGATGTATTCTGACCATCTCTATGTGATCTTTTCCCATATATAATATTAATGTTTATCTCAGGAGGTCTTTTGTCATCATAAAGTTCTTTGATATATTCCAACTATATCTGTACTACTGTATATGATCTTTCCCATATGCAATTTACATATACAATCAATGTATTTGATGCATATGAGGTAAGATAGAGCACATCCATGCCGCATTCCATAATATATGGGTGTATGTCCTATGTGCTAGATAAAACGCCCAGCCAAACTTCTCACTACATGCACATCGATAAACACAATGACAGCAACATCTCTCGCATTTACCAGGAATCATTTGATCTGTTTCAAGGTTTGTCTTTCCATTGCCCCAATCTCTACATTTTCTCTGCCAAGAATAATTATGCTGGTTAGTTACACAAGGAGAACAGTAGGTAAAGCCTACTTCCAAGCTCACATAAACAGTTAATTGCATTAGAGAAAGTAATGCCTTTGCGTATACACAGCAGCTTTTAATACGCTCTCCATCAACAAGTTAGCTTGTAACTTGATGTTGTAAATAAGAGTATCGTACTGTCTCCGGCTTCTACCGTTTTCATCCTCATCTGACAATGTGTGTACAAATTTATGGAAGGCATGGAAGCATGGAATGAGAATCAACTGATAACAAGAATAATGTTGAGATGCTAAAAGAGAACACTATATAAAGATAGATTAGTATTTTAAAAAATAGGGGACCTACTATAAAAATGTATTTATGCACAACACAATGTTTAAAACACCTGCTTAATTTAGGTGCTTGGTTAAAATTTTCAAAATAGTACTACATCGTTAGAAATACTATTTTTATTAGCCCTTAGAAATAGCAATTCAACTATACAACCAAAACTGTAAGTTCATCCTGAAACAAATTTATGCTTTTTCAAATTAATTTGGCATCAAAATAATTTACATGAAACATATCATCATTAAGTACTGTCTACGCAAAGAAGGATGTCTGCAAAACACATCCAACACTCCAACATCCCCTGTCTCTTGTTTGGTTGTGCACTCTTCTAGATTGTAACATTTCTATCTTGTGATGCTACTTTCCCCACTTGTATCTCTGCCTGCCTCTTGATGGCTTCCCTTTGACTTTATCCTCAAGTAAGGTCTTCAACATGGTACCATGTCTTTTAATGTGTCCAAAATATTTTATTTGCCTGATCTTTATTTCTCTTAATAATTCTTTCTTCATATTAAGTATTGTCAGAACCTCTGTGTTTGTTTTCTTCTCTTTCCATGACTTTCCCCCCTATTCTTATATATATATCCACATCTCAAAGACATAAATTCTGTCTTCTAATTGTTTGCTTATTGTCCGTGTTTTTAAGTCATATATTAATATAGAATATATGGTGTTTTTTTAAAATGTGTTTATAATTGGTTTAGATGTTAATATTTTCTTTATGTTACTGAAAGTACTTTCAGCCATCCTATTCTCCTTTTAACTTCTGTTTCACATCTGACATGATTTCTGATTATGTGTCCAAGGTATTCATAATGTTCTACTTGTAATTTCTTTCCATGTATGTTTATGTTTAGCTCTTGTTCTTCTGTGACTGCTGAATATCATGGTTTTTATTTATTGGATATGTATATCCAGTCAATTCTATTTACTTGATTTATCAACTTGATCTATTATCCACATGAAACATATTGGAAAATTAAAATAAAACATGTGACCACAATTTGTTGCCTAGCTGATAATTTCTGAATTAGCTTTATTATTTTCAATAACTGATAGCATATCTTATTCAGGACGTAGCCATCAACCCAGCATTTATTGGCTGTAGTGATTTTCTAGGCAATATAAATACGTTCAGTAGTTTGCCATTGCTTTCTGAACAGTCCAATTGTGCACAATTGCCTGTTGTGGGTATTATTTTCAATAATACAACACATAAACTATACATTTTTTATGCGCGATGACAAAAAACGTCTTTTGATCCTATTTTTATACTTTTCAGATGCACGAGGGATTAATTAATATCCAAAATGGCAGCTAATTCGCATAATTAAAATAAAAATATATTATATAATTATTAAATATAATCAAATTCTAAAGAATATGTATACTTGTGTGTTCGTAAAGGCAAGACGCATCTGTTCCTCTTCTTCTTCTTCTTATTTCGTTCACTTGAAACATGTCTATATATGTAATTCTGTCTCCTAAATAAAACTCACTGTCTTTTGTAGTTCATACAGTGTCCCATAGAGCTTTGATTCCAGTGTTGTTTCCTCTGGCCAATATGTCTGCCTCAGCGTTTCATGCTCAGAACACTCTTGAAGTATATGTTTGGCACTCTGTGCTGCCTGTCCACATGTACACATGGCTGTGTTGCCAATCTTGAACTTTGTATACATGTGACTGCAGAGTCGGTTGTGTCCTGTTCTGAGTCGTAGAATTACAGCTTCTTCTGATCTATTCATAATGTGATAGTGATCTTGTGTTGCTGTTTGTGGCTTTCTTATTGACGTGATCATCGGTTTTTGTCTGATGGTAGGTGATTAGTACATCTGGTTCGTCTTCGGCAGCACCGTCCTTAGCCAATTGGTCTGCATTTGTATTTCCTGGTATTTCACAGTGAGAGGGTATCCACTGCATTACCCTATACTGGTAAGACAGTCTGCCAAAGATACTTCTCTATGGTGAGCTAGAGAAGGGTATACGATCTCAAGGTGGCCAAAGGAAGCGCTACAAGGACTCGTTAAAGAACTCACTGAAAGCCTTTGAAATAGACCATGATACATGGGAAGAACTTGCACAAAATAGATCTACATGGCGTTCTAAAATTAAAAAGAGCGCATCATCTTGTGAAAAGAAAAGAAATGCAGCAGCTCAACAGCGGAGAGCAGCTAGAAATTCACGGATGGACCAAGACCCGTCTACAGTCGTCATTCCATATCCAAACTGTCCAAGGACATTTACAGCTCGAATAGGGCTCATTAGCCATCTACAAACTCATAATCAAGGACATAACTAAAATTGAATTTTCAAAAGTGGATGTAACAAATGGTCATCATCACTTGTGATGGACGAACAACGAGACAGTTCATTAATTAGTTTTTAAATTTGATAGTTTTCCAGACTGAAGAGCTTGAAGCACTGACCTTGCATCTGTCCGAAATACCACGAGCGGTGGGCCAGGATTGGAGTTAAGCCGTTTATTCAGTTGCTACCCTAATTGCCTGCATTTCTGAATAATAATTATTGCAGAATTTCCCTGTTGGTGTTCTGATCGTATCTCTCTATATGTGTGGATATTCTATATATATATATACACCTGCACATCCAATCCTCACTGCATTCTGTGCTGACCTATCTGTGTATACTCTGCCCCATACGTCTTGTGGGTATTCCTCGTCCAAGAAACGAGGGTGACTGTCCTTCGCTGCACACTGTTCTGTTCGTCCTCCCTTAGCATTCATTTTACGTGGGTCTGAATGTATATTGGCTTTTCCATTCCTTTTATTCCAAGAGGTTTGTTCTGGTACAGACCTTAAGGGGCTGTCAACTTCAGGAAGATCTGTGAGTTGTCTTTGGAGTCGTTAAGCTTGGTGGATAAAGCTGCTTCTTTTCAGTCGTCCCATTGCTATTTTTTGGAATCTTTTCTTCATTGGATGACTTGGCATACACTTAAACTTTTCCGCTTGTATTAGCATCTTTTTGTCTCCTCGTTCGCCAACAGTTTGCATTCTTCCTATTTTCTGCATCTCTACTATTGGTGTTGATTTCATTTCTCCCAGATTTAACCTTAGTGCCTGGTTGTGTACTTTATCTAGTTCTTGTAATGTGGTGTTTGATGCAGGACACCACGTAGTTGAATCATATTCCAGGTCTGGTCTTATGCCTTGCTGGTACATTTTACTGAGTATATTCCCACTGGCTCCCCATGTAGTTCCACTTAGTTTTCTCAGGATAGCTTGCTTCTTCCGGGCTTTTGTTGTTGCTTTGTTTATGTGCTGTTTCCATGTCATCTTATCATCAAAAGTACCTCCGAGGTATGTGGGTTGTTTGTCTTCTTTCAAAAGCTCTCCATCTATCTTGATAACACCAGCTTTTTGTTTTGGTGAGAGGGTAAAGAGTGTAGTGCTGCACGTATTTGTGTAAATGCTGACGCACCATCTATTAGCCCATAAGGTTAAGGCATCAATAGCTCTTTGTATTTGTTTAGTGGCCACTGTCGCATGTTCTTCCGTGCACCAGATCACCAGGTCGTAGGCATACATTGCCACTTTGATCCCGTGTGGTAGTTCGGCAACTAGGTCATTGATGTAAACCAAGAAAAGTGTGTGTGACATGACTTCTCCCTGGGGGACTCCATGACGCAGTAGGACTTTCTTGCTCTTGCGCACATCTAATTGTATCCTTGTTCTTCCATTATGCAGGTATCCTTTTACCCATTTGTACATTCTTGAGCTAACACTGCAATTTCTTTAAGTCCTTCTTTCCAGACCTTGTTAAATGCTTCCCTGAGGTATATCCATGATACTAGTACCAGTTTCTTATCGTGGAAGTCCAATCTCTTGAGAGAGGTATGTTGCCTGATCTTCAGTAGAGTAGCACTGTCTGAAGCCTGCTTGCTGCGATACCATATGCTGTTCACTTTCAAGGTACCACAGCATCCTAAGATTGATAATGCGTTCCATTGTTTTTCATAAACAGCTTCTGAAGCTGATGGGCCTGCAATTGGAGACTGTGGTGCCATCTTTTCCTGATGTGAGGAGTGATATCATTATTGCTTCCCTCCATACCTGTGGAACGTTACCTGTGGTCCAGCTTGCATTGAAGATCTGCAGTAGCTTTGCTCTTGCTGCAGTTCCCAGGTTTTTAATAATTTCATTGGACACTCCATCAGCTCCTGGGGACTTGTTCATTTTTAATTTGGACATTGCATGCTCCAGTTATTTAATTGTGATTGGTGCCTCCATGACTTGCGGTATAGGTTCGCATTGTCCAATGTTCTGCTGGTTTTCTTGAACCTCCCGTTGTTTGTCTGGACTAACTTTGACGTTATTGTCTTTTGCAAAGGTATCTGCAAAGTAATCAGCTGCATGTATACCTGTTAAAATGTTTCTATCTTTGCAAAGTGTGATCTTTGTATTTCTCAATGTACCTTCACCGTATAGTTGTTTTACCAGTTTCCATAATTTCTTAGTGTCTCTTTCAAGGTTCAGAGACTGTTTTTTTCCATCCCAGCTGCTCCGTCTGGCTTGTAACGTGACCCTTTGAAATTTAGCCTTTGTTTGCTGATATTTGTTATGATGTTCTTGACTAGGTCTGTTCTCTGCCTGCTTTCTAGATGTTTCCATCTCATTTTGCAGCTTCTCTAGTTCATCATTCTAGTAGGGCACTTACCTTGCCTATTAATAAAAATATATTTTAAAAAGTATATATAAAAAAAACATACAATAAAACTAAAGAGGACAATTCTCCACGTATCGGCTCAAATTGAACCTTTTTCAAGAGACAAACAACAGAAAAAAACAAAATAAAAAACAAAATAGATGACTAGATTTCATCAAGCCCCGTCTCCATAGCCTTGAAAAGACTATGCACACCCACAAGCCCCGTCTCCTTTGCTATGGAGACGGGGCTTGATGAAATCTAGTCATCTATTTTGTTTTTTATTTTGTTTTTTTCTGTTTGTCTCTTGAAAAAGGTTCAATTTCAGCCGATACGTGGAGAATTGTCCTGTTTAGTTTTATTGTATGTTTTTTTATATATACTTTTTTAAATATATTTTTATTAATAGGCAAGTAAGTGTATTAGTAACCTGTTTAATTCATTTTGCTTGACTATTTGTTCATTAGGTTACTGCGGCACCATCCACTTCGTCGGACACCCTCTGACCATTTTGTTATTTATATCATTCTAGTAGGGCTTGTAGTTTTTGCGTGCACCTCCTGGGTATGGTTTAACTAGCAGCATGTAGTATGCATCTATTAAATTCACTCACTGCTCTATTGATGTCTTTGTCCATGTGCATGTCCTTAGCTAGAACACTGGTTAAATGCTGGTACATTTTCCACGTATCTGTTGATTATCTTAGTTATTTATCATAAAATGTTTGTGTTGTGTGCTTTAAATGTGGCAAAACGTGCATGGATTAGGGCCTATGCGCACAGTGATGTGCTTAGGTTTGTGAGTAGCTTGTGAGTAGTATATTCTTTGGGGAATATTATTCCTGTGCATCAACTGGTAAGTAGAGATTTTATTTCTGCTATATTATTCCCCCCACCCCCACATAAATTCCATTATAAGTATAAATATTGCTAGCATTATTTTGCATAATCATGTTCTATGAATAGGCCTAATAGTTGAGAAATTTGTGAAAAATTAGTTACAAGTGTACCTTGTAGGGCCCAAGTCAGATTTTGTGATCATGAGATTCATTTCTAAGTCCTTCCTTTCCGCAACTGCAGCCTGAAAAACACTCTGCCTGTTAGATCATTGTTCATTTTCTTGAAACCACATATTTTAATTGTACTCCTCTTCATGGTCTGATTTGTCCTCTTAACTGAATATGTTGCTTTGATTCAACGTCATTAGTCTTCAACTTCCTTGACGAAGATCCCGACTTCGTTATATTCGCAATTGTGTGTTTTTTTTGCACAGGCATCACAATCATATTTCAACTTCTTAGAGGATTTTGATCTAATTGATGTACGTGAAAATGATCAAATTATTTTGGAAATGTCTTAGGTCTATAGCCTTATGTTATACTATTGTGGATCAACTTTTGGTCAAATTCCAAGTACTAAAAGTCATATTATGATTCTCTAAAGGAAATGCGTCGGTGGGTGTGCATAAATTTAAAACTTATACACCCCGCCCCAGCCTTGCATGTGCCCTCAGACCATCTATGGACCTATTCTTTGCCATCACGTTTATGAAACTATAATTAGAGATATGAACATTTTTAACAAAAGAAAGCATTCAGATAAAAATTGTATTTGATGCTAAAATCAATTATAATGTGTTTATTGTTAAAGACAACAATGACAAAACATAATGAATAGTATCTGCCTTTGGTAGACACACCTTAGGCTCTTGTTCACTAAATAGATTTGCAGACAACAGCAAATAGTCGTTTGTTATTGATGCCAACCAGGATCTTTAGTTATTTAGTTATTCATTACCGTAGTCATAGTGTAGTCATATACATTAACAGTCATATGTAATACATTCTTTGAACAAGAAAATAGAAGATTATATACATGGAAAAGTCCTAGAGACATAAATAGGAACCAAATAGACTATATTATGATCAAAAACAAATTTAGAAATAGTGTAAAGAGCACTAAAACATATCCAACCGCAGATATCAACTCTGACCAAAAACCAGTGCTATGTAAAATACATGTCTAACTTAAAAAGATAGAACATAGAAGAGTTTAAATCCACAGAAAGATGCATCAGCACTAAAACAACCAGACATACAACAAAAATACCTTGTAGATGTAAGGAATAGATATGAACATCTACTGATAGAATGCATGGTACAATACCGAAAGGAAAATCCTGAAGAGAAAATGGACAATAAATGGGACGTCCTAAGGGCAATTGTATTCAAACATCAAATGAAAATTTACCAATAAAAAAGCCACGAATAAACAGACGTATTGAAATATTCGAGAAAATGACAGAAAGAAAGAAAGCTAAAAATACCCCAAAATACTCAATTATAGACAAGGAGATACGTAACATGTGTTGAACAGCGAAAAAGCAATGGCTAGAAACAAAATTCAGTGAAATAGAGGAGATGTCCATACAACAGAAGACACAATTAATGCATAAAGAGATACGGCTGATAACAAATAAATAAAAAGCCTATACATGGGGGTGGATGCATTAAAGATAAAAATGGAAAAATAATATTTGATAAAACAGAAGTACTTACAAGATGGGCAGATTATGTGACAGAACTGTTTGACGACCAACGGAACAATAAACCAACAATACACAACAACGAGGGACCAGCAATACTGAAAGTAGAAGTAGAACATGTAATAAAATCAATAAAATGTGGAAAGGCTGCAGGATCTGACAACTTAACAGCAGACATAATAAAAACTCTAAATGATTTTGGTGTAGATACTATCACAGAACTTTGCAATGACATATACGACACAGGCCATATACCTAACGACCTAACATCATCAATATTCATACCACTACCTAAAAAGCCCAGGGCTGTGGATTGTACAGAACATAGAACAATAAGTCTAATTAGTCATGTAACTAAAATACTTCTCAAGATAATACATGAACGAATTAAGAACAAGATAGACACGGAGGTCGGTGAAGAACACTTCGGTTTTAGGAAAAACAAAGGAACCAGAGAAGCTACACTGAGTATCCGACTAGTGATAGATAAATATATAGAAGTCGAAAAATATATATATATATTTGTTTCATAGATTACAGCAAGGTCTTTGACAGAGTCAAATAAGAAAAATTAATAAAATGTCTTCAAGAAATAAGCACAGATGGAAAAGACATCAGACTAATTAGAAATATATATTGGGAACAAACTGCATCAATAAGATGTGAAAACAGATACTCGCCATACATAGAAATAAGAAGAGAGATAAGAAAAGGCTGCATTTTATCACCAAGCCTATTTAATATCTATACAGATAATTTCTTTAAAAATATATAAGAAATGCCAGGACTCAAGATCAATGGGAAAATAATAAACAACCTTAGATAGGCAGATGAGGCTGTTCTTTTAGCAGAAAGTGAACATGAACTACGAAGACTAATAGACCAAGTCAATAAATCATGTAATGAATATATGGACTGAATATAAATATCCAAAAAAACAAAAACCATGAAAATGAGCAAGGATACAGAAGGACAAGAGCGTTAAACATAAACATAAATGGAGAGAAACTACAATAAGTAAAACAGTATCAATAACTTGGACACATAGTCACAAATGGCGGCAGATGTGAAACAGAAGTTAAAAGGAGAATAGAAATGGCCAAAAGTACCTTCAATGACATGAGGAAAATAGTAACATCTAAACAAATTACAAACAAGTTACAAATGAGAATTACAAAATACTACATCGTATTGAATCCCTTACTTTAGGGTAAAGTCAAAGGGAAGCGGACAAGAGGTAGACATAGATACATTATGGAGAGTACCATCACAAGATGGACAGGTTACAGTCTAGCAGAGTGCGCCACCAAAACAAGAGACATGGGATGTTGGAGATCTGTTGCAACCAACCTTCGTTGCGGAGACGGCACTTGATGATAAGTATAGTCACAACAACATTGGATGCAGCATAAATGTGATTTATTCGAAGCATGTTACGCATTCCATGGACTGCAAAGATTACCAATGAAGAATGTCTTAGAAGTATAAATGTGAAAAGATGCATTATTGATAATATAAGAATAAGACAGTCAACATTTATTGGGCACATAATGAGAAGTGGAGGCATTGAGAATATAGTGACAACAGGAAAGATAGATGGGAAAAGATCAAATTGAAGACCCACAGAAAAGATATTGGACAGTTGGACTAAATGGCTTCGATTGGTGACAGTAACAGCGATGATGCTATATATGAGAGGTCGATGTACATAGAGAAATATGATTGCCAACGTCATTCCACACGGCACTTGATGATAATGATGAATCATAAAATTGCACGACATGTGTAGTAGCGTCGTACATATATATTATCATATAAGCCTACTGTTGGCCTAAGTAACTTATAGGCCTAGCAATCAGTCTATGTTCTTAATTACTAAAATATATTTATTATACCATAAATCTAACAACCAAATAAAAATACATATTTAAATACGCGACTGTAGTGCAAAAAATCTGACATGGCGAAAATAATAAATATAATAGCCATATTGTTCGTCCATCACAAGTGATGATGACCATTTGTTACATCCACTTTTGAAAATTCAATTAGAGTTATGTCCTCGATTATGAGTTCGTAGATGGCTAATGAGCCCTATTCGAGGTGTTAATGTCCTTGGACAGTTAGGTCATGGAATTACCGCTGTAGACGGATCTTGGTCTATCCGTGACTTTCTAGCTGCTCTCCGCTGTTATGCTGCTGCATTTCTCCTCTTTTCACTAGATGACGCGCTCTTTTTTATTGTAGGACGCCGTATATATCTATTTTGTGCAAGTTCTTCCCATGATGGTCTGGCATACGCAACAAATGACCTGCCCAACGAATCTGTGTCTGCATCAGGATCGTGTCAATTCTAGGGATACCAGCTCTATCAAGGACAGTGGTATCTGGAATCTTGTCTTGCCTTCTGATGTTCATACCTTTTCTGAGACAAGTTGTGTGATAGTGATTAAGCTTTTCCACATGATGTCTATACACAGTTCATGTTTCACTAACGTATAACAACACTGGAAGTACCACTGCTCTGTAAACTTTCAGCTTAATCTGTGGGTTAATGCCATTTCTACGCCAAACATTTGCGTAAATCTGCAAAAAGTACTGCTTGCCTTGGCGATAATTGTATGCACTTCATCATTAACGTTGGTATTTTTTGATAACATACGACCTAGGTATGTGAATCTATTCACAACTTTCAGTGCTACACCATTTACCTTTATGCAAGGCTCGAGATAACTTTTACCAGGTGCTGGTTGTAACATGACTTATGTTTTCTCTGTGTTAATAGTAAGCCCAAAGTTGGTACAGGCTTTGGAGAATCTGTCTATAATACAGTGTAGATCAGCCTCAGAGTTAGCATTTAGGGCACAGTCATCAGGAAATAGAAGATCCCTGATTCTGTGTGATTTAACTTTGATTTTTGCTCGGAGCCGCCGAATGTTGAACAATTTTCCATCTACGCGAGAGGTTATGTTTACTCCCAGGTCTAGATCTCTGAAAGCATCATCCAACATAGCAGTAAAAACGATGCTAAAAAGGGTAGGTGCTAATACACATCCTTCTTTTACTCCATTTGAGACATGAACAGTTTAGGATAACTATCCATCATCCTGAACTCTAGCTGCATTCCAACATTCAATTACTGCACCATTCAGATAAGCTTCTGTGGTCGTTCATATTTTGCTAGAATCTTCCACATCCTCTCTCTACTTACTGTGTCAAATGCTTTTGTCAAGTCTATGAATGCTGTGTACATGTCACAGTGTTGTTCTTGACATTTTTCTCGAAGTTGTCTTTCAGCAAAGACCATATCAATTGGTCCACGTTCTTTTCTGAAACAACATTGGCTTTCGGTTAATAATCCTTCATTAAGATGAGATGTAAGACGGTTCAAAAGGATTCTAGCAAATATCTTTCCAGCGATGGACAGTAGAGAGATACCACGATGGTTGTTACAGGACTGGCGGTTCATTTTACGTTTATACAGGTGTATAATTGTTGCATCCTTGAAATTTTGTGAAATTGTTTCGCTTTTCAATGACTGTTGGAAAATTATGTGAAGTTTCTCAATAACATTTTTACCACCATATTTGTATATTTCGATTGGTATTGAGTCGGAGCCAGGTGCATTTCCACTAGAAAGCTGATGAACTGCTTTACGAGTTTCCTCTAAAGTAGGGATGTCACCTAGAATTTCATTGAGAGTAACCTGCGGTAGTCGGTTGATAGCCTCTTCATTTATTGTTGATGGGTTTAATATCCATAGAATAACCATATGCCTATGATCAATGACAAAAATGTTAGAAAAAAAATGTCGACGTCCTTAAAAACCATTTACAAATCGTCCTACAATGTCTAACATTATCAAGTATCTAGGCAGCGTGTAATCAGAAGATATGGACTAGACAGAGAAATAGAGACAAGATGCCAGAAAGCAAACACAGTGTTATATCAATTAGCGCCACTGCTGAAAAACCGGAACATCGACATGATCTCAAAAATACCGTTAATGAACACAGTGTTCATGCCGACATTGTGATACCAATGCCAGACTTTGGACCCTGGCGGAGAAATTAGAACAAACCCTTTCTTTATGCGAAATGATGTGCCTGAAAAAATGACTGGGGTAACAAAAAAGAGATAGAATTCACAATGACACTATTAGAAATCTGGTGAAAACAATATAGTGCACATAATACACAGACACACAATAGATCAAATGATTCGACCACCTAATAAGAATGGAAGCAGATTTCATTCCATCAATAGCTTTTAATAAATTTATTCCATCAATAAAAGATCATCTGAAAAGAGAAATGGGAAGACCCAGACGAAGATGGATAGATGACATAAGAGAAATACTAGAACACCAAGACTGCACTAGGGCAGTGGCATCCCAGTTGGCTAAAAAAAAAAAGAAGTCTTCGGCTACCCATGACGCCTAGCGGTACACATGGATAGGATAAAAGACAATAAAAGAGAAAATGCAAATATCTAAATTGCAAATGAATATAATGGTTTTCACTTACCTATTATAAAAATAGAACATCCGTATGGCTGATATGAGGAAAAGGTTTCGAGGTCTTGAAATATTATTTGCACATTCCGGCAATTTTACCATTCTTAAATATTAACACATATCAACTAAAAATGATCAAAGAACTTAGCAAAACTAGTAACAAACGTGTGTTATCTAAATTACAAGAGAATATTATTGTTTTAACATATCTATAAGCACTCAATTCAGAATTACTTCAATATTATATATTTCTTACGACGTAGGCCCTGAGGCATGCTCGGAAAAAATGGCCGATCCTAATCATATAATAGTTTATAGTTAAAAACTTATTTACTCTCAAATTTTCTTGATAATTGAGTGTCTGTATAGGGATTCCCTAAAAGCTGGCCACAAGATATTAATGACCTAATATTTATGTTGCGAGCATACCTGGATGTCCAAGTACTTACTGGCAAATGGCAGTTGAATGGGGGATGAGATGCAGGATGACAGATGTAGCATATGTATTATCCTATATAGGCACTATATACCCATGTATGACATTAAAATGTCACCAGCAATACTGATATTTGTGAAGATCTATTATTCTCTATGACAAATGACATGGTACACGAAAATGATTAAGTGCAACAAGAACTCAAACCTTTTGCAATTGCAAGCTGCAGTGGAGACATTTCACCAATGGAACAATTCACTGAAACTCCTTTGTCCAGTAGCACTATAATTTTTCGGACATCATTTTCTTCAATAGCCTGATGGAACTCCGCTTCTTTAGTAGCCATAATAATGGAACTTATGTTGAAACTCAAATAACAGCTTTAACCTGTAATTCAGTAATTTATACTTTATAAAATAATAGAATAGGCTGTTAATTGCATCATTTTTAATACTGTTAAAACTATGACTGTTCAACTCCAATGTGATATCCATTTTGACATATGGTTGCGAAAGTTGGAAAATGACAATGAGACTGGAGAAGATATTGAATTAATTTGAAAATAAATGTCTTAGAAGTATAGATATCGCTACTACTGCATAGGATGTTCTCATAAGCCACATTTGTGTGCTAAATCATGCTTTAGGGAATACCACACAAGATAAGATAATTTGTGGAAAATAAAATCTTGTACATAATAAAGCCACGACTAGATGTAAATATTTAATATTTTTATTGCTTTTGATATAATTCGGAAAAATGTACATAGCTTAAACATTTATTGATATATATTTATCAAATAAACTTCATAATAAAGCCAATTTGATACTGTTGTGTAAACATTCTAGAAAAATTGATATCAACAGTTGTAACTATGGATACATTTGGGTAAGTCAAAATGTTCATACTAATAAATTAACATTTTCATTTTGTTGTTTTGTGTTTTATCAACTCTAACCTTGTGAAGTAATCAAACATCATCAATGTACTTATATATTCATATTCTGTATCCATCCCCTTTCCAATGATATATTATACATACACTATTTATCAATATTAGTATGTCAAGTGGTGGAATGAAAATGAAAAACACGTGTAGGGAAATTTTTTTACACCTGAAAATTAAGTTGGTCCAAACCTAAAAATAATCAAGCCCTGAAAGAGTTTAGAAATTGACCAAAAAAACCCCAGTTTTTTTCCGGAAATAACACAAGATCCTAAAAAAAGTGTTATGTCTGATCGTAAAGCCCAGAACCTTGGAAAAAAGCCAAGGAGTGGTAAATCTGGTTATGTCTTTTCTAGCCATTATTGAGTTATTGAAACGAATTTTCGAAGCGGGTGCCAGCTCTAATTCTAGACAATAGAGAGAAAGCAGTGTATAAATTACAAGTAAATCTATGATAACCTGCATGGGCATAAACTTACAGAAATAATTTAAAACAAGGTCGTGACAAAGTTGTAAAGATCAATCCAAATAAATTGAATAATCAGAGCCGGAAGACAATTACCAGATAAAACTCGTCATTTGCAACCAAACAACAATAGAGAAAAAACGTCAAACAAAATTTAACACAATTCTATTACTCCAGTGGCGTATTACTTAAAATTCACCCGTTATTTCTCTTACTTGATCATTATATCGTAATATCCGAAATATGTTCGTGTGCGGTTTTTTTGTGTGTTTTTTTTTGTGTGTGTGTAGTTTTGAGGAGCCATTCTTCTTCTCTGTTCAGGTCTTTGCGGATATCCGCGTTGGTTCTTCTTTCTAGCCATGACATTCTTAAAACCTGCCGATAACATTTCATCTCGAATGCCGATACTTTCTTTTCCATTGCAGATGACATTTCCTACGTTTCACAATCAAATGTTGCCACTTAAAAGAGATGGATTCTTAATAGTTCTTTTTTTCTGTTTGCCCCTTGCCATAGATTTTTAATCTGTGATTGTATTCTTATATGGCCATATATAATCTCTTTCTGACTCCTCTACAGAGCAATCTCCTGTGGTGTTGATGGTTGACCCGAAAGATGCAAAGTTGCTAAAATTGTATATATATATATATATATATATATATATATTTGGGCAATGACTATTGTTGGTGTGAGTTCATCTCAGCTGACATGCATTAACTTTTTTTTTTTTTCATTGAGGACAAGATTGTGTGCATCGTTATGATGTTTCTATCTATCTATCTATCTATACGCTGTGGCCCTTGTTTGCCCCAGGTTTACAATCATTTCATTAGACACTCCATCAGCTCCTGATGACTTTTTCATTTTCAATTTGGATATTGCATGCTCCAGTTCTCTCATTGTGATTGGTGCCTCCATGACTTCGGGTATAGGTACGCCTTGTCCAATGTTTTGCTGGTTCTCTGGAACCTCCCGTTGTTTGTGTGGACTAACTTTGACGTTATTGTCTTCTGCAAAGGAGTCTGCAAATTACTCAACTGGATGCTTACCTGCAAAAATGTTTCTATCTTTGTAAAGTGTGATCCTTGTATTTGTTCCTGTATCTTCATCATTTATTTGTTTTACCAGTTTCCAAATTTCCTAGTGTCTGTCCACTTTCCAGCTGCTCTGTCTGGCCTGTAACTTTGCTCTTTGAAATTGAACCTCTGTTTGCTGATATTTGTTGTGGTGTTTTTTGGCTATGTGTGTTCTCTGCCTGCTGTCTAGATGTTTCCATCTAATTTTGCAGCTTCTCCAAGTTCATCAGTCCAGTACGGTTTGTAGTTTTTGCGTGCGCCCTGGGTATGGTTTTTAAGTCCCTCACCCCTTTTGTTCATATGGCCATAGCCCCAGCTCTGAGAGTGGCTGTTGAAGTCACTACACACCATAAGTCTTTCTTTTTCTTGGATTGTGTCTAGTGCTAATGGTCATATCATTTGGGCAGTAGTAGTTCAGGAGATGGAATTATGTACTGTCTGTCTTTAGGTGGAGTATTTTGTATTCTGCTCCCTCCATATTTACTTCTAGCTGACATATTGTTTTTAACAAATGTCAGAATTCCACAATTTCGTCTGTCCATTCGGTTTAATCGGTAGCACTGGTAGCCTCTGATTTTAAAGGCTGTATAGCTACTGATGTCTATTTCTTGAATACATCATACATTAACTTGTTCTTCACATAATATATTTTCAAGCTCTAATTTTTTACTGCATCCATCTCTTTTGATGTTGACATCCTCGGCATTACTACTAGGGACAGTAGTGACCTTTGTGGTAATTATGTGTTTATGAATGTTGGTGATGAAGACCAGCTCCCACACTTAAGACCAACCTGTCTCTGAAAAAGTGCGGAGGCAATCCATCTGACAACAAAAGGACGTACTTGAAGTTGCCGCATAATAGTTATCAAGAAGTCCAAGGGAACTATGTTATAAGCATCCGCCTGATCTATAGCAACAGCGCAAGTCTCCATTCGTTCGTCAAAACCTTCGAAAACGTCCTGCGCGAACACGCGGCGCTGTGCCAAGTCTGATTACCTGGACGATAGCCACCCAATGTTGATGGTAGTATGTTATTCTTTTCTAGATGTAGGGACAATTTCCACGCAACAATCTTTTCTAATAACGTGCCAATCGTATTCTGCATGATTATGAGTCTGAAACCCTGTATCATTGCATGACTCTTGCCAGGCTTTGGTAGTGGGATCAAGTAACAATGCAGCCAGTCTTCTTCTACTGTGCCGTTCGCTAGGCTCTTGTTGAACAACATTGCCAGTTCCTTAAGGTCCTCATCTGACCTGCCTCTGAGATCATCGTACCTAATGCCGTCAGGTCATGGCGCAGAGTTTCTTGATCTTTTAAGTGCGGCTGTAATATCTTCAAGAATAATTACATTATCGCTTTCCATCACTTGCTTATTACACACATATCTGTGACGTTTTTCATGATTTTATTGTAATTCCCTAAATTCCTCTGACCAATTTGTGCTTTGTAATGAGCCAGCAGTGTTGCACCCTTATTATCATCTGTCTTCTGCCATACTAAGTCTGTGCTTTGATAATACTATTTAATATGCATACAGTTCAAATTACAAGCCGTCATATTGCAAGACCAGGGAGAACCATGTCTTATGCTGATGGCATCTTGGTATATAGACAGGGCAGAGATAGAGAAACGATCGCCAGGAATTTGCAGAGGAAGCTTGATCGTATAGGAGAATGGTGCAATAACTCTGGAGCTTTTGTTAATTCATCAGAAGCATCAATAACATGATTTTCCCTAAATAATCACATAGTAAACACGTCTACGCCATCGGTTGCTTTGATAGGTGATGTCCTCGAGAGAACCAGCACAATGAAGCACTTGGGGGGTTATTTGGGGGCTGTTGGACCGAAGTCTGAGTTTCAACGATCATTTTGACCACAACATTGTAAAGGCTTATAAAGGTTCTGCAGCCACGAAAGGTATGGCTGCTGCTCAATGTAAACAGCGACTGCTATTTCTTCTGTATCAGGGATTAGTGGTGGCGGTTGTAGAGTATACGAACTGGCAATTCTGATACTGAGTCAGACTCAAACAGAAAGATTGGATATAATGCAGAATGAAGCAATGCGAATCATTTTCGGGTGTACGAGAGATACGTCGACGCGGACTATGCAATACCTACTTGATTGCCCAACTGCAGAGCAAAGAATATGAATGTGCAGGGCGAGGGACTACCTACGAATCACCGCTGATAAAGAGCACCCTCTACACCCAGAAATTATCAAAGAGAAAGGCAGTCGACTTAAGAGAGGACAGTCGTCGATGGGGCGCGCAGAGGATGTTATACAGAGCGTATGCAGTTTGAGGATGCATCTTTTTTTTGGAGATGCCGTTAGTCAAGTACGGAAAAACGCGTGTGCAATAGTTGCTAGGCGATTTGGTGCCGTTATACGGACTGGTTAAATTCCCGTTAGTCACCAAGATGAAGTAAATTAATAGCAAATAATTATGAATTTTGATCATCATACAATTTAGCTTTCATGTTAGTTGCACCTCTGAAGGTAACATCATATTTACGCATGCGGTTGCGTCTGTGGGTCTCACCAATGGTTCACTAGACAAACCAACCATGCAACAGAAAACCTTAGTAGATGACATGCCTTTATATTGAGGTTGTCTTCTTATAGAAACTTCATGGCACGTCATCTATACAATCCCGTAGTCGTAACCTTCGATAACAGTCACCATGTTGTTCCGACAGACCGATGTTGTGCTTGAACTAGTTATGGGCACGGCGTGGGTGGGCGGAACAACAAAGAAACCTGTCGCAAGGGCCAGAGTTATGCCCTGATGTTGACGTCTGTTTCGGCTGCATTTGATTCGAAACACCATCGAGTCGAATGGCTGCAGGAACAGAGGGCGGAGCTCCTATGGGAATGTCATACGTGCTGTGAGGCCAGCTCCTAATCAAGAATCAAGAAGGTAACATCACAGTTCCATAAATGTGATTGTTTGAGACATGCATTAATCTCATCGGTTTTAGTTCCATTTGGTAGAGATTATTACTGGCAGGGTATACAAATAGGGGAAGATCATCCGAGAGGAATGTGGTGCGAGAGGAATTTGAGGAATCTGAGCTCAGAGGAACAGCAGAATGACAATGGAGAATTTAGCAGTAACCAAAGCTTTGAAATGAGTATGCTCGCCGACTACGACACATGCCTGTATACTTAGTGACTCGGTGAACATGATTGTCATAGTGCAGGCGGGGTACATTCGGGAACAGTGACTGGATGCAGTGAATAATTTCTGTGTGTGAAAAACGACTTTTATTTTTGTGCCGGGACATGTGGGAGTCCGGGGTAATGAGAGAGCAGACAGTTTGGCCGCACACGTTGTTACTGCGGCTGTAACGGAGCGATGGATCTGGCAGACATCTTGAACGTCTTACCGTCTTACGGAAAACGCATGAACAAATGACTGTAATAGTGATAATGACTCGTGTTCCATGACTAGAATAAGGGAGCTTGGTTTGATATCTGTTGTCTCTAGAAAAGAGTGGTTATGTGGGCGAGAAAAAAATGATGGTCAATCAGCGGCGTACTGGGACTGTCAGTCAACGTGTAATGGCGGAAACACTCAAGGAGAAATCTGAGCACATATGGACTTGTCCGGAATGCAGTGGCGATGATCCTACTACTAACTAACTTTGTGTTGCTTATAAAGACAATTTTGTCAGTGCAGCTCAAAACTATCACTATAATCTTATAAACTCATCACAGCGTATTTGTATTATCACGATTTGTTTCATGCACAGGCAGCATTATAAACACCAAAACTTTGACGTCATAGCAGAATTTATCAGCATTCTTGCTGAGTTCAACACTAATCGCATGCTTTGCTAGTAGCCCATGCAGTCCGTTTTGAATGGTCATTGTTCCAGAAATATAATTTTAGATTAGCTTGCTATAAAATATATATTCTTTTTATATTTTGGGTTGTTTCCAGCAACTGGCCCTCAACGGTTTTTTATGTTAATATATTACCATTGTATTTGTACGTAATTTGGGAAATGGGAAAGGTTTTTTTATCACTACTGATGTTTTGCAGTTAAATTTAGATGTTTCCTGAGATATGGATAGTGTTAACTGCTATCGAGATGAACCAGATGGCAAAAGAAAAAGAGGAAGCCAAGAGAGCCTCTTCTCACAACAACCATAAATGAAGGTTTGACTATGGGTTTAAACAGGATGCAAGAATTACACAGAGTAGCATCACATGTTCATCATTTGAATACATCGCTAGAAAATGCAGCCGCATCACAAAAAACAGAGAGAGGATCAGAGAGTCCATTGGGAAAATAACGTTCTGGAAGGAATACGTCACATGACACAGTATCACATTGCTCCAACTAGAGAGCTCTGGTGTCTGCCCTATTCACTGTATTCTGCTCTGAAGGAACATAAATATCTAGATGGGATGTTATGGCTCAATATTTAATGGAAAATACTAAACAATCTATGAATGAACGTTTCAACCCATCTTCGATGTGAAGTCAGCAACTGATACTGATGCTCTAAATCAGTGTTTCCCAACGTATAGCCACGCCCTGGGGGGGGGGGGGGGGGAGACAATTTAATTGTTCGCGGGAGTAATTCTAATAATATGTAATTAGGTTTCATTTAAAAATAATCCAATTTGTGAATATAATCAAACATATATACAGGTATATGTTACATTGTGTTGGATAAATTTATAATTTAATTTTAGAAAGACTTAGGTGGGACATAGTTTTAAATATGTTGGAAAACATTGCCTTAGTTAAATATAGATCAGTGCTTATCAACCGTCGGAGCTTCTCATTGAATTGTTGAGTTATGTAAGAGTAGGCCTATATATTATTTGTTTGGACGGGGAGTGATCTTATTTTTAAGTTTTTACGGTGCTGTGTTCTCACATAGGTTGAAGCGCTGATCTAGATTACAATTACAATGTGTGCTGTATGTTTAAAATGTGTGAATTTAAAAAAATAGCTGAAATTTGAGTTAAAACTCTGTAAAACAAAAACACGTCATACTCTTCCTACCAGGAGTGCCGTAGATACATCTTCAGTCAGTAGGAGGTTTTACCTAAAGCAAATGTTCACAAATAGCTATAGGTCATTAGGTAATTCGCTCAACTTCACGTGTTAATTGTCCCTTTTTCATGAGAATTGTGATTACCTTTTCATGTGAAAAATAGATACGGTGAAAATTAGATGCGGGGTAAAAACCACATTTTGACTAAATTCCTAGTACTTATAAGAAGTCAGCTTTTGATTTCCAAAGTGAGACTTTGAACACACTTTTCCCATGTACGAGCTGACAAACATTACGTGCAAATCACAACCACATAGAAATGATATTGCTCGCCGTCAAACAAGTACTCTCAGACAAATAGACATACAACAGATACAGTACATTTCCAGTCACACATAAGACCGAAAAGCAATACATAGAACACAAACTTTACAACACTAGTTTAACATACACCTGAAGAATGTCTTATAAACAACAAACATATATCTGATACTGCTTTCATTCGATCATTTATTCTCATACTACCAAACTATTGCCTATTGTCTTTCCCCATGTGGTTTGTGATCCACTATTGCCGTTAAGCGTAGGGGTGATTGGAGCACGAGCTTATGTTCTAAAGCCAGATGTGTGGCCTCAGCTGTGCTATGACCGTCTATGTACAGGATGTCCCTGATGTTTTCTATCTTTTCCGTGGTATTCATCTGGCTTTGTACCCTGATCTCATTTGGTTATATGCTTGTACGGGTAACTTTTGGTGATGCATTCTCATAATGTGGACAAACCACTTGATCTTTTCTCTCTCTATGTAATCTGTACAATATATTATAACTATTCTTTCCCTGATATATTCATTTCGCAATCTATCAAGCCTGGTGACCACCTCCAGCTTTCCTCAAGAATTTCATCTCACATGTCACTATCTTTCTGTAATGTGAAGATGAGAGAGACTAGGTTTGGCACTGGTAACACAGTGTTGGTAGGAATATAATGTAGAACATTTGTCTCTTAACTTCCATCTCGATCTTGGGGTGAAGAAGAAGTGGTAACAGTTGGAATGTTACTGCATTTGCCTTTTGACATCTCATCTCTATTTCTCTATCGAGGCTTCCATTTTCTGTAAAATATACTACCGAGATATTTGAACTCCGTTACTTGTTTTACTCTTATATTGTCTATCTGTATGTTTAGTGGACTCGGTGTTCTACATATTTTCATAGTTTCCGTCTTTTGTGTATTGATCTTCATGTTGTATTTTCTACATATTGCAGATAGTGAGCTAACATGATTTTGTAGGTGTTCTTTGTTTTCGTGTTTGAGGCTCTGATCGTCTGCGAAAAGTAGTTCATTTATTTCATTGTTTGGTTGTTCTGAGTTGTCTTGTTCTGAATTGGTGATGTTGTTGCTCTCTGTACTTTTTGCCTCTTTTATTATTCTGTCTCTGTATATATTGAATAGCAAAGTTGAGAGCACACAACCTTGACGCACTCTCATTTTTGTATCAAATGCTACTGTAATACCATCTGATGTTCTTACTACACATTGACAGTTTTAATACAAAGATCTTATACTTTCTAACAGTTGTCCTTTGATACAATACATTTCCAGAGTTTCCCATAGTACGTCTCTGTTGACTCTATCAAACGCCTTCTCCTGATGTATAAATATTGCGTTTAGTTCTTTGTTGTATTCTATCGCTCTCTCACTCATTTAGCGTGAACAAGGCGTCCGTGCAGTTACCCTTCTTTTGAAGCCAAATTGTGAGTGGCTCAATAGTGGTTCGACGATGTATCGTGCACTTTGTTCTATTATCTTTGCATACATTTTTACGGTGTGGCTTAATAACGAGATGCCTCTGTATGTTTCGCACTCTCTTTCTTGCCCTTGTTTTTCCACAAAGGTGCGATTACTGACTTTTGCCAGTCCTCTGGGACTTCCCATTCTTTCCACGCTATTGTGAATATTCTATGGAGCCATTTTACCCCAATATCTTTGCATGCTTTAATGGCTTCGTTGGGATGGTGATTTCTTATTTTGGCTGTTCTTGATAGCCATTTCTATTTCTTGGCTTAACATTTCTGGCTCTGTGATGCCTTTGTCTATTCCTTTATATATATATGATGCGTCAGAATGTTCGGATTATACAGTTCTTGGAAGTATTCCTTCCACCTATTCTTTCTATCATTTCCATTAAGTAGAGGTATTCCATTGCAGAAATGCAAGCTTTGGTCAGAGAAGGGGATGTGATTATATACACTGATGGATCTGTGATTAGACATGTTCGCAGTGCTTGGGCCTTCACAGCTCAGTGCGCATGTAAAACGATCAAGGAGGAGAGTGGTGCCTTTGGGTCACTACGAGTAGTATGACCATGGACACTATGGCGGTGACCAGGGCATTTGAGTGGCTACGCACACAGAAGGTAGCGCAGGTCTGCATCTTGAGTGACTCTATGAGTATGATTAAGGAGATACGAGTGGGACTCTTTCGCGAACAGTGGATTGAGACCTTGAGAAAGGCGAGCTTGAAAGTGGTTACATTTATTTTCGTGCCGAGACATATGGGCATTCGAGGCAATGAAAGAGCGGATCAACGTTTTGAATTTCTTTAAGAGATATAACACGCAAGAGTGAGACTAATGTGGATGATGATTCCTTTTCAATGGCTAGGATTAAAGATCAGGGATTGAAATGCGGTATTGCTAGAAGTGAACATTTTGTAGGGCGTAGAAGAATGATGGTCAACCAGCATAGGACCGGCACTGTCAGCAGAAGTGTAATGGCGGATACACTCAAGGAGAGATCGGAGCAACTATGGAGACGTGTCCAGTTTGCAGTGATGATGATCCGACCACTAACTAACTAACTAAATAACTAAATAACTAACTAACTAACTAACTAGAGGTATTCCATCTCTGCTGTTTATTATTGCAGTTGGGTTATATTTTTCGTTTCTCATTCTCATTGCGCTGATACTTTTGAAGAAATCTCTAGGGTTATTCTTACAAAGGCCTGTTAGGTGTTCTCCATATTTGCGTACTACCAAACATACGACTAAAATTGTCTATCAGTCAACCAAAATATATACATCACCAAAACACAAATTAAAAACGGTGCCATCAAGCACCACAAAGAACAGAAACTTCACAACACCAGTCAGTCATGCACCTAAAAATGGTCTCATAAACAACAAAACGTACATCTGATAAAACTCGCCTCCAAATAATTACTCTCAGACAACTAAACATACAAGACACATCATATTTCCAGGCATGTATCTAATTGGAAATGCGTCTAGAAAGAAACATTGAGAACAGAACCCATCAACAAAAATACACCTGAAAATTGGCTCATGCATGTCAAAACATACATCTGATACTGTTCAACTCCTTTTCTTCCAGCCTTTTTAACTATACGTTCAACACATTTCTAATTTTTCATGTGACATCATCTCTACAAAATGTGTTCTTCTTTATTGGCTATCTGAACACTCCGCGATTCTGGTGTGACAGTATCAGATCCCAGGCTACTTGTTCGTTCAGTCTGAACTGCAATAATTGCACCAGGATTCCCTACTCCCCCCTACCTATTCACCCCTAGTAAGCTTGCTTGCTATCATCTGGTTACAGCGTGCCAGGTTCGAAAACAAGTCCGGACATTTAAAAAAAATCCAGGTTGTGATTTCTCACTTGACACGACCACTCCTCCAGTCGACTCAGCTGTAAATGAGTACCTGACGCATGAGTTAGGGAAGGTAAAAAAAACAACAAGGAAGGGAGCTGGCCACCCCACCTAATAGTTGCTGCGGCTTAGTACATGATGAGTTATCTTCATCCCCGACGGCAGATGCCATGGGACCTACCTTTACATTACCTTATAGTCCTGATACGGTGTGTTTTGTTGTGAGCGATTGAGTGAGCGAATGTTTTTTGTTTAGGGAGAGTTGAGCAGTGAGGATTGGAAGTTTAGATTGAGCGAGAACGGACAGTTTTATTCATGGTCAGTAAATTTTCAGTTTAGTTTTGGTCAAGTTAAGTTTGAGTCAGAGTTTGGAAGGCAGGGTAGCCTGCATGAGATTGTTATATGTAGTGATGTAGTCTTTGTGACTGGCATTACACTGAAAGTATTTATTGTCAGCGATTTCCAGGCTGACCAGAAATACGTTGGAGTTTACTTATTGTTCAAGAATTACTAGATTGATTGTAGTGATGTAGTCTGTGTGGCTGGCATTACACTGAAAGTATTTATTGTTAGCAATTTTCAGGCTGACCAGAAATACGTTCGAGTTTACTTATTGTTCAAGCACTACCAGACTGTAGGGCTGTAGTCTGTGACTGGCATTACACTGAACGTATTTATTGTTAGCAATTTCCAGGCTGACCAGAACTACGTTGGAGTTTACTTATTGCGTTTAAGAATTACTAGATTAACCGTAGTGCTGTAGTCTGTATGACTGGCATTACACTGAAGGTATTTATTGTCAGTAATTTTCAGGCTGACCAGAAATACATAGAATATAGACCACTGTTGATTGGTACTATTATTTGAAGTTGATGTCGTTTATCTGAGCAGGGAAGTTGGATGATGTCTTCTAATAAAACGTTACATTACAATTATTGCTGCCATTGTTTATGAGAATATAGACCACTGTTAATTGGTACTATTACTTGAAGTTGATGTCGTCTACCTATGAAACGTATATTACTATTATTGCTGCTATTGTCTATGAGAATTTAGACCACAGTGTATTGTTACTATTTGTGCCGGAAGTTTATGTCGCTTATTTGAAATTAAATAGTTGAACTTTTTACTCCAATTGTCAGTCTTTTAAATTAAAGAACTGTGTGGAATATGTGTGCACATCATCTATCACTGTGCAACGCCGCAACATACACAGTAACAACCCACACACCTCTCACAAATAGCACACGGAAATACATCACGGGCCTTCTTGACCATTCACCTTGTGACAATACCAATTACCAACAATCAGACCAACCAACCATCACATAAGATGAAGATTCATACGTACAACACACTTTGTCAACTTATCACCTTATCACATCATCACGTTATCAACCAACAAATATGAGCAACCCAACCACAACATGTCAACAAGTTTCCCGTTGACACTGGCCGGTTCCTGCCGGCAGCAAGAGACATGTTTAAGCAGTCTGATATGTCAGATATAAATCTATATATATATATATATATATATATATATATATATATATATATATATATATATATATATATATATATATATATATATATATATATATATATATATAGACATATATATATATATATATTGGGACGTGTTCTACATCACGCCAATATGGCGCTGTATTTTTTCCAGTGCCAGTTATGCTACTGTTTTCAAAGTTCGTGTTAATGTCATAGTCGGTGAATAACATCGAATGTGTGTTTTTAGTACAGACTAGTAGAATAGACGAGTCAAATGGATATATCTGTTAAATTATAAAGAGTAATTCTTTATAATAATTTTGAAGTTTATGTGATGACCTAATTTATTTCAGTATCAACAACACATTGACTCACTCTTTATCTACTCGTAGCTACATAAGGCTTAACGTGTTGTGTGAACATATGATCAGTGGACTGCCTGAGGCGTGTCCTGAGTCCACACTCGACTGACAGCCTTGTAGACAGTCATAAAGTAGGTGTTGTCATGCTGAGATTGTCTCCAAAAAAATAACAGTCTTGTCTAACCACTACACGTAATGTCTGATATTCGGCGAATTTACGCGTATGAGGTACGATAGTTTATCGACCTACCGGGTAATGTAGGCAAAAGCGATGTGGACGGTATCGGGCATGGTGAGACACGTAGAAAACCAAGATCATCCACTACATCGTAATTCACTTCCAGTCGTCTAGATTCGTCTTGACACTGGTTTAAAATGAGGTCCGTCAAGGGAGTGAGGTCGACGCTTTGTACAACTCCTCCTCACTTTAATTAAAATCCCCAGTGGATGTTATTTTCACTCCACGAAAATTCACCCGAAGGGATAAGGTTTTCCCACTGACTCTGGGAGCATGAAATGTACGCATACTGCTCGACAATTATTCTAACACAATTAGACCGATTCAATAACTAGGAATTAGCGATATACATATTGACATAGCAGCTCTGAGTGAAATGCGCCTCGCTAGAGTCGGTCAGCTCTGCGAAAGAGTAGCAGGCTATAAATTCTTTTGGAGCGGAAGAGAAATTGAGGAAAGACGCGAAGCAGGAGTAGGCTTCGCAATTAAAACAACAATCGAGAAGTCCCACTACAGGCAATAAATGATCTCCTCATGAGAGTAAAGGTCCCCCTGCTATCTGGTAGGAAATACGCAACGATCATCAGTGGGAAGGCACTAATGCTGACAAACCCAGAAGATAAGTTCTATAATGAACTTCATGCAGCTATCACTGCAGTTCCAAAAGCTGATAAGCTCATACTACTTGGAGATTTCAATGCAAGGGTCGGTAAAGATAATATATCCTGAACGGTGTAATATGGAAATATGAAGTGGGTCAGTGCAGCAACAATGGACATTGTCTTCTACAAATAAGTGGTGAACATGACCTCCTCGTTACCAACACCACATTTCAATTCCCAATCCGAAACCGGGCCTCATAGAGGCACCGTCGATCAAAACACTGGTATCTTACAGATTATATAATTGTAAGAAGACAGAGGCACCAAGATGTTCGAGAGATAAAATCCATGTGCGGGGTAGACTGCTGAACAGATAATCGTCTTATTGTGTCAATAGTACGCATCCAGTCTGCCAGAAGCCCACAGGGAAGGAAAGCAAAGAAATGTATGGACGTCAAAATGCTATCAAATATAAACACACAAAAGTCCCTAGCTTCTATTCTGGATGAATGTCTAAAATCTGCACTATCACAGCAAGATGTGGATATAAAATATACATATTTGAGCAAGCAAATTTACGACACTGATTCGGAGGAACTAGGTCATTCTATCAAGAAACAAAATGACTGATTTGATGAGAATGATAATACAATTAAAGAAATGTTGCCTGACAAACACAACCTTCTGAAAACACACTTAAATGATCCAAAATAAACGTCTAAAAAGAAGCACTCAAATGCAAACGGAAAATAAACTAGGCCATATGAGGGACTCATGGCTGAGTAAGAAATCAGATGAGATACAATGATTTGCAGACACTAACGATTTGAGAAACTTCTATGATGCACTTAAAACGTTATATGGTCAAACTTCGTCAGGATGTTTTCCACTTCTCAATGTAAATGAAACACAATTAATCGTAGAGAAAGATAAAATTATTTCAGCTCTGGGTAGAACACTTTGAGCACATTTTAAATATCCCGCAATCAATAAATGAAGAGGCTTTCAGCCGACTACCACCCACAGGTTCCTCTCAATGATATTGCTAGGTGACATCCATAACTTTAGAGGAAACTCGTAAAGCAATTAATAAGCTTTCTAGTGGAAAAGCACCTGGCTCCGACTCAATACCATTTGAATTATACAAGTATGGTGGTAAAATTCGTATTGAGAAACTTCATATAATTTTTCAACAGTCGTGAAAATGTGAACTATTCCACAAATCTCCAGGCATGCAACAACTATACACCTATATAAACACAAAGGTAATCGCCAGTCCTGTAATAACCACCGTGGTATCTCTCTACTGTCCATCGCTGGAAATATAATTACTAGAATCCTTTTGAAACATCTTACATCTCATCTTAATGAAGAATTATTACCCGAAAGCGAATGTGGTTTCAGAAAAGAATGTGGAACAACAGATGTGGTCTTTCCTGAAAGACAACTTCGAGAAAAATGTCAAGAACAACACTGTCACCTGTACACAGCATTCATAGACTTAATAAAGGCATTGACACAGCAAATATAAGATAGTAAACAAGTAACCCATAGCATGTATTAATGCTGTAAGGGTGTGAGATATTAGCGATCTCACATTTCAATGGCTCTGCAAATGAAGACGATAGCCATCTCCTCTCCCTCGCTGTCTTTACTTCCCGCATTAATTCGGTACCCATTTTAAGTATGTGTCGACCCGAGAACCGTTGCTATCTGAAAAACATTTCGCCTCAGCTGGGGAATGAATCCAGCACTACACATTTGTGAAGCCAGTGCGCTTACCTGGGCCGGATTTAGATTTGATAGGGCCCTAAGCTATTTTTGATATGAGGTCCTAAGCTATTTGAGATATGGGGACCTAAGCTATTTGAGATATGGGGCCCTAAGCTATTTGAGATATGGGGACCTAAGCTATTTGAGATATGGGGACCTAAGCTATTTGAGATATGGGGCCCTAAGCTATTTAAGATATGGGGACCTAAGCTATTTGAGATATGGGGCCCTTTAACAATTAAGAATATATAGATAGTGAATTTTTAAAAAAATTGAATATTTGAAATAAAAAAGCTAAGCTATAGCTTGTTTAGCTTATAGGTAAATCCAGCACTGGCGGTAAACACTGCGCTACGCGGCTCCCTAAATATAAGGTAATACTGCAGGAAACAATGGTATTTATGTAATACATAAATAACCAAAATATCGATGTCCGACAAATGGAAAGTGCCGCAGTAAACAGACAAATAATAGGTAAATACTAAATTAAGTATGCAGGTTACTAGATAAATATCAATATAAAATAATTAAAAATAGCAATAAAGCAGAGAAAAAAGACAATTATCGACGTGTCGGTCCTATTGGGACCTACCCCGGTGACCGGCAACTTCATTCTTTGGAATATCGGCTCATTTGTCATATGGGAGTCTTACAACCACACGGTATGAATATTAATCACCGTTTTGTTTTTATTTACCCACCACCATTTTTTTATAACCTCTACTCCCATGTTCCATTGATCCTTGTAACTGTTTTTCTATGTGCACGCTCATCAGCAATTATCGTTGATGCGCGCGCGCATATATGTATACACATATAGAAGCTCACCATAGAGAAGTATCTTTGGCAGACGATGGTCTGGCATACGCACCAAATGACCTGCCCAACGAATGTGTGTCTGCATCAGGATCGTGTCAATGCTTGGAATACCAGCTCTATCAGGGACAGTGGTATCTGGAATCTTGTCTTGCCATCTGATGTTCATAACTTTTCTGAGACAATTTGTATGAAAATGATAGTTTTTTTCACATGACGTCTATACACAGTCCATGTTTCACTAGCGTATAGCAGCACTGGAAGTACTTATTCATATATTATAAATTTCAACAATATTTTTCTACTTCTTCTGCGTTCGCACTGATAACCAGCACGAAAGTTCGCGTAATTTCCGCCGGCAAGTGTGAAGTACTTTATGCTGCCAGTTACACAGCAAATCCGTGTCTCTCCACGAGGATGATTCCCGTATAGGAAATCATGGACGGTAGTATTCGGCCCGGGTTCGTTCGCCCTCTTAGTCGAGGTGTCATTCACCGTCATTGTGAACTCGTCATCTGAGACTACACATTTTTAGGAGCACCATGGACTAGAAGCTTGTTCTCGAGTTGATTTAACATAACTTTAATTCCAATTTCCTAACATTTACCGTTTTTTAACATAGCTTTGGCGCTGTGATGCACTCTCTTTGTACTCAATATTTTATTCGTATGGAGGTTTGCGCATGACTCTCATTATTCCTATTAACATATACAATTTCGTGACATTTACATTGGCCTCCCCCAGTGCTCAATTCGGACCGTTTTTGCATCACTGTGTGTCTACAGTGCCGCTGTAGGCTATGTTTTGGCGCAGCAGTGTCGGAGATATTACCTGTCTTTTTGCTATCAATTTTCATTCCATCTACTGTCTCCACATTCACGCACACGATCCAAAAATGTATTGGCCAGGAAAACAGCGTGAGTAGTTGTATTTCTGTTTCCAGGGTGTACCACGAGGAGGTACTTTTGGATCATCGTTATCTGCTAACCCTGGGTTCGCCGAGAGCAGTGCGGTACCCTTTGCACCCCGTCCTCTGTTTATACCAATGTGAGCTTTGTCTTCCAATCAAATACAATTTGAATATGTCTTTTGGGAGGAGGTCACTGTTCCGTATTCCTAAACCAGTATTACAACATGGACAGTATATATTACTTAATAATACACACACACAACTTGTAAATGGTTAAAAATGTGCAACAACTATAACTAAATAAACATAACAAACCATGACCAACAAACCACAACAAACACAACTAATAAAACATAACCAACATAACAACAACCTTAACTAATACCTTTAAAACATAAAAGAAACCTTCAATGTCTGGTAACAACCCATCATGCTAGAGTAAATAAAACATAAATCAACATAATTCATAATACGTATTCAATCATAACTAATAAAACATAACAACCATAACTAATAAAAACCAATTACAAACACTTAACGAAAAGTTGAAGCTTAATGTTATTTGTAATAACATTACATTTTATTTATAGAAGCTGCATTTACTTTTGTGAACTATGAATGCAGTTAAATAATGAGCTTATCCACTTAAACCAAATTTATAGCTTAACGCATCATAAACTCTTTGGCTATCTATACGCTGTGGCCCTTGTTTATCTTGCGGCGTGGAAGAGTTCTCTGGAGATGACATTCTTGTGCGCTGTTTGTAAGCTTGTATCGTTTTACGTTTAGTCGTCTCCCATGCACACTTCATTTTCTATGAGCAGTGTGTTTCGTTGTCGTCGCTATCTATTTGCTAGATCTGTCACAGCGTTGTTTCAGAGTTTCTAAATGGTTAAACCGTGTTCTAATCTATCACATTCAGATGTAGAAATCACATATTCCATCAAAAATACACTGAAACTCTTTTACTAAACTATATAAATTGGCTAACGGTTGTGACAGCAAACATTATGTCATTTTCATGATAAACGTTTTGATATATTTGTGATTTATTTTGGAATAACCCTTCAAAATGCTAGAACTATATTTACCAAAATTAAATAGTATATTTTTCAGCACATAGCCAACAATATTGACAGTAGCATATTAATATAAAGCACATATCAACAAACCCAGCAGCATGAATGTATAATTAATAGAATTTAAAAGCTTGTATGCCAGATTTTACTGGCTAAATACAATGAATTATCAATTACTGTCTAACCTTTTTAACGGACATTGTAAATTTATTAAAGTGGCTGTTTTATTTTCATTCTTACTATACTCAATATTTTCAATGTGAACTTTTCACCCATAAAAAACAATTTAGTTCCACTTGCTACATATTAGTGACGTTGCAGTTTTAAACATAGACAATACATGAAATTTCATCTTCATAAAATTTGTAGAAAAGCCACCTACAAATTTAAATCATGTACTCATTTGATAGTGATTTGTAAATAAATAGATCTGATGTGTTGAGTACTAAAATTATTTTATATATACTTAAGTATATAGGCCTATACTTAATTTATATTTACAAAAATTATACTAGCTGCTTTTAAAAAATAAGTTAAGTATTGATCCAATGTTAATATAAATAATGAATGATAAATTCTCTACAGTAAATAACTTATGAAAACATATCTGCATTAGAAGACTAAAATACCATAAAATAAATGGCAAAGACACAGCTTGTAAACGATGGTGATGACTTAGATATGAATCAGCTTATACTCAAACAATCTTCGGTTTTAATGGTCATACATTCTGATATAACCAAAGTCGTGGACTCATGCCCATGTTTTTACCTGAATGCCACTTTAATCCTTCAATTCCACCACCAAACACAGAAATAACTAACATCATTAATATCTCAATAACAAAATATTGCTGCACTAAGGGCTTGGAATAGATGTTTAACAATGGTTATTTATAGTTATATGGCTTGAATGATTATCTACTCTGTGCACATTTGTTCCAATTAACTGCTCGGTGCAATAGTGTTCAAATAAACTAGTCTGTGCATTAGTATTTATATTCCAATGAGCTATTCCTGTGCACTAGTGCTCCAATTTGTTAACTCTGTGCACTAGTGCTCCAATTTGTTAACTGTGCACTAGTTCTGCAATTTGTTAACTCTGTGCACTAGTGCTTCAATTTGCTACTCTGTGCACTAGTCATCCAATTTGTTAACTCTCTGCACTAGTCCTCCAATTTGCTACTCTGTGCACTAGTGCTTCAATTTGTTAACTCTCTGCACTAGTCCTCCAATTTGCTACTCTGTGCACTAGTGCTTCAATTTGTCACTCTGTGCACTAGTGCTCGAATTTGCTACTATGTGCACTAGTCCTCCAATTTGCTACTCTGTGCACTCACTCATTTTCCAGACTCTGTGCCGTCGTATTTCAATGCGCTACTTTAATCATCTTTAAAATGAAATGGAATTTTACAGTAACATTATTTTATTTCTACAAATTGTTTCTGTTATTGCTTTTCATGTAGTAATGTCATAGGTCTACGTATTGGATTTAATTATCTTAAATTCCCCTCAATATTTTTCTTTTGTTTTCATATAGGCACCTATTATCTTTCTCACAGTACGAGATACTTTTTTGAATTTTACAATATATCATCTCTAAATGATCTCTAGTCTGTACAATAATCTTGTTCCTGACTCTTTATGAGTGTTTGTCTAGTGACATCTCATGGGGATTTTTAAAATGTGAAATCCATCCCTTTTTTCACTTCCTTCTAAAGAGTTTATGCTGTAGGTTGACCTAATTCTGTCCCAGTTTATCCAATAAACATGTGTTCAAAATTATACCAACTACCAAGAGTAGGTTTATTTTATACATGCAGATATCTATTTATAAAAACCATTATTATCTGTCATATAACTAAAGCATTCTCTTGATCGTGGAATGAAAGATCCACAATTTAGTTTTCAATGGTATCATTGTTAAGTCTTATAGGCCTATAAGTATTCAAACTTGCACAATTTGTCAGCTGTTTTATATTCTAGTTTTCACTTTACCTGTGTTTTGCTTTGTTTATTCCAATCCCCACATATCTGAAGACATTAGCTTTACTTTTTGTCCAAACAAGTGAAGATTCCGCCGCTCTACTTCCTCTAGTGTTAAAAACAATACTATGGGCAGGATTCTCTGTTAACAGGAACAGCGAATATATTTAATTAGTCATCTGCATCCTTTAAAAAGACAATTCTTTTATTATCCCTCTCAGCTTGGAATTGTCTTTCCCAAAGGCTATATTTACTTTTAGGATTTATGGCTTTCTTTTGTATATCCTTAAAGCTAGTCACTGAAAAATTTACCACACTTTACATTTTGTTTTGATTGCTTCAGAGAAATATCAATCAGTCAGTGGCGTACTGAGGATGGTGCAGGGGGGAGGGGGGTGTGCGGTCACATCAGGCATCAAGGCTTGAGGGGCGTCAAAATGCCCCTTAACATAATGAAAACTTTGAAACAGGGTTTAAGTGCCTTTGCCGTGCCTTAGGTGATGTCCCGCATCATTAAAAGAATTTTTCTTTTTAAGCACAATTATTTGGTGACTAGGTAATAGCACATTTTTTGGCACATTATTATGAAACATATTAAAATTAAAATTCATTAATAAGTAGAACTAGTTCCTCTCGAAAAAAGTCACTTCCACAATTTACTTCAAAATTATATTTTTAGCTTGTAAGAAAAATGGAAAAATAAGTTTCAGTTTCGATTCAGCAGTCAAAATATTCAGTCGTTCACTTAGCACCGTAAAAGTGTTTGAGTCTTTGAGTTCCACGACACATAAACAGTTTATTTTTAGCATTCTAGCATCGATATAGATCAAACATTTAAATCAAGTATTTAACTTTGCAAGGCGCAATTAAGCTCGCGTTTCAACGCATCATAACGTCCTATAAACTAACTATAACCAATTAAGAAATCAGATTGTGTACAGAGTGAATCAGGAGATTTCAACAAGATTTGCATAACTGCATGAGGTTGCTGGCAAGTTTGGCTTTCTTTCTCCAAACAACTGTTAGACGATCGAGTCAACATTGATCTTCACAACGCTCCAAATGATGACATCGTCAAGTATAAATTTTTACTCGAGAGAAAGCGATTAATGAATTTTGTCGCAGTATCTTCGACCTTGAACTTAAAGGACCACGGGCATTTGGAATTACTTGCCTTTATTCAGAAACATCAGCTTTCCCATTCAGTACCCAACATTGTCATCTTACTGTGTATGTTCCTAACTCTAGGAGCTAGTATAGCTACATGTGAAAGAAGTTTCTCCAAACTCAAAGTAATAAAAAACTATCTCCGGTCAACTTTGAGCAACTTGAGATTAAACAATCTCGCAATTATGTCAATCAAACATGAGTTGGCCAATGATGTGAGCTTTGACACAGTCATTAATGACTTCACTAGTCAATAAGCTTGTAAACTGAATTTGTAATTTTGAATGTAAATCTTCTTCTTTATGTCCTCATGTACCTTTCGGTGTTGTGGGGAGAGTGAATGTACAGTCTTTTGCCCTTCTATTTGCCTCTTCTGCTGTTTTATTTCCGAGTGTCTCTAATACACTATCTATCCACCTTTTACGAAGGCGTCCAATAGGTCGACTGTTTTTGTATTGTTTGTTAAGTGTTTTTTGCCTGGTTATGTGGCCGTACCATTTAACTTGTTGTTTCTGGATGTATTCTATTACTGACTTGATCCCTAATTGTTTCCTTAGTGTTTCATTCCTGATTTTGTCTTTCAAGCTAACTCCAATCATATGTCTCACACATTTCATGTCAGTGGCGTTAATCTTATGTATTGTTCTAGAATCTAATGTCCAAGTTTGACACTGATAACACAATGTTGGTAAGAAAATGGTGTTGAAAAGCGCTTTCTTTGTTTCTAGTGTAATATATTTGTTTCTTAGTAAAGGTGTTAATTGACCAATGACCTGTTAGGTCTTATTACATCGTGTGTTTATCTCCGCCTCTTGTCTGCCATCATATCTCGATGTGCTGCCCAGATATTTGAATTCATGTACTTGTTTTAGTTGTTTATTATTTATCTGTATGTTGATGGTCTCCTTTTCTCTTGCAATATTCATTACTTCTGTATTGTCTATGTTGATTTTCATTCCAAATTGCTTACCTGCTGTGTCTATTATGCTTAGGTGGTCTTGCAAGTTTTTAATGCTGTTGTGAAATAAAACCTGGTCATTTGCAAAAAGAAGTTCATTAGAATTTGCTGTTTTGTTTATATGGTCCTTGTATGTAATAAAATTTAGTGGGGACAATACACATCCCCGTTTTACCCCTGTGCTAATCACAAAGTCCTCTGTGTAGCCTGCTGCTGTTGTTATAGAGACTTCTGCAAACGTTAATTAAATGTTGGCATACTCCATAAATTTCGAATGTTTCCCATAGTTTTTCTCTGTCAAATGCTATCTCTTGATCTATGAAGGATATGTATACATTTTGGTTGTATTCTATTGACTTCTCTGTCAGCTGTTTCAGAATAAATATTGCATCAGTACATCCTCTGTTTCTTCTAAAACCCATTTGTGTATTACTAAGTTGCTGTTCTATTACAGGTCTCAGTCATTTCTCTACTATTTTTGCATATAGTTTTCCTGCATGGAAATTCCCCTGTACTGGTTACAGTCTCTTTTGCTGCCTTTCCTTTTCCACATTGGCACTATGATAGCTTTTCTCTAGTCTGTTGGTGTCTTCTGTTGCCTCCACGCTGTGTTAAAAATTTTGTGTAGCCAATATAATCCTGTTTCTTCTGCTGCACTTATAATTTCTAGTGGTATGTTATCTATCCCTGGAGCTTTGTTATTTTTTGCCTTTTTTATGACCGTGGCAATTTCCTCTATGAGAATATTTGGCTCTTGTTCATTACAACTCCTTATGGTTTCTTTTACTGTATTATTGCTTCGTGTTGTATTTAGTAACTCAGAAAAGTATTCTTTCCATCTTTTTAATGTTCTTTGCTTATTTGAAATTAGCTTACCTTCTCTGTCATTTATTAGTTCTGTAGGATCGTGATTTTCTGTTATGGTTCTCATAGCTTTGATTGTTTTGTAGAAGCATTTTGTAGCTGTTTTGTAATCCTTATTCAAGTTCTTGCCAAAATCAGACCATGCTTTACTCTTAGCTTCTTTAATCAGTTGTTTTACTTTTTTTCGGGCTAATGCATATTTTTCTTGTTCTTTGTTATGTTTCCATTCTTTGTATAGTTTCTTTTTCTCTTTCACGCATTGTCTAATAGTCTCACTCCACCACGTGGTGCTCTTTTTCTCCTCTTTACCACGTTGTTTAGTACCACATATTGCTTTAGCTGTGTTCATTACTAAGGTTTTAAATTGTGTCCACTCTTCTTCTACTGATCTTGTTTCTGGGTTTAATTTCTTGTATTCTTCTGCTATTTGTCTTTCAAAGAGTTTTCATATGTTTTCATCTTGAAGTTTATTAATTCTAATGATCTCGTCATTGTCTTTCTTGTGTAATTTATCAATATATTTGCTTGCATTTGGCTTTCTGATGGTAGCCATCACCATATGGTGGTCTGTATCATCTGATAAATTAGGTACGGCTATACTGTCCGTGTAAATATTTTAAATAGTCTATCTTTGTTAAATGTGGATAAAATCGATAATAATAATAAACTTGTAAAATTTTACTCTGAATTTTTTTGTATCAATTTCGGGTTGGGAGGGGGGATAAAAATCTTCACAGCACCCGGCAGCATTTACCCTAGGTACGCCGCTGCATTCAGGATATCCACATCTTTACTTGCTGAACTGCTGGATTTCATTCCTCTAATTAGCTGTTGCGTTCCTCATTCTTGTAAATGAAAACTAGAATGGAGATGAGACAAATCTGTCAATCAGACAAATCTGGCAAATCCGTTAACTTCAGATGGCTGGCCCTTGTGCTACAAAATTAAGTCTCCAATATCTATAAATAGTTATGTCTCATAATAAATTAAAGGAAGATACGTGACTATTAATACTGATCTGTACTGAATAGTTCCAAAAGTAGTGCCAGCAGATTTTGTTATCATGTTAAATATTTTATTCTAAAACATACAGAATAATGTAAAATACATTTTAATCATCACGGGACAGGAATACCTGAATAACACACTGGACTTGAGAGTTGTTAACTACAAAATAATAATAAATTGAGTTAGTGTTAGAACAAATGAAAACTTCTCTTTGAAGCAGTAATACTGTTGATGGGTGTGGTTAGTTGTCATGTATGGAAGTTGTTATGTAATGAGGTAATATGGTATGCTTAAATAGTTTGGTTCACCACATCTCTTTTACACTTCAAGAACTAGTAGAAATAGATATAGTCATATGAGTTTTGTCTTAGGCTGAAGGATTTAAACCCACAATTTATAACAATTAGTTATAATTATCATAAAATTTAAAGACGAAGGAACTTTAGAATTATTCTATTAGAAGTCAAATCTTGGGACAGATGTAAACATAACTGTTGAAATAATTTAGACTTTCACTACTCTAGTGATATCGCGTGTGACAGACATAGAGCGTGAGCGGCGGACAGTTTGCAGATTCTTTTCAGCAACATCAGCTCTGCTCTCAGCTTCCTCAACGAGAGCTTGTGCTTTGCGATATTTGTTCATTGTCAGGTTTGCAACATCTTCCTGTTAATATACGAAACATGGAAGTATTTACAAAACATGACATAAATATGAGGTTGTATCACATGCATTATTAACAGTTGTATGTAAAATATTTCAAATCTCATAAACACAGATGAGTAATGTGACTGTCACATCTTTTAACCTGTAAGTGTTTCCATTACAATGTAACATATTCAGCCATGAGGTGTGGATCCTGGACGTCTGAGATCAGAATAATAGTACCTGGTCTGCCACAAGGATCTCCTCTGTCTCCAGTACGGTTTAATGTGTATACATTGAGAATTGCTCAATTGCAAACTTCCAGCAATTGTAGAGTTCTAACATATGCTGATGATATCCTACTATACAACATGGGCTGGAACAGAACAGATATCGCTGACAGTGTACAGAATGGACTAGATCAATTGTTGATATGGTGCAGAACATAAAACGCTGTGATCAATCCTTCGAAAGCAAAGGTCGTCTGGTACTCCTTAAATAATAATCTGGTCAATGAGACACCGCCAGCTGTTAGTTGCATGGGCTCATTCATTGAAAGAGAACAGGACCTTAAATATCTTGGGATAATCTTTGATAGAAGTCTCTCATTCAACAAGCACGTCACAAATATGATTAAGAAGGCTAAAAGAGGGATTAGTGTTATCAAAGTTATGGTGACCTTCAACATGCAGCAATGGGTACTTTTTCTGCTTCTGCAAGTGATGCTACTATCTGTCATAGATTATGGATTCAGCCTACTAACTTTGTCACAGACACAAGTCGATAGATTGGAAAAAAGTCCAAAATGAGGCAATGAGAACTGTACTGGGGTGTACTAGAGATACACCCATCTCTGCTATGAGATTTCTGCTTGACCTCCCCAGCATTAGAGTGTGACATCAGGTAGCACAAGTTAGGTCGTACCTTAAAGTGACAGAATACAACTACCACCCATTACACCATCGTCTAGATGAGTCAAAGGGAAAATGAATCAAGTGTGGCAGATCATGGATGGCAGAGGTTGAAGACACACTGCGAAGAGTATGTGAATTGGAAGAAATAGGAAAGGGCAGTGAATGGGTGGAGGTAGACACAAAAGAAATCACTGACTAAAGTAATAACTCGATAAAGCGTGTAGAAATTGGACGGAAGTCAGGGCTCAGGATACAGTGCACGAACTTGCCTAACTACACTCGATACCACAAGACATAATTATATACACAGATGGCTCTGTTAACAGAAACACAAATAAAAGCGGTTGGGGTTTTGTTGCCTTCAGAAACTGCGTGAAGTAGGTTGAGAAATCTGCAGCATATTCTACTGTCACATCGAGCATGAGGATGGAGATAGAGGGAGTTACAGCGGCTCTTAATTGGTTGATAACTGATATATCAACACACTCGGTAATACTCACAGACTCTCAAAGCATGTTGCGCAAGATAGAAAAGTTCATGCTAAGAAATGAATGGTGGGAGTTATTGAACAACTCAGTTGTCCAGAGCATTACATGGATATACTGTTCTGGCCATGCTGGGGTCAGAGGAAACGAGAGAGCCGACTTATTGGCAGGCAATGAGGCGATAGATGGCACATTGCTGAGAAGAGATAAAGCTGACTTAATGAAGGCAGTAATAAATTCATTTCAAGATGCAGATGATGTCAATGAGGTTGAGAACATACACATACAGAGAATACACTTTACAGCTCAGTGCGCAGGTAAAACGATCAAGGAGGAAAGTGGTGCCTTTGCAGTCACTACGAGTAGTATGACCATGGAGACTATGGCGGTGACCAAGGCATTTGAGTGGCTACGCACACAGAAGGTAACGCAGGTCTGCATCTTGAGTGACTCTATGAGTATGATTAAGAAGGTACAAGTGGGTCTCATTCGCGAACAGTGGATTGAGGCCTTGAGAAATGCGAGCTTGAAAGCGGCTACGTTTATTTTCGTGCCGGGACATGTGGGCGTTCGAGGCAATGAAAGAGCGGATCAACTGGCATCGTGTGCGATTGTGGCACAGGGCGATGGGGCAATGGATCGCGCTGACGTTTTAAACTCCTTAAGAGATATAACACGCGAGAGTGAGACTAATGTGGATGATGATTCCTTTTCAATGGCTAGCATTAAAGATCAGGGATTGAAATGCGGTGTTGCTAGAGGTGAACATTTTGGAGGGCGCAGAAGAATGATGGTCAACCAGTATAGGACCGGTACTGTCAGCAGAAGTGTGATGGCGGATACACTCAAGAAGAGATCGGAGCAACTATGGATGTGTCCAGTTTGCAGCGATGATGATCCGACGACTAACTAACTAACTAACATACAGAGAATGTTAGAAATGGGAGTATCTAGAGGTGAGGGAAGGAAAAGTAAATTTTTTGAAAAGTCCGAAGATCACACAATCAACACCTGACTGTAACTCTGAGTCTACATACTATGGGATGGCTGCTGGAGCGGAGGACGGAGTCCTTATGGTAATGTCCCGCGTGCTGTAAAGCCAGTTTATAATCAAGAATCAAGAAAAATATTTAGCCATATTTAAAATGTGACCTTTTTTCAGTTAATGTGACTTTTACATACTGATTTAACAGATAGTCCATAAATCAGTGATAATGTGGATTTAACAGATATTTAGAATTATTTTCTTTTAACAGGTTGATAGGCATTGTTTTGTACACGTTTTCATCTGAACGGGTTGAATGATTTGTCTTGCACAGGTTTTCTTCTCTCAACAGGTTGATAGGCACAGTTAGTTCTGATTTTCATCTCAAGAGATTGATTGGTAGGATCTATGTTGAGTACAGGTTTTCATCTAAACAGAATGATAGCTATATTTAAAAAAAAAACATTTTTTTTTTCTCAACAGAGTGACAGGTATGCATATAGAGAGATATTCATTTATATCCGCTACCTTTGACAATACTTAATGTCGGGACAAATGCGTGTCCGCCATGCCCAGATACAGATCTACCACTTATACTGGTGGCTATCGGTCGCTTCCTTGTTCGCGCTTAGCGAACATCATGACGGCAATAGTGATGTCTAAACTCTGCCCCCCCCCCCAGGAATGTTCAAAATATATACTGTTAAAAAAAATATAATAGAAGCAACATATTTCAAACGAGTACTAACATTTTATTTTATGGAATTAATGTTTCCATTTTGGCATAAAGAAACAAATTTTCAGACTTTAACTAATCCAAATCCGTTTCCAACCATTATCAACGGTCCATTGATGATGTTGGTTCGCCCACAGCAATCGGTTCTAGCAATGCCGATTTGTAAGAACAGGATCTCTGTAGGGTCTTCTAGTCCAAAGACTAACATCGTGTACCAGTTCCTGACCGCTTCATTTGAAATATGGCAAGCTGCTGGCATTGATGGGATTGTGAGGACGCAGATGCAAATCGATTCCTGAGGTGACACAGCCATAGAAAGCGGTCTTCTGCAGAAGTTGTGACTCTGATTCTTCCATTGTGCGGGGTCTGCCACTGAGCAAGTTTGTTGAAATCGCCTTCAAAAGCCACTTGGTGCCTCTAACCACATTAAATTGTCTGGTCACTACACTTTGTGAATGTACAGTCTGTGAGCATCCAATGATGTTGTATCGTTGTTCTGTAGCGAGAAGAGTCATACTTGCGCATTGGTTTTTCAAATGAATTTATTTTAGGACGATCAATTTTTGTATAGGCATTTAATAATATGGTCAGAGAGTTTTTTGTGTTCAGTAAGTGTGACAGGATTCTCATGAACCTGTTACAAGTTATTGCCAAAATTTTGTTTTGACCGTGACCTCTTCCATGACCTCATGAATAGTGAGGTAATTACAATTCAGATAAACACGCGCAGTTTGCACTCAGACAACTAAAAGATAGAGCTACATAAAACAACAAAGAAGTAGGCATTGCATTCGTCGACCAAGAAAAGACTTTTGACAGAGGAGACAGACAATAACTTTGAGAACACTCTGAATATACTAGTAACAGAACATTTAATCAATATATGCAAGAGCATTTATACAAATAGCCAATGTGAAGTAAGTTCAATAAGTATATGGGAATCACCCCAGTGTTGCGACGCTTGTTCCTAATCAAGAATAAAGTTCAATAAGTTCCAAATGCAATGAAGAGTTCACCAGGGGTGTGTCCTATCCCCTCTACCTTTTTATAACATATATCGACCACATCTGCAAACTAACCAGTACTAACAAAGAAGATAACATGAACGACAAATTGAACGAACTACTGTTTGCAGACGACCAAGTATTAATAGCAATATCAGCAGACAAATTGCAAATGAACAGACTCCACACACCATGTCAAAAATTAAACATGGAGATTAATATTTACAAGACCGAAATAATGAGAATAGCAAAGAAAGAAAGAAATATAACTATCTCCAGGGATAATAAACACTTTAAACAAGTAAAGAAGCTCACTTACTTACAAAGCAATCTTAGGAATACCGAGTGAAGGGAAAACAGTAAAAAGAAACAAAACATACCAGATCCTAGGACAGATGACATGTATTTTTAAGAACAAAAAATATAAAATTAGACACTAAAGTTGCATTATACAGGACTAGTATTATCTCATTACTGTGCTACCAGTGCCAAACCCGGACAATGACAGTGCAAGACAAAAGAAAAATAGTGACAGCAGAAATAACATGTCTACGACTAATACTCGGAGTGTCATTAAGAGATAGAGTTAGAAACAATAACATTAGACAAATAACCAAAACAATACCAGTATTTGAACACATCAAAAGACAACAAATCAAGTAGTTTTCACACATTTCCAGACTACCAACATAGAGCATGCCACAGATGGCCATGGAACACATAGACATCACAGCTATAAAGCCAGAGGCAGATCATGTAAAAGATGGACCACAGAAACCAAAAAAACCACAGGAACAAGCTTACAAAAAGATCACACGAGAAGGCCATCTCCAGAGAACTCTTCTATCCCTGACGCCGCAAGGCAAACCAGGGCCACAGCGTATAGATAGATAGATGGATGGATAGGATAGATGGATGGATAGATAGATCTACTCATGAGGATGGAGGTTGAGGCTGTGCTGCAACTCTACAATGGCTCTATGAGACTCATTTTAGTAGAGCAGTTGATGTATCTGACAAGGTACATAGAGGTTATACAAGTACAATGAAAATGTATAAAAACGAGTTTTTATTCCACTGTTATTTCTCTGGGCCAGTGTATTTGCCTCAACATTTCATATTCCAGGCATTCCTGAAAAATATGCTCTGCTTATTGAAGTGCATGTCCATGCATGGTCGTGTAGCCAATCTTAAACATTGAGTATATTGATATTTACTGTAATACTGATCTTATTATTCTAAATAATATTCACCGTGCCGTGACATATAAATGATTATGCTATAATGAATGCTGAAGGTTTACAATATACTTTATTCATAATACAAAAAGTAAGGATAATGTTTTTACTGTAATGGATTGAATAGAACTAATTTTAATAGAAAAACAATACATATAACTCAACTCACCGCTTCTTCAATTTGTCTCTTGTAAGTTTTGATACGAAGGTTAAGCTGGTCATTCAAGCTCTGGAGTTCCGTAAGCTGTTTTCTTTCTTCCTCCGTCTGAGTTTGAAGCTCCTTAAAGGAACGTTCTGCTTTGCGCTGGTTAGCTACAGCTTCACGCACACGCCTATTCTCAGCTTCAAGCTCTCCCTCTAAATCACGGACCTGATGACAAAACATGTATTATACAGCATACATTCAAATATTTCATCATTTTGATTAAATACTATACCTAGGAAGCATTGAGGATATATAGAATCAAATCAGAAAGTAGCAAATGGGATTTAAACCAAGTCTATTATTAAAGACCAACACCTTGATACATGTCCATTGACTTGATAAAGTGAATCTTCTTCTTCTTCTTTCTTTCCTCTTTTACCCTTTACGGGTGTCGAGGGAGATACAATGTTCTTGTTCTCGCTTTTCTGGCAGCTTCAGATAATGTTATTTGGTGTTCGTGTAATGTCTCTTTGATGTTGTCAATCCAGAGTGCTCTAGGTCTACCCTTGGCTCTTCTTTCTGCTTCTCCTCTCTTCGTATATGCTTTATAAACTAATGAATCACACGGCATTCATTCCAGATGACCAAACCATTGTATCTAAGGTGAATATTTCTTTAAAATATTCCTGTGGCACGTTGATTATATATTTTCCAACTCTGAGATTGTATATTTTCCATCAATTGGGACGAGTCACTATCCTCTCAAGCATTTCCAAACTCCTTCAATAAGTCTCATCCACCATTGATGTCCTTGTCTCAACAGAGGCATATAGAATTTACAATTCATTTCCCCCCCCCCCCATTATCTGTCTTGACATATCAGCCTTAGATACTAGTGTGTTGACTCTTTCATAACCCCCAACTTCAGTGATACCTGGATAAAATATGCACATAAGTCCTGGCAGGTGTGGAACCCTAATATACTCCAGCTACTTATCCATTCAAAATTTTGCAGGTCATGGATTGAAAGTCTGAATCAATAATATCATTGATTGTCACATCCATTTTTAGGGAACCTGTAATTGTCTCAATCTCTGTTCTCATACTAGAGATTGTACTATATACTCCCCACTTTCATCATTGACTTTATTTCTTAGAATTGCAGAAAAGCTCAAGCCCAATCTTGATCCTCTATGCACCTAATCATCAGTTTATATAACCACAAACAAAACAACAACTCACAAACACATGCATATATCACACAATGGCATTGGGTCAAAGGGCATGAGCCCATGGACCGCTGGATCAGCAACCAACCAACCAACCATATAACCACAACATATATGTTCTGTGTTGTCGGTTATCATTGCTTGATTCCCATTATAAGCGTTTCCATTGCACCAACCCCTGCATTTTCTGTTGAGCGTGATTTTAACCTTTTGATAACTTGACACATTTTCACCAGCTCTTATCCACTCTTCTCCTTGAGTATTTCCTTAATAGGGGTGGCCTAGGCAATCATCTTCTCCATGCCTGTCATCCATGAATGGATGAGTAATTCTTTAAGAAAGCATCTCATAATATGTATGGTGACATGAAGAGGGTGCCCGTTGTCACACAACATTCTGAGGCAGTATTTCACCCATACTAGTGCATGTTTTGATGATAGAGATTAATCCAAACATGCATCTCATCATCATGATAGGAGTGTGATTATCATGTACTGTCCACATATCCTTATACCGAACGCATTACAAAAAGAATTAAAGACAAGGTTAGAGATGGATTTAGATGATATGTCAAGGTAAACTGTAATTTGGAAAAGCAACATAAGTGAGAGTGAAAATCAAACTATATAACTCATCTGTGCTTCCTATTGTATGAAAGTTGGATACTCACTTTAGACATTGAGATACGGTTGCAGGCTTTCAAATACAAATGTTACAGATGAATTCAGCAAATTTCCGATACAGAGCATGACATAAATGTGTATGTAATAAATCTAATAGACATGCATACAGGTCCTCAAGAACTATTACTTTCAATAGTGAAAAGACAAAAACTTGCATAGTTTAGACATGTAAGTCGACATAATCTTTACACACAAAAAAACGATACTACAGGGAACAGTTAAATGTGGATGAAGCAGAGAAAATAAAATAATGGAAGCCAATATGTTAAGATTTTTCACCATTCATTTTCATTGCTAAAGAGAGAAATCGGGTACAGTACAAGAAGTGCATATATTCTCATTTTTACGTGACATCATTGTAATTACATCAATAGTATCCTTGTTATCAAAATGATTCATATAATCGGAGATTAAAAAGTTGCTATGACTGCTACCGGATAAATATGCGCTACGCACTCTCCAGGGTCCCACCCTCCAGGGTCATCGAGAGGTAGGTGTGCTCTCTGTGCATAGTGTGCATATCGATGCATCCGACTGAATATCGCTGCATCTAGTGACTGTAATATGCATCTTTATCGATATTTCATTTCGATAAATAATGTAGGATTAGTTCTATTCAAGTTTAAGATTTGTTTCATGAAAATGTAAGCGTTTCTTCTTGTTCCGTACCTTAAATTGTTGAAAACTGTGTGTTTTGATGCATCGAAGTTGGTACCACCACAAATCTGACAGGTTATGGATATGGATGCATTCAGCAAGCACGTATTTGCCACTCTCAACTGATACAACTTATGCTAAATGTACATCATCATCATCATCAGGTAGCATATCCTGAACAGGACGTAGCAGTTATCACAGACTTTTGAAACTTCTGCCAATATTGAGCTGGTCTTCCTGCTTCTGTTACTGTCATGTTCGTGTGGTATCTGATGTCTTGTAGCAATCTTCTTCTTGGTCTGTCTCTTATTCGTCACCCTGGCATCCACCCTTCCATTATGGTCTTCTCTATGCTGTTATGGCATTTGATATGGCCAAAATATTGTAGTTTTCCGTTTAGGCGCGTTTTACTTTTTATTTCTCTCAGTATGGCTACATTGATGATCTTTTTTGGTCCGTGGTATCCTGAGGATTTTCTGTAACAATTTGCTTCAAATGCTGCTATTTTATTTTTCACTTTATTGGTGATTGTCTAAGATTCACACCCATATAGTGTCACTGGGAATATTCACGCACTTAGGAATGTTAGTTTTGTTGTTTTGCAGTAGCAGCCATATTTTTTTCATTTGTATAAGCTTCTTTGACATGATAGTCAATCTTCTTCTGATTTCTTCATAGCAATCATTGTTACTGCTGATAAGAGAACCAAGGTATTCAAAACTTATGACTTTTCTAATTTCTGTTGCTGATACTGATTGAAAACGTGCTAGTGGTTTTGTCGCGGGTCACAATCTTGGTCTTGTTTCTATTCAGAAATAGGTTTTTTCACACTGTTATTTAATGGAGTTTATGAGGTGTTCAAGGCCTGCTTGACTATGTTCCAATAATGTTGCATCATCAGCATATCTTAGTTCTGGTATCTTGTGACCTCTGATGTTGAGTCGGTTTAAGTTATTTCTCTGTTAATTATTTCTTACATTCTTCATTATATTCTCTGCATAAATGTTGAAGAGATATGGTGATAGGACAGATCCTTGTCGGACTTCTTTTTCCACTTTGAACCAATAATATGTTTCACTATTTATTCTCACGGCTGCCTGCTGGTCTTAATATAATGTTTTCATGAGGTGGATTAGGTATAAATTTGTGTATGCTGTACACAATCGAATGCGTTGGTATAGACAATAAAGCATGTGTAGATGTCGACATTAAACTCTCTGAATTTCTCTAGAATGTTCTGCATATTGAAAATATGGTCTCTAGTGCCTCTGTCCTGTCTAAAACCTGCCTGTTTTTGATTTAACTCTTCTTCCAGATTATGTTGTAGTTTTTGCATGATGATATCAAGTAGTATTTTGCTGGCGCGACTAATCAGCGCAGTGGTTATATAGTTGATGCATAGTGTTAGATTTCCCTTCTTCTGTAGTAGTATTCAATAGAAGGTGGTACTGCTAGTAGAACATAATTGAAAATAATACTCACGTGGAAGATAGGTAATGATGAATGACGACTAATACAACAAAACACAGAATATAATCATACAAATGACAATACACAGGTCTAGTAGTATGTAGACTAATCGCGTCCATTCCTTGTGTCAAAGTTGACTTCTCCAGATCTTGGTCGAGAGTGTGATAGATGTGATTGTGGTTTCTCCTCCTGACTGGATTATTTCAGCAGTTATATTATCACACCTTTGGAGATTTCCCTCTCTTCAGGTTTTTGATGACCTATCTGACTTCATCTAAAATGTGTTCTGGTTCTATTCCCCTGCCATTGTGGATATTATTGTTAGTGTTTGCGTGGCTTTCCTCATATATTTCCTTATAGTATTCTTTTCATCTCTCCAGGATATCTTTGTTTTCTGTCAATGTGTCACCATGTTTGTCTTGAATAATGTTTAGTGCTGGCTTGTTTAGTATGTTTAGTGCATAGTGTTTAGATGTTTAGTAATGGTACATACTAGTGTTAAATGTGTGAGGTCCTAAAGGAATTTACATAACTTCACAGTGTGTGTTGTTGTTGTCTATGCGTCGACCAACCGATCCATATTCATAGTAACTTAAAAACATAAATTGGAAGTCTTGACTAAAATCACATATTTTTTTATTAATTTGAATTGGTCTAATTCTTCACTAAAGCTGCGAGGTGAATAGGTGCAAGTTGAACGAGCATGATTCAAATCACGTTTGCTGCCTTCTGATAATTGTATCTTCTAAATATATGAGGCGTTTTCACAGGAAACTCATCCAAGTGAGTTTATAACAAGATTATGAAACTCAAATCAGTACTTGTGTTATAATTAAGTAAAGAAATTATTAACCTGTAGCAGTTCAATGTTGACTTTTTTTGGCATGTTTACTCTTTCTATAGACGCCCGATGTTGACATATGTCAGCATTGAGGAAGCCATTTGTGGTCGTCTACAATTTTTCATGATTATTTGCCATAATGCTTTTATATTAAAAATTTATTAGAGGGGTTGTCCTTGAATTTTTCACATCAACATAAATAGTCTCGTAATTTATTTGACCTCTCCACATTTGCAAACCAACATCTAACATCGGATATACGAATCTAACATCAGTTATGCTATTGTTTGTTAATTATCCATGGATGCTGATTTCAGATAAAGATTTTGAAGGCGTCATTGTGTTATATGATGGTATATTGATTAATAGATAATCAGGTGATAATGATAGTTGAAAAGATATGTAGATCCACATTGTTATTTGCTGCTACAGATATGGTTTAATTCTATACTGGTAAGTCCTTTATAGATGCAGGGCAACTTGCTCAAGACCGCAGAGAATTCAAGAGATCCATAGGAAAGACTACGTTCTGGAAAGAATATGTCACTTGATGATGAAGTCCTTTATGCGCGTATGTGTTTGTCACTGTTACCACTGTCCATTTTGGTTGTCCACATAACATTGAATGACACAAACACACAACACCACCATATCTAACATCCATGTATCTCTATTATCTCTGAATTTAAAAATAAATTAATCAATAATTTAAAGAAAGTTACACCAAAAAAAAAACTTCCAGATAAAGTAGAAATCATAAACAATGACTGGGTTCCAGAAGAAGTTGCATAATTTTTCTATGGGTTGCTACAGGTTAGGGAAGATGTATGGACCTGGCGTAGCCACAGGAGGTTACCATAAGCATTCGACCATGCATCCCATAGTCTGTGGAAGATAGTGAATTCTATACGAGAAGAAGGACAATGTGCTCATTAAACCATTTGGTCACCGCTGCCATGACATTGTCGTTGCAATCATTGTCCCTTTCATCATCAAGTGCCGTCTCCGCAATGAAGGTTGGCTGCAACAGATCTCCAACATCCCCTGTCTCTTGTTTTGGTGGTGCACTCAACTAGACTGTAATATGTCCATCTTGTGATGTTGCTCTCCCACTTGTATTTCTGTCTACCTCTTGCTCGCTTCCCTATGACTTTACCCTCAAGTAAGGTCATCAATAAGGTGTCATAATTGTCAGTTTAGAGCTTTATTTATGGGTGCAAACAAATTAAAGTCACATGATGATATGTTAGGCTGCAGACCTAACTGGCATAACTTTCAATCATTTTTGTGCTAATGCTTCCTGCACAACTTGTCTAGTGTGTTCTTTGTTGGTAGACATCCTTTGACTGTAAGAAACTGTTTCTTTGTAAGGGAAACATTCCCTAGGCAATTCAGTTATCAATATTTGTGTGGTTTTGTTTATTTTTAGCGTTATTAGTTTCTTAAAAAAGAACCCGTTTGGACAGATACGTGGAAAATTGTCCTGTTTTGTTTTATTGATTTATTTAAATTTATTTTTTTTAGTAACTTTCTTATCTTGTTTTGCATTACCATTTATTCGTTTGGTTACTGCGGCACACTCCATTTTGTCGGACACTCTCCTGTATTTTGGTTATTTATATTTGCAAAAGTTCACTTGCATCAGTGCATATGAAATATTGAGCTCTGGTTATTCATTTTCTTTGTTGATTACTACCTTCTTCTCTAGTTCTTCTATTGTTAATGTAAAGTGCTGATAATTAATATGTGTGGGGAAATTCCTTAGCTTTAAAACAAGTCTGTTAAAATATATAAATGTCAAATTTATACATACTCTGTTTTGGAGTTTGCCAACCATTCTCTTTCCTTCCCTCTGAGCAAATGCTTCAGCCTCTTCTAGGCGGACTGTAATTTCACGGATCTCAATTTCAAGCTGCTTGCGCAGGCTCTCTGCATTCTTGTAATTGTCCTGTTTATTAATAAAATATATTTTAAGGCTCATGCTATTATTGATATACTATAAAATCATAAACAACTGGCATGATTCTCTTTCATGAGTTGGTGCAATTTTATAGCTAGTGCTGGTGGTAGAATCATAGCTGAGCAAAGCAAACCGAACAATTAAATCTAGTATGAGTATGGAAGTTGAGATTGATTATTGATTACAAACTAGCATCATATAACATGTGTCAGTTCCATAGGTGCTTCACTCTCTTTTCCAGCAGCCATTTGTATACTCAAAAATCCAGTCAGGTATTGATTACGCAAGCTTACATTTTTTCCCACAATAATATATTTTCTTCCCTCTCCTCTAATCACCCCTATTTCTGTCATTCTTTGAATGTATACTTTTTCAGTCCAATTGTCATTATTTTCATTTTGCAATGAATTCATGACTGCTTTATCATTTCTCAGTACTGTACTGTCTGTTGCAGCATGCCCGCCAATGATTCCGCTCTTTCGTTTCCTCTGACCCCAGCTTGGCCCAGCCAGTATATCCATGTAATGCTCTGGATTCTTCTTCTTCTTCTTTCGTTCACTTGAAACATGTCTATATCTGTAATTCTGTCTCCTTAATAAAACTCACTGTCTTTTGTAGTTCATACAGTGTCCCATAGAGCTTTGATTCCAGTGTTGTTTCCTCTGGCCAATATGTCTGCCTCAGCGTTTCATGCTCAGAACACTCTTGAAGTATATGTTTGGCACTCTGTGCTGCCTGTCCACATGTACACATGGCTGTGTTGCCAATCTTGAACTTTGTATACATGTGACTGCAGAGTCGGTTGTGTCCTGTTCTATGACGTAAAATTATAACTTGTTCTGGTCTGTTCATAATATGATAGTCATCTTGTGTTGGTGTTTGTGGCTTTCTTATTGACTTGATCATCTGTTTTTTCTGATGGTAGGTGATTGGTATATCTGGTTGGTCTTCAGCAGCACCTTCCTTAGCCAGTTGGTCTGCTTTTTCATTTCCTGGTATTCCACAGTGAGAGGGTATCCACTGCATGGTTACCCTATACTGGTAAGACAATTCGCTAAGTAGTTTTTTCAAGTCTGTTAGTTTTTCAGACTGGAGAGCTTGAAGCACTGACCTTGCATCTGTCAGGAATACCACAGGCTGTAGGTCAGAGTTGGAGTTCAGCAGTTTTTTAGCTGCCACACTAATTGCCTGGATTTCTGCATCATAATTATTGCAGAATTTTCCTGTCTGTGTTCTGATTGTATCTCTAGGCTTGTGTGGATATTCTATATATACACCTGCACCTCCATTCCTCACGGCATTCTGTGCTGACCCATCTGTGTATACTCTGACCCATATATCTTGTGGATATTCCTCATCCAGGAAACTGAGGGTGACTGTCCTTCGCTGCACACTGTTCTGTTCGTCCTCGCTTAGTATTCCTTTCACATGGGTCTGAATGTATATTGGCATTCCATGCCTTTCACTCCACAGGGTTTGTTCCGGTACAGGCCTTAAGGGGCTGTCAACTTCAGGTAGGTCTGTAAGTTGTCTGCGGCGTCGTTTAGCTTGATGGATAAAGCTGCTTCTTTTCAATCGTCCCATTGCTAGATTTTGGAATCTTTCCTTCATTGGATGACTTGGCATACACTGAAACTTTTCTGCCTGAATTAGTACTTTTGTGTCTCTGCATTCGCCAAGTGTTTGCATTCTTCCCATTTTCTGAATCTCTGCTATGGGTGTTGATTTCATTGCTCCCAGCATTATTCTAAGTGCCTGGTTTTGCACTTTATCTAGATCTTGTAATGTGGTGTTTGATGCAGGACACCACGCAGCTGAACCATATTCCAGGTGTGGTCTTATGCCTTGCTGGTAAACTTTACTGAGTATATTCCCACTGGCTCCCCATGTGGTTCCACTTAGTTTTCTCAGGATAGCTAACTTCCTCCTGGCTTTTGTTGTTGCTTTGTTTATGTGCTGCTTCCATGTCAGTTTATCATCAAAAGTAACTCCGAGGTATGTGGGTTGTTTGTCTTCTTTCAAGAGCTCTCCATCTATTTTAATATGACCGGCTTTTTGTTTTGGTGAGAGGGTAAAAAGTGTAGTGCTGCACTTATCTGTGTTAATGCTGACGCACCATCTATTAGCCCATAAGGTTAGGGCATTGATAGCTCTTTGTATTTGTTTAGTGGCCACTGTTGCATGTTCTTCCGTGCACCAGATCACCAGGTCGTCAGCATACATTGCCACTTTGATCCCGTGTGGTAGTTCAGCAACTAGGTCATTGATGTAAACCAAGAAAAGTGTGGGTGACAGGACTTCTCCCTGGGGGACTCCATGATGCAGTAGAACTTTCTTGCTCTTGCGACCATCTAATTGTACCCTGGCTCTTCTATTATGCAGGTATGCTTTTACCCATTTGTACATTCTTGAGCTAACCCTGCAATTTCGCAATTTCTTTAGGAGCCCTTCTTTCCAGACCTTATCAAATGCTTTTCTGTCTATCCATGCTGCTAGTACCAGTTTCTTATCTTGGAAGGCATCCTCAATCTCTTGGGAGAGGTAGGTTGCCTGATCTTCAGTAGAGTAGCACTGTCTGAAACCTGCTTGCTGTGATACCAGAAGGTTTTCACTTTCAAGGTACCACTGCATCCTAAGATTGATAATGCGTTCCATTGTTTTGCATAGACAGCTTGTGAGGCTGATGGGCCTGTAGTTGGAGCCATCTTTTCCTGATTTGAGGAGTGGTATCATTATTGCTTCTCTCCACGCCTGTGGTACATTACCCGTGGACCAGCTTGTGTTAAAGATCTGCAGTAGCTTTGCTCTTGCTGCAATTCCCAGGTTTCTAATCATTTCATTGGACACTCCATCAGCTCCAGGGGACTTTATCATTTTCAATTTGGATATTGCATGCTCCAGTTCTCTCATTGTGATTGGTGCCTCCATGACTTCAGGTATAGGTTCGCCTTGTCCAATGTTTTGCTGGGTCTCTTGAAATTCCTGTTGTTTGTCTGGGCTGACTTTGATGTTATTGTCTTCTGCAAAGGAATCTGCAAAGTAATCAGCTGCATGTTTACCTGTTAAAATGTTTCTATCTTTATAAAGCGTGATCCTGGTATTTCTCCCTGTACCTTCATCATTTAGTTGTTTTACAAGTTTCCATAATTTCCTAGTATCTCTTTCTAGGTTCAGCGACTCTGTTTTTTCTTTCAAGCTACTCCATCTGGCTTGTAACTTGGCTCTTTGAAATTTAGCCTTTGTTTGCTGATATTTGTTGTGATGTTCTTGGCTAGGTCTGTTCTCAGCCTGCTGTCTAGATGTTTCCATCTCATTTTGCAGCTTTTCCAGTTCATCATTCCAGTAGGGTTTGTAGTTTTTGCGTGCCCCCCTGGGTATGGTTTTACTAGCAGCATGTAGTATGCATCTATTAAATTCACTCACTGCTCTATTGATGTCTTTGTCCAAGTTCATGTCCTTAGCTAGAACACTGGTTAAATGCTGGTACATTTTCCAGTCTGCCCTCTTATAGTTCCACCTAGTGAGCGTGCTACTGTCCTTGGTAAATTCATTGTGGATTTCCAGAAATACTGGTCTGTGGTCACTACCCCCAAGCTGCTTTCCAACGACACGTGTGATGTTCCATTCCAGGCCTGGTGAGTGGAATGCCAGATCTGGTGTAGAGGTGGTGTGCCAGATCTGGTGTAGAGGTGGTGTGCCATGCTCTCGAGTAGAAGGTTGGTGAGTCAGCTGGCTGGTTAATAAGGATGAGATTATTTTCATCCTGCCAGCTCTCAAGTTCCTCACCTCTCTTGTCGATATGATCGTAGCCCCAGCTCTGAGAGTGGCTGTTGAAGTCACCACACACCATAAGTCTCTCTTTATCTGGAATTGTGTCTAGTGCCAATGGTTTATCATTTGGGCAGTAGTAGTTCAAGAGATGGAATTCTGCACTGTCTGTTTTTAGGTGGAGCATCTGGTATTCTGCCCCTTCCATATATACTTCCAGCTGACATGCGCTGATATTGTTTTTAACAAGTGTCAGAATTCCACCCTTTCGCCTGTCCTTTCGGTCAGATCGGTAGCACTGGTAGCCTCTGATTTTGAAGGCTATGTCGCTGCTGAGGTGTGTTTCTTGGATACAGCATATATTAACTTGTTCTTCACTGAGGACATTTTCAAGTTCCAATTTTTTGCTGTATCCATCTCTTTTACTGTTGACTTTTACAGCATTCCAGTGCATTATTTTTATTGGTCGTTTAAAGTTTGTTTGGCCAGTAGTTCTATTCCCTTGCCTCCTGGCTCCTCGAGGCAATTGAGAAGGACTTTCAGTAACTGAGGTTTGGCCCTTTCGAGGTATAGGGCCCGGCACCGTCCCTGCATGAACGTCCGCCACAGGGCAGGCACCATAACTTTTTATAGATACAGACATGTTTCCATTGTGTTTTGTGCGTGGCATCCTGATTATCTGTGTGCCTTTTGGCTGGATGCCTCCGTCTTCAGCACTCTGCTTACTTGGGCAGGACTATGGTCCTGCTCGAATGGGACTGCCCGACCAGTCTTAGTTTCCAGCCCCTGATGGCTGAACTAAGCCCCATCACCACTTCATGGTGCTGACCTTGATGGGGTATGCTCTGGATGATTGAGTTATTCAATAATGCAGCTTATTCCTTTCTCAGCATGTTCCTATCGTGATTCATGATTTTTGATTAGAAACTGGCTTCACAGCACACGGGACATTCCCATATGTGGTCCACCCTCTGCTCCATCAGCCATCCCAGTGTATATAAACTCAGAGTCCCGGTCAGATGTTGATTGTGTGATCTTCTGGACTTTCCCAAAAATTTACTTTTCCTTCCCTCACCTCTAGATACTCCCATTTATAACATTCTCTGTATGTTCTATCTATCTTGCGCAACATACTTTGCGAGTCTGTGTGTATTACTCTGTAGGCTGATCAACCAACTTAGTGTTTCTGTTACTCTTGATATCTACATCCTCATGCTCGATGTTATGGTAGAAGTTGAGGTTATTATTGCTAACCTCATATGCCTCTCTAATAGTCTATTTACTGAGGCAATAATTGTGTTAGATTCTTACTCTAAGATTCGGGCGATCCAAAATGAGTGGAGTATCATTAAGAATTGAAGGTATCAGCAGCTACGCTTAAACTCTGAAGCATTGCATGGGTCTACTGGTCAAGACATTCTCTTGTTTGTAGTAAGGAGAGAGCAGACGGTCCTGCATGTACGTCATGATTCGATGAAGTGTTAATAAAGGATAAGGGAGATCTGTTGAAATTGTATTGTGGAAGCCTACTTGATGTGTAGCTATTGATGAGACATCTAGGAGGAGACGAAGAATTTAGGATTATGTGTGGTTGTAGTAGAACTGAATACCTGCAAGTTGAAATGAGACGAGTGTATAATTAGCAAGCCACAGGAACAATCAGCATGCATACCTTTTTCATGTGCCAGGGGAGACTGAGCACATATGGGTTTGTCCGCAGTGCAATGATATCAGCCCATTGCCATAACCATATACTTTTAAACAAATATCTTGTCGAAAAGTAACCCATGGATGTCTGATCTTTGCCAAAAGATAGGGCGTAGTTCTGCTATAACAGAGGTTGAAAACTAAGACTGGATAGTCTCTTCTGAGAAAATGAGCAAGACCACAGTATGTCGTACCAAGGAAAAGTGCTGAAGATGAAGGCAGAAAGCCAAGAGGTGCATCACGCAATACCCTCGAAATAGGAATATGTTAATATCTGATGTATATTATGTTGCGTCTCATAACATACGGCGGATGCCCTGATGGACATCTAGGCAGGGATGATACTGAGCCCTATGCTTTTCAATTGCCATGAGAAGCCAGGAGGCATAAGAATAGAGTGCCTAGCTAAAATAAAACCACTGAAAAAAATGTGCTGAAATGCTGAAGGAGTCAGAGTAAAAAAAATGAAACTTGAAAATATCCTGAATGATGAGTAAGTAAATGTATGCTGCTTGCAAGAAACTCATTTCATATAGCTTTCAAAGTAGGAGGCTTCCAATAAAAGAAAAAAGGTGGAATACCTACGCTTTTTAAGAACAATATCAGTGCATGCCAGTTAGAAACATATATAGAGGGAGCAGAAGACCAGGATAGAAAGTACCACTCAATTACTAAATTCCGAATGACTGCCCAGACACCGTCTTAGTGCAAGGAAAGAAGACAAGACCATGTCAAGAACACCACAATAAATAAGCCAAGGAATATTTTAGAGAGCAATGCTACAAGACAGGCAAAACAGTTGGAAAGAGAAAACAGAATAGCTGAACCTTGAGAAAGATAAAATATACTGTAGAAGTTGGTAAAACAACTAAATGATAAGGTTAATTAAGAAATAAAAACGCCACATTATAAAAAGATGGAAACATTGTCATGGGAAAACAGGCAGCTGACTACTTTTCAGATCCATTTGCTGAAGACAACAACATAAATAAATTATCCCAGAGAAACAACAGGAGATTCGTGAGAATAAAGAAAACACTAAACAAGATGAAACCATATGTAATTCATGGAATCACCAATCACATTCATATAACTGGAGAACGCAGTATCTAAAATTAAAAACGAAGTCACATAGAAAGGGAGGGGGTGGGGAGAATCCAATAAAATTATTACATGTCTGGGAAGTGCTTCAAAAACAGAGCTGCTGCAGATAATCACTATATGCTGGACTACAGACAAAATTCCACATACCTGGAGGGAAGCAATCATACCATTCCGTGATACCAGCATCCCAAAATCAGGATCAGACAGCACCACAGTATTATCATCAGGCTGCAATGGTACCTTTAAAGAAAAAGCCTACTGGTATCACAGGCTTCATGTGACGCTACTATACTGAAGCTCAGGCAACCTACTTTTCTCAAGGGAAAGATGATGAATTTCAATATAAGAAACTGATCTAGCAACATGGATATACCTGTAGAAAATGTTTGACAAGATTTGGAAAGACAGATGTCTAAAGAAATTGAGAAATTGCAGAGTGAATCAAAGGATTTATAAATGGATAAAACGTGCCTACATAACAGAAGAGCTAGAGTACAACTGGATGGTTTCAAAAGCAGAAAAGTCCTTCTACTTCATGGGGTACCACAGGAAGGGATATTTTCCACCACACTGTTTATGGTCTACATCAACTATCTGGTTGCTAAGCTACCACATGGAATAACAGTAGCATTGTATGCTGATGATTTGGTAATATGATTCATGGAAGAACATGCTACATCAGCCACCAAAAAGATACAGAGATATATAGATGTATCAACCACATGGGTAAATAGATGATAAGTCAACATTGATATAGATATGTTCAGCACTGCTCTATTTGCTTCTTCACCAAAACAAAAATCTGGTGACATCAAGATAAATGGAGAGCTCATGAAAGAAGAAAACAACTAACATTTGACAACATGCTGGCATTGCAGTAACACACCAACATCGCAGGAACAACAGCCAGCAAAAAATTAGCCATCCTGAGAAAACTAAGTGTAACCAAAATAAATCGTTTTGAGAGAGGATTATCTATTCCTATCCAGACTGACGTGAAAGGAATTTGATTAGTGAGAATTAACAGAATAGCATACGACATAAGACAGTTACTCTCAGTCTCTTGGATATTTAATATTCACATATTGACCAGCAGAGAATGCAGTAACAAATGGAGGAGGAGATATATATATATATATATATATATATATATACAATACCTACACAATGTTAGGGATACAATTAAAGTACCAACGGGAAAATACTGTCATAATTATGATGCAGAAATCCAGGCAATCAAGGTGGCAACTGAAAAATTGCGAGGTGCCAATTTTGGTCCATAGCCCCATTGAAAAGATTCTATTTTTCCATTTTAGCATGTATTCCTGACAGATGCAAGATCAACAATACAAACACTCCATTTCAGAAAACCTTCAGACCTGTATGTATTACTGACCAAACTAAGAAATAATCATAAAAATAGCTATGCAATGGATACAATTATACCGTGGAAAACCGGGAAACAAGCAAGCAGATTGTCTGGCTAAGGAGGAAGCTGTTGATGATCATTCAGATTTGTCAATAGCATACCATCAAATGACACAAATGATCAAAGCAATGAGAAAGCCAAAAATACCAACACAAGATGACTACCATATTCTAAACAGATCAGAACAAATTGTCATTCTGCACCTCAGACAAATACACAACAGACTCCAGAGCCACATGTATACAAAGTTCAAGATTGACAACATACATCCATGTGTACAGACACCTCATACAACAAATAAGATTCTTCAGGAATGCCTGGAATATGAAATGTTGAGAGAAAAACACTGGCCCAGGCAAAAAACAGTGGGAGAAAAACTTTACGGACCTCTCATGGGTTACAAAACAGAGTCCAGTTTACAGACAAGACAAAACTTCAGATATAAGCACATTCCAAAGAGAAGGAAGAAGTCTAAATGATTTAGTGTACATCCTGTGCATAATGTTTGTTGACAGATCTGTGTGTTGATGTATATTGTAGATATGGACCAACTATAACACAATAGCTCAATAAAACACTAGGCTGCATGCTTTTCTTTTTTCTGACTCTGTGGCCGAGTGGTATGGAGTATATCTTAGATGGTCAAGGTATCAGGTTGAAACCCTACCAATGGGAATTGAGCATCATGATCATTCAGGAAACAATGACAACTTACTGAATGTAAAATATTGCCCTAGAAAATTACTACAGTAAAAAAAGGCTGGGTTCTTAGCTACAGTTTACTCTTTCCATGCTAATTTATTAATTCAGTAGACACAGGCCTATGCACTTTAAGAGGAATAACAACAGACTGCCATTGTAATAATTAAATTAGGTACCAGATGGGAAAGACATGAAAGAAGTCCACGATAAGCTCCTTGTAAAACAAAAATCAGGGTATGACTATGAGTCTAAACACTTGCAATAAGTACACAGGGCAGCATTCCGCTACTTAAAATCAGTGCTAGTTTTTTTCTGTTTCATTTTTGTTTTTCTAAATATTGCATGAAAATGATAAAATGTATGTTTAAGATAAGCAGAACATTGTAATTTGAATATAATTATAAATAATACATAATAACTGAAGAATACTTAGTTAATAGTGAGCTTGCTTACTATCCATGAGTTACAGCGTGTACCAAGTTCGAAACTAGCCCAAACACGATCCCTCCTCCCACCCACCCATCCTAGCCCGAACACAATCCCTCCTCCCGCCCACCCATCTGCAAATGGATACCTGACACAAGGTAAACACAGCAAGGAAATGAAACTTGCCACCACATCAAATAGTTGCTGCGGTTTAGTACATGAAGAGTTATCTTCATCCCCAGCAGGTTATTGCCAAGAGACCTACCTTTCACCCAATAGAATATTTTTTCTAAAATTATTGAGCAAAGTGACATGCATCTTGAACTACAACCTTTATTTTATCATTTAATATACAATTTAAATCAATTTTATCTAAATTATGTGCACAGATTTTCCTTCATGGATGAATTTTCATTACTAAAATGTTTTGCATCCATAAATATTACAGAAAAATGTTGCCTTTCTATGGAATCTTTGATAATTTCTACATGCATTTTTTACTTTAAGCCTATATCATTATAATCCACTAAGCTTAATAATGAACTCATTTGTTGCCAGTAGATTAATAATGTTTATCTTATTTTCAATCTTTTGTGCAAAAATATAACTGTGAATTATTTCTTCTCCATAAAATCCAGAAGAACCTATTGCATATCTTTTTTTTATGTTCCAATTTTAATATAGCAACAAATAAACTGAAATTGAAGCATTGACAACAAACCATGCATTACATCATCATCATTAATTGCCATATCCGCATTGAAGATTGGCTGCAACAGACCTCCATGACTTGGAAGTGCACTCTACTGGACTTTATCCTGCGCATATCGTTATGTTTTCCTCCCCCTTGTGTCTCTGTCTACCTCTTGCATTTCCTCAACTCTACTTTCAAGCAAGCTCTTCAACAAAGTATCATGTCCAAAATATTTTATGATTTACTTTTATTTCCTTTAATAGTTCTCTTTTCATAAGTAGTATTGTCAGAACATCTTTGTTCATTTTCTTCTCTTCCCATGAATTCTCTTCACTATTCTTCTATATATCCACATTTCAAATGCATCTATTCTTTCCTTTAGTTATTTGTTTATTATCAATGTTTCTTAGCTATACATTAATGTAGTCCAGATGTAGCAATTTATAATTCTTAATTTTAGTTTGTTTTCGAATTGTTTATGTCAATATTTTCCACATGTCGTTGAAAGTACTTTAGCCAATCATATTCTTCTTTTAACTTCTGTGTCATATCTATCATCATTTGTGATTTTGTGTCCAGGATATTGCTAATGATCTACTTGTTGTAGTATCTCTTCATGTATTTTTATGTTTAGTATCTGTTCCTCTACGATTTTTCTGATTACCATGGCCTCTATTTTTAAAAATGCTTATATCTAGTCAAACAAATAAAACAAGGAGTCAGACAGGGCTGCGTGCTTTCACCAGACCTGTTCTCTTTATACAGTGAAAACATATTGCGTGCTATAGTAGATACTCCAGGAATATCAGTGGGAGGACATAACATAAATAATTTGAGATATGCGGATGACACGGTTCTGATTGCAAAAAGTGAGAAGACTTTCAAGATTTAATTAATGTAGTAGTCACAGAAAGTAAAGAGAAAGGCCTTTTCCTAAATATCAAGAAATAGAAGTAATGGTTATTTCAAAGAAACAAAATAAAAAACCTTGCAAGATCAAAGTGAATGTATTCTCACTCTATTAGTATTAAAACAGTCCAACAATTCAAATATGTAGGTACAACAATTACAGAAGATGGAAGAATTTCAACAGAAATAAGAAGCAAAATAGGAAAGGCAAAAACAACATTCAGACAAATGAATAATATATTGTGTAATATGACCTTGTCATTAGAGGTGAGGAAGAGAGTTCTGCAATGCTATATAACCCCTATACTAACATATGGGTGCGAGTCTTGGACAATAAATAAACTAGAAAGTGGGAAATTAGAGACAATAGAGATGTGGTTCTATAGAAAAATGCTAAGAATACCATAGACTGCCAGAAAAACTAATGTAGAGATGTTGAAAGAGTTAAATGCGAAACAGACCTTAATCAATAATATAAGAAAAAGACAATCTTCTTTTGTTGGCCACTTCATGAGACAGGCAGGTTTGGAGAACATAGTCACAACAGGCAAAATTGAAGGCAACAGAGACAGAGGGTGACAACGTGAAAAAATATTAGACAGTTTGACAATCTGGCACATCAGAGAAACAACAACAATCTTGATACATAATACGGTGGACAGAGAGCTGTGGAGAGCCATGACAGTATGGCACCTGATGATGATGATATCTAGTCCATATTCTTTACTTAATTTATTGACTTGATCTATTAGTCTGTGTAGCTACTGTTACCTTTATTGCTAAGCAAATGGTCTATTGTCTTTCCCCCGGTGGTTTGATATCCACTCTTGCTATTAAGCGCAGGGGTGATTGGAGCTGGAGCTTGCGTTTTAAAGCCAGATGTGTGGCCTCGACTGTGCTATGATCGTGTCTGTTCAGGATGTCCCTAACTTTTTCTATCCATCTTTTCTGTGGTCTTCTTCTGGCTTTGTACCCTGATCTCATTTGAGTATATGCCTGTACGGGCAACTTGTCGTGATGCATTCTCATAATGTGGCCAAACCTTGATCTGCTGTCTTTATATGTAATCTGTACACTTGTACTTACGTAAAACACAGATTTATATAATTGCTTCAATCAGACACGACAGACTATAACTAAAGCTAATGGGTAATGATGTGCACACAAGAAAAAAACATACAAATTACAATACACAAATCATATTCAACATTTCAACCAAAAGGTCTTTATCAAGATACACACAAAACATCAAAAGACGACGAATGGAACAATTATCACAACAAACAAACGTATCCAACGGAAATATGGAAATAAGATTCCGGAAGGTCAGGAAGTACATAAAAACATAAATATATGTAGAAACGAAATGAACAAAAACATGAGTGAATGACGGAACAAAAAGAATAAAGACAACGACAGCACCAACCCAGTACTAGACATAAGAGTGGTCGAAATTGAGTCCAAATGGCTTAAGTGTACCCAATTAAAAAATGAGACGATTTTCTAGAGCATACCTAGATCTATCATCGGTGGTAGACCTTTGGGTTGAAACATTGAATATGATTTGTGTACTGTAATTTGTACGTTTTCTTGTATGTACATCATAACCCACTAGTTTTAGTTATAGTCTGTCGTGTCTGATTGAAGCGATTATAAAAACATGTGTTTTAAGTAAGTACAAATGTTATTACGTTTCACACAGTTACCTTGTATTGATTGTCGTATGTAATCTGTACAATGTATTATACCTATTCTGTCCCTGATATCTTCATTTCGTAATCTAGAGAGCCTGGTGACCTCGGCGGCTTTCCTCAAGCATTTCATCTCACATGTCACTATCTTTCTGTAATGTGAATATGAGAGAAACCAGGTTTGGCACTGGTAACACAGTGTTGGTAAGAATATACTGTAGATAATTTGTCTTTTAACTTCCATCTCGATTTTAGGATGAACAAGTAGTGGTGACAGTTGATAAATACTGCATTTGCCTTTTGACAAGAAGACTGTGTCACCTGCATAATGTACATTGTTTATTTTCCACTGATCTTGTTGAGCCCTGACATTTGTTTATGTTCATAAATGTTCTCTGTGTAGATGTTAAATAAGCAGTGATAAAATATATCTTTAGTCTTACCCCTTTTTTATTTCTTCGTATGGCGAATAGCTGTATTCATACCTTCTTGATTCAGTTTGTTCCCAATATATATTTTAATCAGTTGTATGTCTTTCCTATCTATCCCTGTTGTTATATTTAAAGGAAAGGAAACAAAAATATTATCTAGGTCTATTACTTGTTCCTGTCGCAGTTCATCAGCTAGACGAGAATTCTCAGCTCCAAGCCTCTCCGCACGTTCTTCAGCTGCCCTCTGGTTATTGATGGCATCATCTAAGTCACTCTATCAGAAGATAAAACATTATTTAGAAAGCATTATATTAATAACATAAACTGACATTAAAATTGAGCTATGTTAAACATGCTGCAATCTACACTGTTCTCTGGTCAACAACTGGCTATATAGCAAAGCACTTGTGGGTCAAAACCAATAGTAGCTCAACTATGTTTTACCATTATCCAGTCATGGTATGGCAAAATGATGCAGTACTCAATATTGCCATCTCGCTGTTGAAGTACACTTCTTTTGACCAAAGTATAATGACTATTTTGACGAGTTGAATCAGAATATTATAAAAAATCTACCATTAAGCCCCTTCCCTGCAGAGGCATCTTAAGGATACAATGAAAAGTTACTTCTATTTTGCTGACTGACATCTCCTAAAGAAATTTTCATATAATTTATTCCTTAAAGCACCTGAAAGTGTTGATTGGATAGTTCAAGCTGTCTAAAAGTCATCTTACATTAGAAATTCTGTATTTGTACATGTTTGGAAGTATAATTAATACTTTCTGTGTGTTTCCACGGGCAGTGCAGGATTTACGTATAGGGCCTAAGCTACACAGGCTATAACTTAGGGCACTCATTTTCCTGAGCAATTGTCATATATACTTAAATATATTGCAGCATTATTTGCCCCAATGCCACACGTTTGGAAAACTTAGGGCCTTATCAAGTCTAAATCCGCCCTGTACACAGTGGTCTTTTTTTGTGTAGCCATTTTCCTTGACCATACTATGGCGAAACGTGTACTCAATGACTTTGAAAATTATAAACATTCGGAAGAAAGTTTATCTGATAATTCTAATATTCACTATCTGACCCAGAAAGTAATTTAGAAAGTGTTAATTAGCATTGTGATATTAGTACTGATTTTGTAATTCAGATGATAAGCCCTATATGCAGCGTAATAGTACCAAATTAGTGATACGGTAAGGTAAACATTCTCGTTTTCTGTCAATAATAGTATAATGATTCAAAACATTCATCTTGCAAACGTTTTAAGAATATTTTAACGTGCATCACATAATAATATTATACAACACATTTGTGATCTGAAAAATAAATATGCTGACAAGCATATTTCTGATAGGAAAAACTTTGCATGAAGAATAAAACGGCTTATTATGATTAGGTCTATTTGTTTGAAATAATATTTCATTTTGCGAGACGAATGTATATAAAGGTTTTCACATCTCCATAATATAAAGAAACATTTATGCTTGTAAATTCTTAAATTAGAGTATACAGTAATTAATAGGTCTACACTCAAATTCTTTAATGTGAGAATGCACTGGTAAAATTGGTATGGGGAAAAAACATTTATCTATCTATCTATTTGCTGAAACCCTTTGTTGCCTTTCGGCGTCAGGGGTAGAAAAGTTTTATGGAGACGGCCCTCTTATGTGCTGAGTTTATTGTGGAATTTTTCGCCTCTTTTATTTCAGTGGTCCATAATTTTCGTGGTCGACCTCTAGGTCTGCCTTCGCTATATTTGTGTAGCATAACTTGATGTGGTATGCTGTTTGATGGTAGTCTGCTGATGTGTGCAAACCATTTGATCTGTTGTCTCTTGATGTATTCTAAGATTGGGGTGGTGCCAGTTTTTTGTCAGATGTCTTCATTCCTCACTCTGTCTCTTAACAATATTCCTAGGATTCTCGTAAGCACGCTATTTCAGCTGTCACAAGCTTACGTTTGTCTTGTTCTGTCGTTGTCCATGTTTGGCATTGGCATAATAATCGTTGTGAATAGTATTATTTTAGTGTTTAAATCTACATATTTGTTTCTGAAGATTGGTGTCATTTGCCCTAGACTTTGGTATGCTTTACTACATCTATTATATATTTCTTTGCTGCTCTTGCCATCTGTTGTTATATTACTTCCTAGGCATGTGAATTCTGTCACTTGTTTAAGTCTGTTGTTTTCAATATGTATATTGGTGTTTCTTTCTGTTCTTCCTATCTTCATTACTTCAGTCTTTTCTATATTTATCTTCATGTTAAAGGTATGGCATGTTTGATGTAATCTATCTATTTGTCTTTGTAGTTCTTCTGATGATGATGCCACTAGTGCTTGGTCATCTGCAAATAGTAATTCGCTTAAGTTATCCTTCAGATTGTTGTCTTTGCTACTTTACAGATGTGGTCTATGTATGTTATGAACAGTAGGGGGGATATTACACATCCCTGTCTCACACCGTAGTGAATTTGAAATTTTTTTGATGCACCTGCGCTTGTTCTTACTGAGCATTGACTATTGACGTATATGCTCTGACATAGGTTTATCAGATGTTGGGGAACTCCATATGTCTGTAGTTTTATCCATAGTTGTCCTCTATCCACTCTGTCAAAAGCTTTCTCTTGGTCTTCATTATCAAGTGCCGTCTCCGCAACGAAGGTTGGCTGCAATGTATCTCCAACATCTCCTGTCTCTTGTCTTGGTGGTGCACTCTGCTAGACTGTAACCTGTCCATCGTGTAATGTTACTCTCCCACTTGTATCTCTGCCTACCTCTTGCTCGCTTCCCTTTGACTTTACCCTCAAGTAAGATATTCAATAGGGTGTCATGTCTTTTAATGTGTCCAAAGTATTTTATTTGCCTGATCTTTATTTCTCTTAGTAGTTCTTTCTTCATATTAAGTGTCTTTAGCACCTCTTTATTTGTTTTCTTCTCTTTCCATGATGTTCTCCCTATTCTTCTATATACCCACATTTCAAAGGCATCAATTTTGTCTCCTCCTCTTGGTCTACGAAAGCCAAATATAAGTCTTGGTTATGTTCCATCACTCTTTTTGAAAGTTGTTTGATGGCGAAGATTGCATCTGTACAGATTTTATTTTTCCGAAAGCCCATTTGTGTGTTGTTGAGCTGTGGTTCTATATATGGGCGCATTCTTCAAATCTTGCTGAAGATTTTTCCTAGGTGGCTTAATAGTGAAATGCCTCTATAAGTGCAGTCCCTCTTACTGCCTTTTTTCTTCCAGATGGGGACAATCACAGCTGTATTCCACTCCTGTGGTGTCTTTTGTGTCTTCCATATCACATTGAACAGTCTATGTAGCCACTTCATACATGTTGTTCTTAGTATTTTTATTAGTTCTATAGATATTCCGTCTCTTTCTGGTGCTTTGTTATTTGGTGCATGTTTAACTGCATCTTCAATTTCAGGATGTTTGGTTCTAGGTCTTCTTCTATTGTATTTATTGATGTATTCACTTCTTCCTTTACGTTTAACAGTTGCTTTAATTAATTTTTCCATCTTTCCATGATTTCTTGGGGCCTTTCTAGTATATTGCATTGTTCATTGTTGGTTATTTCTGTTGGTTCATATGTATATTTTTTACTTCTCATGTTTTGTATTTCTTGTAGAACATCTTTGGTGCATATTGTCTATCATTGTTTAACATTTCTCCATATTCTTGCCATGACTTAATTTTTGCAGTTTTGATGATTTTCTTGGTGTTAATCTTTGCTATCTTGTATGCTAAGTAATCTTCATGTGTTTTGCTTATTGCCCATTTCTTGTATTTTTGTTTTTTATCTTTCGTAGCTTTCGTTACCTCATCTGTCCGCCAAGCTGTTATCTTTGGTTTCGTGTCTTTGTGGTTTTTATATCCACATATATTTCCTGATGTTTTAATGATGACATTTCTTAAATATTTCCATTCTTCTTCTGTGGCTGGGTGTTTTCTGGTAGCCATTTGAATACTTCATTAACTTCTTGGTATATTTTTCGCACATGTTTAGTTCTTCCAATTTCTGTATATCTAGTTGCTCTTGGTGCTTTGTGTTTTTCTTTTCCTTGTTATTTATCATTCTGTTTGTTTTTACTGTTATTATTACTGCCTTATGATCAATATCTGCACACATATTAGGTATTACTTGTGCGTCTGTTATTTTTTGTCTACAGCTTCTTTTTGTGAGTATGAAGTCTGACTCTTGCATTCTAAGCTGTTCCATTTATACCATGTGTACACTTGTGATTGTCTATGTTTCAAGAAAGTGTTCATTATGAAGAGGTTATGCTGGATGCATGTATCTAGTAGTTTGTAGCCATTGTTGTTAACCTTGTTCCTTGTGTCTCCGAAAGGTTGTTTATATTCTTTTATTCCTTCTCTATGTGCGATAATAACCTGGTAGGAGGCTTGCTGACCGTTTCTGCAAGCACCTACACAGCATCAAACACAATTCGGGGTATCCTGTGGACGTTCTTTTCAACAGCACAGGGCATCGGGGCGCCAACGATATTCAGGTGACGGCCATCAAAGTATGCTTCTCCGACGTCCAAACACGACTGGCACTTGAGAACAGCTATATATATATGAATTCGGCACTCTGAAACCTTTGGGTATGAATGAGCGCTTGACATGCATAATGTCAGGTTGTTCCATCATCTCTAGGTCTTGTTTTAACATGTATTCAGCTTTGTTTTTGTATACTTCCTATTTCTGTACATTTCCTGCTTGTGTCACCTTTGACCTCATTTCTATCACTTCGACCAACTTACCAGACATGTGAACGCAAGTTGTGTCGTCCCTACTTGTTGTCTTTGATTTATATGTGTTTGTGATACTTGATAAAGGCCTTTCGGTCGAAATGTCAATTTGTGTGTGCCTATGTGTGTTTCGTACAATTAGCAAAACTTTATTACCTCGTTTTTGGATTCTTTGATAGTTTTCCTTTCAGTCTGGGCAGAAAAAGCCTAAGCACAGCGTAGATGACGAATGACTGACTCACCAGAAACATCATTTTCTGCAGTTATCATCACTGACTTCTGCATCCACGATCACCTGATTTTTATCCCATGAACTTATATTGAGTAATGACTACAGAGAAGGTACCACATAATGCAGGCAAGATGGGTATCCACTCCTCCCCATGATCATTAGAAGTAGGGTAACATACTTGTCTAATGATATCTTCTGCCTGTCCCAACCATCCTCTGTCATTTTATCCTGCAGCCTTTCACCTTATTTATATCTGGATGTAATTGGTGAAGTGTATCTGCACTGATTTTTGCCTGATCGCATCACATCTTGATTCTACCACCTTGTTGGGAAGTCAAGGAAAAATCTTATCGCCACGCAGGATGTATTCTTGGTACATACCAAGATGATACTCATTACCTCATTCTGAATCTTATCCAGTCTCGCAACTGTAATCACTAATTGTGAATATGGCACAAATGTATTCAATACTAGAATTACCAAATGCCACTCCCTGCACAATGCAGGTATTCGATAAATATTTCATCTCATTATATTTCACTGCTAAGTTTCGGTGTTGGTGATGCAATTGTTTAGCGAGAACCAAGTGAGAGCAGCATTCTTCTGATTGAATACAGTAAAAAAAGGTTACCCTATAGCATTTAACTATCGAGGGGGTGTTAAGTGTTAGTGATCTCACATTTCAGTAGCTCTCCTATATGAGGGTGGTAGTCGTCTCCTTGCCCTCAGTCTTTACTTCTAGGATTGATCCGGTACCCATTTCAGGTTGGGTCGACACCGAAGACTTTGTGGTCTGGAAAACATTCCCTACTCCACTGGGGAATAATCACAGGACCACTCATATGAGAAGCCAGTGTGCTAACCACGGCGCTATGCGACCCTCCTCTTTCTATTGATCACCATATCAGACTTCGAACATCATGATTCCAAACGTTCTATTTCCTTTTGTATTTATTTTGTAATCACATGCCAGTTCTTTTCCTGACTCTACATCAGAATATCATCGGCAAGGGATAATGTTCTGCTATTGCGAGTCAACTGATATTTCATTACTAATACTGTGTAGACCATGAATAATACTGGAGAAAGAGACAAACACTGTAACAGTCCTGGATTGTAGAATCCTGATTGTAGTGTAAATCCATATGGCAGCAAATTATATGTTTTAATACAATAGTGGAAGATATAGTAAACTGTTTGGCACTAACATAAGTAATAACATTCTACGTGAGAACATGCAATATAATATAATAGTACTTCAAATGAAATAAATTTGAATATTACGCGAATGCACGTGTCTGAATATTTGCACTCCAGAAATATTTTTAATGTGGTTCAATTTGGAACATATCTGCACTTTATAAAATGTTTTGAAATAAGGTACCATATAAAATACCTGCAGAGCTGCAATATCACCTTCCAAGCGTTTTTTGTCATTGGTCAGTGAAGTTACGTGGATAGTTAGCTCACTGACTCTTATGTTCACCTCCTGTATTTCTACCTCAGCGTTCTTGCGAGCACGTTCAGCCTAACCAAATAAATATTTAAGATAGTATCAATCAGATTTATACAACATATGCCAGGAACATCACTTGAAGAGCATAATATAAATAACCTACAATATGCTGATGATAAAGTTTTGATAGCGGAAAATGTAACACAGTTACAAGAAATGATGAATATCACTGCAAAAGAAAATCAAAATAGACGGCATAGTCTGAATAGCAGAAAAATGTTCTCCAGAGTACAACATCAAAGTTGGTGGGACCAATTTGAAGCAAGTCAACATATTCAAATATTTGGGTACCTTAATACCATCAGATAAATGAATGATGCATTTAAACAGTTAAATGTAGAATTTCACAGGTAAAGGCAACATATATCTTTTGTTGTTCTGTTGAAACATTAAATAGAGTGTGCAGAGAGGTGCTTTTACAGAAGAATGTTAAAAATACAAAGAACATATTAAAAAGTGTAATGAGGCTATATTGAATGTGTGTCATGTGACGTATTCCTTCCAGAACGTTGTCTTCCCAATGAACTCTCTGAACCTCTCTCTGCCTTGGGCGATGTGGCTTGCATTTTCTAGCGATGTATTCATGTTATCTTTAATGTCGTCAGTCCATCGTCTTCTTGGTCTGCCCCTTCTCCTCCCCCCAGATACTCTTCCCTCCATTATTTGTCTTTCTAAACAGTTATGTCTCTTTATATGACCAAACAATATTTGCCCATTCAAACCAAATATTGAATGCAGTTAATTTAAAAGAGAAACTCAAATATAATATGTACGAACTATCGACATTTACATGGCAGTGATAGATATAGATACAATACAACACATAGCTCTACCATGTAAACATAAATAGTACCATTCTTACTGGTTGCATTATGGTTTGAATGTAGTCGAAACGTCCATGTATGTGTGTTGATATTATGTTTGTTTTCAGTAATTAGCAGAACTTCATTACTGTGTTCCTTTTTTTGTCTGTTGGATGTGAATTTTGCTGTGGCGAGTATATATCAATTAAATAGAGAGCTGCTCATCCGCATCAGAAAAAAGATGGCCCATATTTTTTTGGACACAATGTGAGAAGACAAAAGATAAAACACACTGTGACAACAGGCAAGTTCAAGAGAAATTACAATAGGCGAAGACCAAGAGAGAAAGCCAAGAACAAACTTGACAACTTGGCAATCATTATACAAGTGTTAGATGCATTTCATTCAACAATAAATATTGGAAGTTGCCAGTTTTCTAATCTCTGCTTCACTGATGATATTGATCTGATAGTAACAACAGAGGCAGAATTAAAAAAATTAACAGTCCTGGAAATATATAGACAAAATATTGGCACGGTGATCAATGCAAATAAGAGAATATTTTGGTGGAATGGAGTAATAAGTTAATTCCAACCAATATAAAGCTCATTAATCGAAGATTTGAGAATGTTTTGACGTTTACTTATCTGGGAGCCCATATTAGTGAATCAACAGCATGGTGAAACCAACATGAAAAGACTGACAATGGCCATGGTAACCATGACAAGATTAACACTATTTGGAAAAGCAGGATCACCACCCATGTTAAGATTAACTAATATAAAATCTCTTGGTCTGTCAATGTTTCTATATGACTATGAGAAGTGGACTCATTCTTGCGGATTTTGAGAGCAGAATCAAGGCATTTGAAAACAAATGATATAGACGTGTGTTAGGTATCTACCAAGAACATAAGACGAGTGTATTTGTGCATGATATAATCAATATAGTAGCAGGTAAAAAAGAACCACTATTAACAATCGTCAAACTTCATAAACACCAGTGGTACGGAGACGTGATGAAACATTCCACGATGACGAGATATTTTTCAAAGTATGGTGGAGGCTGGGAAAAGATGAGGTGGGAAAAAGGAGACACAAGTCACCATCAAAAGCAACAAAAAAGAGAGATAGAAGAGATGAAGAAGACCACTGAAACCTTTAAACAATTCGTAACAAGCGATGTCACTGATAAGGAACTGGTCTCGTTGGAGGATGTAAAAGATACCATAAAGAAAACATCAGATGGTGCACCAGGACCAGATGGAATATACTACAGCCTCCTGAAATATATTGCAGACGACTGGCTGAAAACAATTGTTGATGATTCAACACAAGTCTGAAAAGAGGGCGTATACCAGAAGTGTGGTTACACAGCTATCGTCTTCCCCTGGCAAAGCGAGACAAAGACACCATCGACATCAAGTGTTACCTTACAAAATGTTTACGTTAAGGAACTGGACACTAGTCTTCAATTCAGGAAAAAAAGGCTTACTATCTGACACTCTAGGTACACACAGACCGGAAAGTGACATGACCACAAATGCGGCAATCCTCGCCAATGACATCTACGAGGACTTTCAGGCAAAGGAGGAAACAGTGGTCGCCACGACTGACCTAGGAGATGCTTACAACAGAATCAGCTTCGACCAGCTGATATATTTGCTAAGTAAACTCATCATCGACACGTGAATAATTCGATGGTTAGCAATGGTGCTACTGTTTAGATCTGTTGCTCTGAGTTTTTTTATCCTGGACATCATAGATCAGAACTATAGCATCGGGATTGCCACTATCAATTGTACTCTTTAACGTCTACATGTACAAAATAGTGCAGCTTCAGGAGGCTGGAATCGGCTGGATACTAACGTACACGGATGACCTTTTGCTGTACACCCATGGCATAAACAGAAGAGACATGATTGATGACATCCAACATAATCTAGAACATTTGTCACTCTGGTGCCATGATTGATGACTATACAAAGCAGTCATCAATCCCACGAAGACAAAGATCATCTGGTTCTCACTGAACAAGAACATAGTTACAGACTCAGTACCAACAGCCACTTTGCATAGGCATTACCATTGACAGGGAGCAGACTATGAAATATCTAGGAATAACTTTTGATAGAAGTCTATCTTTCATAAAACATGTGGGCAATGTCATTCATAAAGCTACGAAATGTGTCAGTGCAGTCAAATCATGGCATCTGCAGAGATGCAGCAACGAACCATTTTTCAGATGATGCAGGCAGTGGTATTGTCTGTGTTGAACTATGGTTTAGGTTTACGTACACTGTCGAAAACACAGGTGGATAGACTGGAGGGAGTTCAATACGAGACCATGACATCTGTCCTAGGATGCACAACAGATACACTTATCGTTTCTCATAGATACACTTATCGTTTCTCATCTACCGAGCAGCAAAGCAAGACATAAAATAGCTCAGGTTAACCTTTAGCAAGCTAAAGGTGGTACGGATCCCCTAAAGTACTATCTCCTTCTAGACGAAAGGTGTCCTGACCCACCTATAAACATGACGTGTTTTTTCCCCGTAGTACAGCCTCGTTTGGAAATGCACATAAACTGGGACATGCGCAGATGAAGCCTATTCCATTTCCACGTTGGCCACCATCTTTGTCACACAAATCTTGTAGAATAGAGAGGAGTAGTTCGTTTTTTCCTACAGACATCCAAGCAATCAAGCAATCGTGGATTCAATTTTCTTCGAGTTTCTTATGGATGCCGATTCCGATGAGAAGGAAATTGTGCCGTTCCTAGAAGCAGATATCGCTCCAGTAGATGATGTGGTGTTAGATAGTGATAATTCTAGTGATACTGATTCTATTGGCAGCGTGGGTGAAGAAATTTTCGAGGATGAAATTGTAGAAAATTTGCATGTCCCTTCGGCATATAGCATGATTGGCGTAGCGACTTCGATGAAATTGTTGGAGATATAGGCCTAGCTGATAACGTTAGTGTGTTAGACGTGTTTTGAGAGGTAAGTTGATTTTTATAATATAATATACTATATAGTATTGTCCATTGATCACGCTGCTTTCATGATTTAGATGGTGTATCACTGAATATCGACCGTATAAGAGCGATAAAAAATGACTAGGTCTATCTTTCAGATAACGATTTATGGCAAATCTATGAGGTTCATTCATTCTTACCAGTGACATTATGATGATTTGACAATGAAACCACATAAATACTATTTGAATTAGGTTTATTTTACAGGGTTCCCATTCCAGAAAATATAAAAACCATAGATAAGTAATTTTTTAATAATTTTGTTTCCTTTTATCTGTTATACTTTCTTTATTTTTTGGTGAAAAATCATCTTTACTACTTTCTAATACGTCTGGTATCATACACACACGTAAAAAAATTACACCAATATATGCAGTATTCAATTCTTTATTTATATGTACAAATATTAATTAATTATCTCTAACAACAAAAAAGTTATTTAATTTTTAAAACAGCCACAATCAATAACACAAATTCTAAAAAAAGAATTCAGTGGCAGGGGGAAGTTTTTGGATTTGTAAACACAGCTTGCTAAAGGTTAAAGAATACTTTAAGTCGCCAATAATAATCATCACCTCTTACACCAATCGCTAGACAACCCAAAAGGAAGGTGTATCAAGATAAGAAGGTATTGGATGGCAGAAGCAGATGATATCTTACTCAGAGTTTGTGAGCAATTACCTCTGCAACAGGTCTAACACACAGGCAGTGTGTAAATGTGTGTTAAGAATAGATAGAATAAATAGATATACCTAGTTTTGTAACTTTACTCTGAAAACAAACTTTCTTAAAAAAATTAGTACATAAGTTCCGTTTTAAAGCTAATAATGGTTTTGTAAGGTTGGTTGATCATTATAACCATATATATCAGTCTATCTCAGCCTAAGATCAGCATCCATGACATCTGCATTTTTTCCATAACATTTTGAATGCACCATCTTTCCCAACTAACGGTGCTCCATCTTTCCCCAAATTATATTTTTAGCAACTTTAATAAAATGTCACAAAAAAAACAAAGTATTTTGACAATGTAATGTGCTTAATAACTTTAAAATACAATATATGTTTCAGTTTAAACATGTAAAAAAACATGACAGTAATGATAACAGTAGGTAAAGAGTAAAAAGTTGGAAAAAAAAATAATTCAAGACCCATGAAAAACAAATTACCCGGGTAACCTCATGGTTGGAAAACGACCTATCCGTGAAGTGTCAAATGTCATAGAATGGACTTTTCCCATCATGTGTCCCACCGGAAAAATCCATAGACTCAGAAAAAAATCAAATAACCGGCTTGCCCCGCGCGCTATCTTACCCCCGACTACCCTATGCACCTATATATATATATATATATATATATATATACTATTTTATGTACAAATGTGCATGTGTGTGTTAGTACATATAAAATGTTAATACTTACAGTCTCCAGAAGAGATCTTGTATCTTCAAGCTCTTGAGAAATGGCAAGCCTCTTCCTTTCACTAACAGATATCTGGTTGCGTAAATCATCAGCGTTGCGCCGTTCCTCATCTAATAAACCTTCAAGTTCCTATCAATATGTAAACTATTATTATTATTATTATTATTATCATAGAAGCACACAATGTTTTTCTTTTGCAGCAGTCATTCATACTTAAATCTGTTCTCACAATATTGTTGATTATTTTATACTTTTTTAAATGTGATTTGAGGGAAGAATTGTACATTTCTAACACATAAGGTAACTACAAGACAATCATTTTTTTCCTCTTAGCTGTTGTAATGTATGAGTAACATAACAGATATATTCAAATTAAATCCACATGTGCTGCACCATCTATAACAATACACAAGAAGCATCACAGATGTAATAAGCACACATCAATGAACAAATCGTCATTCTGTTCCTATGTTTAGTTCTGCTGCAGGCAATCAGCAACATGATCGCAGTGATAACAAAACAGTTCAAATTGGACTGTGAGCAGTGACTCTTATAACTAAAGAATGTCAAGGAGTCAACATTTATCAAAGAATGCAGGGAGTGTATGATGAAGAATATGTGTCGGTGACAACAGTGAAGGATTAAACAAGAATGTTTTGGGAGGGGCAAATATAACAAATGATCGCCATGGCTGGGTCAGAAACATGTTGTGACAGAAGAAGCCATAGCCAAGATGGGTACAATAACACAAGTTGATCTGAGTTTGCATTCGCTGGCTGATGAATTATCTGTGCCATTAGAGATAGTTCAAATGATTGTTCAGAAGAAACTGAAGCATTGGAAAGCATGTTCACAGTGGGTATCATGTGTATTAATACTTTACAGACTAATTTTGACGATCGATCAGTGATACTTCAGAAATACAGGAATACTCGTGATATTGTTATTAAAAATGGCTCAACCTGGAACGTTTTTCCAAAATTGCGCCACTGGTTAAATAAGTCTATAGATCAAACTCAAACTTTGCGTGTCAAACTCGAAAAGCACCATAAGATACTTTGAGTATACCGCGGGCCACACTAACAAATCTGAGAAACACTGTAATCTTATTGAATTATATTTAATTAATTTGTACGCCTACTACAGCGGTTTTATTAAGCTAACACCCCATAACGCCAAATATAACAATTGTAATGCAACATTTATTTAAGAACATTCAATCATTTTTACTCTTTAATCAGTGTTTGTCCTGAGGTTTGATGCCTCTTTTTCATGACAATTTTTCATATATCTTGCTGAAATGTATTTGCAATTCTGACCTTCATCAGTGATGACAAGTGGTCATCGGTCAGCCTTGTTCTCTGAGAAGTTTTTGTTAATTTCATGAAGGAAAATAACTGTTCACACACATAGGTGGAACCGAACATTGCCATAATCCTAGTTGAAAATTTTCTGAAGTTTGTAAACTTTTCAGGAAGGTATGAATAGAAGCCAGGTATGCCGACTTCTAGATACTTTGCTTTGAGTGTAGAATCAGACTGCATTTCTAATAGCTCCATCTGCAAGTTTTCCTCTGCTTTAACAACATCAAAGTTGAATGGTGCAGAGAATAATGCAAAATGGTATTCAAAAGATGAGAAATCACTAAATCTTTCCTTTAACTCTTTTTACAATAAATCTAGGTGACTCTCATATTTAGCAAAGGTAAGTACAGATTCAGCATTGGCTTTTGAGTTTTTTGCAGTTAGGAAAATGAATCAAATTTTCACATGACAAACGTGTCTTCCATAAGCTTATTTTTGTAATGAAACATTTGATATCGTCATACAACTGAGTGATGAGTTTGTTTTTGCCTTGTAATTTCAAATTAAGATCACTTAAATGTGCAGTACAGTCCCCAGCAAATGCTAGATCCTGGACCCAACTTTCATCTTTTATTTCATCAATGTTTTTACCTTTAATCTCCAAAAATAAAGTAATTTCTGGTCTCAGCAAATAAAATCTTTTCAGCACTTTGTGACATGACAACCAACAGACATTTGTGTAGAATGGAACATCGGTGAAATGACTATCCATGTCTTCTAACAGTTGACTGAATTGACGATGGTTGAGAGCATTGCATTTGATAAAGTTCACTGTTTTTGTGACCACACTAAGTACGTGATTCAATTTTAAAGTCTTTGAACACAAATTTTGTTGATGAATATGTTGATGCAATGAAAATGTGCAAATGATGAATCTGGATACAAGTTCTCAATTTTTGTTCGCAACTTGGTAACAACACCATTATGTCTGCCAACCATATTCGGAGCACCGTCGGCATCAGTAGATAAACATACAAGTTTACTCAAATCAAAATCATAGCCATGCAGAATTCGCTCGCCTTTTTCAAAGAAGTCTTCGCTCGCTGTAGTCTCATGCATTGGGATTAGTTCAATTAGTTCTTCATAAATATTAAATTCACTGTCACAGGCCCTAATAAAAACTGCAAGCTGTGCTATTCCAGTGATGTCAACGGTCTCATCAATAGCAATAGAAAAATGTTCAAATTTGGATGATGCAGCCTTCAACTGTTGTTTCAAATCATCTGCCATTTCATCAATCCGTCCAGCAACAGTATTCCTGGTTAACGAAATATCCTTAAATAACTGTGCTTTCTGTGGGTACACAATGTCAGCAGCTTTTACAAGGCAATACTTTACGAAATCTACTTCACTGTAAGATTTCCCACTCATTACGACCATTCGGCTGAGTTCATAACTTGCAGTAATGGAAGCGACATTGGCTTGATCTATTTTTGTAAAACATGTCTGTTGCTGTATCAAGTTAGACTTCAATTCCTGGAGTCTTGAAACACCATTAAGCCCACATATTTATTGCAGGATCGATTGTTTGTTTTATAATGTCTTTTTAAGTTGTACTCTTTTGTTTGGCGTGGCAATGCTGACTGTTAATTATTAATAAATTAATATTATTGTTAATATTATTGTTATTGCATACTAAACAAACAAATACAATGTATCTTCTATCTTTCCATTTACCATTGCACAAAAATACTGTAGTTCCCATTTTTCTTGAAATACTCGCCTTTCTTCATAGCTGAAGGTGGTGTAGCCATTTTAAACGGAGTCAGTTTATGCAGTACTTCATTAAAACAAATGATATAATTACCGGCAGGATTCCGCAAGATACAATTTATTATTGTTTTAATATTTTAACTTGGCAATAACAATCTCTTTGCTACTTCCGGTCAATGTTGCCAATTGTCATAGATAGACGGCCTTACAAGCTTAAAACAGCCGTATTGTTTTCTTTTACGTGGCACTATGCCAGATTTATGTTTTATACACCCAGTTTAAAGTATTAAAACTGCAATTTTCGCCATTAAATGAGACAATTGCAGTAATGTTTGTGTGGGCCGCACACGCGCTTGCAAAGGGCCGCACGATTGACATGCCTGCTATAGATGTTGTTCAGGAGACAAGATTTCACTGTTAGATTGTATTATATATAGAAAGTAATGTAAATCTAGGCCAACTAGCATTATAATAAGCAGGATTACGCACTTGAAGTAACTCTGGGGCCTTTAAATTCATTTAGAAAGTGCAAACAGTCATTACGACACAGAAAATTAATTTCAAATCACTCTCACTGATTGGTTTTTATAATGATTTTTAAAGATGGTGAAGTCAATATTTAAACATTTATGTACACCATGGTGATACACTTTGGACTGCTGGTCAGTAAAGTGTTAACAGAACACCATAAAGAAGAACAAATGGGATGGAATTTGAACTATTTTCAGCGTTATCACGCAGAGGGTGATGCATTTCTGTTGTTAAATAGTGGCAAACAACAAATCATAGTGTCACCACTTTGAATCATAGCGCCAGCAGCCAGTATGAAATGTTAATATCCTTATAATGGCTCAAAGAGCAAAAAATTATAATCATCAATTTAAACAGGAAAGGTTGTGCTTACTTTTTTTTAAAACCAAGGTCTCTCATTGATGAACTTCAAAGAACACAGTGTGAATATGAGTGCTGTTGGCTACAAAAACAGATTAGACAAACTATATAGCAATCTAGAATAGGCAATCCAACATGCTGTCGTGAATTGTCATTCTGTTGCTTGACAATGCGTGTCCCACATATTGCAAAAGTTGTGTAGGGAGCATTAGAACATAAAAGATGATAAGTTCTACCACATTCAACCTACATCTATGATGTAGTGCAATGTGGCTTTCATGTGTTTAAACCTTCGAAGAAAGTACACCGATTCCAGTGAAGATGTCATGACTTCAGTGATTAAATGAGTAAACAATGTCCTTCTTCTCAGAAAGAACTCACCATCTACCCAGACTGTTGGATACATGTTGGAATGAAAATGGTGTCTTCTTCTGACAACTCCAGGTGCACACATGTTCCTTAATAATTGCCTTACTTAACTGTTATTGTACTTACGCCAAATATAGGTTTATAACTATGTTATAGGTTTATAAATATATAAAAACAGTTTCACGTAGACATGACGGACTATCACTAAAACTGGTGGGCAATGATGTGCACACAAGAAAACATACAAATTACAATACACAAAACATATTCCTCGTATCAACCAAAAGAGTCTTTATCATGATACGCACAAAACATCAAGAGATGACGAATGGAAGTATCACAACACACAAACGTATACAATGGAAATATGGAAATGAGATGCCGGAAGGACAGGAAATACATAAAAAACATAAATATATGTGGAAACGAAACGAACAAAAAGATGACGTAAATGACGGAACAAAATGAATAAAGACAAAGACCATACCAACCCAGTACTAGATAAAAGAGTGGTCGGAATTGAGTCCAAAAGGCTTGGGGGTATCCAATTCAAAAATAAGATGATTTTCTAGAGCGTACCTAGATCTATCATCGGTGGTGCAGGATCTGATGGGAGTGACCTAAATAGCAAGAGCACCATGCTGACTATCACCATTGAAGTATGTGGCCACAGGAGTAGATGTTCTGTGCTTGATGGCATGAAGATAATTATAAAAGCGATCACTCAATCTTAGGCCGGTTTCCCCAATGTACTGATTGCCGCAGCGTTTACATATGATCACATAAATAACATTACGGGATTAACATATAAAGGCCTCATCGATGGAGAAAGTGGCCTTGGGAAATGAAACGCATCTGGACCACATAAGGACATGTATAGCAACGGTCACGTGAGCAATGAACAGTGCCAAAATGGTCGGAAACAGAAGACTTTAGGTAGCTATGGATCCAGATGGCCTTCAGATTTTTTTTCGCGCCTATAGGCCACCAGAGGTAAGTCGTGGAAAGCGGCACAGGTGTCAGTATCAGACTGGAGAAAGGAATAATGTTTAAACATGATGCGTTGGACAGAAGAGTTATGGAGATGAAAGGTAAGAACACGTTAACAGTTACTTAAACTTGTTCTTACCTTTCATCCCCATAACTCTTCTGTTCCCGACCGTTTTGGCACTGTTCGTTGCTCACGTGGCTGTTGCTATACATGTCCTTACGTGGTTCAGATGCTTTCCATTTCATTTCCCAAGGCCACTTTCTAAATCGATGAGGCCTTCCGTAATGTTATTTATGTGATCATATGTAAACGCTGCGGAAAGCAGTACATCGGGGAAACCGGCTTAAGATTGAGTGATCGCTTTTGTAACCATCTTCATGCCATCAAGCACAGAACACCTACTCATGATGCCACACACTGCAACGGTGATGGTCAGCATAGTGCACGTGATATTCTGGTCACTGCCAACAGATCCTGTACCACCGATGATAGATCTAGGCGTGTGTCATGTGACGTATTCCTTCCAGAGCGTTGTCTTCCCAATGAACTCTCTGAACCTCTCTCTGTCTTGGGCGATGTGGCTTGCATTTTCTAGCGATGTATTCATGTTATCTTTAATGTCGTCTGTCCATCGTCTTCTTGGTCTGCCCTTTCTCCTCTTCCCGGGTACTCTTCCCTCCATTATTTGTCTTTCTAAACAGTTATGTCTCTTTATATGACCAAACACGCGTATTTTTCTTTTGTTATTGTGTTTAGTTACCAACACTCTGGAATATTCAATGTGTTTATAATATCTGAGTTTCTGATTTTATCCTTACATGATATTCGAAGTATCTTCCTGTAGTATTTCAGCTCGAAGGCGTTGATCCTCTTTGCCGCTGTTTTACTTAGAGTCCATGTTTCACAACTGTATGTTGCAACCGGAAAAATAAAAGTTCGTAACATTAGCACTTTCGTTTCTATTTTGCTGTTTTTCTATATATTTTTCAGCCGTGTTATTTTGCAATATGCCATTGCCAATCTCTTCCTTATTTCTGCCATGCAGTCTCCTGCACTGTTGATGTTTGCTCCTAAGTATTCAAATTTATCCACACATTCTATCTCTGTATTGTCTATTCTGATTTTTGGTTGTTGTGTTGTTATATCTGTTGACATGATTTTTGTTTTCTGCGTGTTTAAATACACATTTTGTGCTTCGCTATATTTCTTTGTGTCTTGGTTAGTTGTTCCAATCCCTTTATATCATTTGAAAGAAGCACTGTGTCGTCTGCGTAGCGTAGTTCCGGGATTACGAATCCACCTATGTTTAAAGCGTGGTAGTCAGTGTTGTGTATGTCTTCTCTCACGTTCCTCATTATACTTTCAGCGTAGATGTTGAACAGGTATGGGGAGAGTGTGCATCCTTGCCTTACTCCACTCTTTACCTCAAACCACACTGAGAGATCGTCCTCTAACTTCACTGCAGCCTTTTGATCTTGGTAAAGTTCCTCTTTACCAAGAACGAATGTGTTCTCTTTACGGTGCTCGATTAACGGGTGTTCCTTCCCGAAAGTAATGGCAACCTACGGGAATATTGTGCCTAGAAATTTCCAAGATCTAGGTACGTTCTAGAAAATTGTCTTATTTTTTAAAAAGGCTCAAGCCTTTTTGGACTTAATTCCGACCACTCTTTTGTCTAGAACTGGGTTGGTGTGATCTTTGTCTTTATTCATTTTGTTCCGTAATTTATGTCATCTTTTTGTTCGTTTCGTTTCCACATATATTTATGTTTTTTATGTATTTCCTGTCCTTCCGGCATCTCATTTCCATATTTCCGTTCGATACGTTTGTGTGTTGTGATAATTCCATTTGTCATCTTTTGATGTTTTGTGCGTATCTTGATAACGACCTTTTGGTTGAAACGTTGAATATGTTTTGTGTATTGTAATTTGTATGTTTTCTTGTTTGCAATCATTACTTACTAGTTTTAGTGATAGTCCGTCGTATCTAAGTGAAACTTTTAAAAAACCAGTGCTTTACATAAGTATAAATGTTGTTACGTTTCACGCAGTTACCTTATATTGATTGTCATATTACTTAATCGTAGCACAATTGCTGATGTACCTTTCTTAATCAAATTCTTTCGTAGCATTTTCTTGTATTAAACCTATTTGGGTGCGTTTCATTTGAGCATACATGCCTCGTATACTGTGTTTGAATATAATGTCTTAGCCATTATATAGCACACAGTACTGCTAATATGATATTTAAAACAATTTCCAGACTACTTGACAACATGAAGCTACCTTTACTCTAGTTTGCAGGCTCTTGATCTGTTTGACATATTCAGCATTTGCTCTGTTTGCATTGTCCAGGGCTCCTTCAAGTTCACGTAGATCACTCTCATACTTTTTCTTGATACGTGAGATTTCAGACTTGTAACGGTTCTCTACCTCCACAAGTGTGCGTTGGAGCTCTTCAATAACACGAGCGCTGCTTCGTCTAAATAGTTACAAAATTAAAGACTCAGAGATCAATCATTATTATAAACTCTTGGTTGTCAAATATTGTTTCTATGTCAAATATCATCACTGATGTAAATGATGCAACTACAAGTTTCAAAACGGGTCTCTGCAATGACGGCTGGCTGCAACAGATTTCCATCATCAGTCACTTTCTTTGGTTGTGTACACTTCCAGACTGTATCGTCTCAATCTATTGATTATTTTTCTCCCACTTGTATCTCTGCCTACCTCTTGCTCTCCTCCGCCGGTTCTACCCTCAAGTAAAGTCTTCAATACGGTGTCATATCTTTTAATGTGTCCAAATTACGTTATAAGTTTGACCTTTATTGTGTTGTGTGAGGTATGCTCTTCAGAACGTTGTTTTCCCAATGAACCCTTCTCTGTCTTGGGTCAAGTGGCCTCCCAAAAATAGATTAAAACAGCATAAATTAAACAGTTGGCACAATAAAATTAATAAATTTGAGTACAGATATAAAAGATAAGAAAAGCATATATGGTCTTGCACACATTGTACCTGTATATTCACAGCCTACATCACTTTTCTGATAGTGTTTAGCGCTATTTTCATCATTATTTAATATACTGTGTACAAGCATGGTTTTTCTTCTTCTTCTGCGATTAATTACTATCCTGTAAGTCTAATATTTGTCATGTATATAGTTGTTAGTTTAAGTCATTGTGGATTCCCCACAATTTTTTATGCAGAGATGCTCCTGCGAGAAAAATTGTCATTTCATAACAGCAAATCTGTGACAGTTCTGTAGGCATGCATATTTGGCTGCTGCTGTTTATTTTGTGGCCTTGCTCTTGAACGACACTAATATTTAATTTCTTAGTGTTTGGTTCAAAGATTTAATTGTGTAACATTAACACCCTGTTTCAAGTCTCTTGTCACTTGGGCTGGCGTTTTCCAAACTTCAACTTTTGTTTAATATCTTATGATACTTGTCTGAAAGCTGTTTTTTTGCGTTTAACTTCCTATAGATTTGCTTTGTTTTGTAAAATAAATTGTGCATATTGTAATGACAAAATATTTCCATCTTGGTGCAACCGGGAATGTGTATGTGCACACATGTGAGTGTGTGCTACTGAGACTAAAAAGTAAATTCTGATATTTAAGCTCATATAAAATGTATTGGTCTCAATTATAAATATAGAAGATGTAGAACTTAAGGCAATGAAATGAATATTACAGTTCACCAAGTGTTAAATAACTAGTATTTACTATGTTTCAGTGTACATGTACTATCAATATTAAAATATTTTTTCTACCCGTGTGGCAACCATATTCTGGACTTTTAGTTTAGGATTCAAAGATTAGCACTACTGTCATCTTTCCTTAGCATGTTGTAGGAGCCCACTAAGGAAAGTTGGAAATCATGCTGACAATCTGTCTCCTGTGAAAAAAAATCATCGTTGCATCGTGTCCCAATTTCTTACTATTGTCGTCGATCAAATCATCCCCATAGATGATGAAAAGGTGCAGGCCATCAGAACTACATTTGTGCTTTTGCGGCAGACTCTTAGGTCATGGAGAGTGCTAGATGTGCTATCACTGTCAATGGGTCAATAAATCTGACAGAAGAATGATGAGAGAGTTGGTCCAGAAGTGTGTGATGTGGTCCTGGCAGGAAGTGGCACTTTTAGATTACCATATATGAGTCCAGATGTCGCCTCAGTTACACAACTGAAAATAACATGTTCATTTGTAAGAAATGCTTCTTCTTCTTCTTTCTTTCATATTTTACCCTTTACGGGTGTCGAGGGAGATACAATGTTCTTGTTCACGCTTTTCTGGCAGCTTCAGATAATGTTATTTTGTGTTCATGTAATGTCTCTTTGATGTTGTCGATCCAGCGTACTCTAGGTCTACCCTTGGCTCTTCTTTCTGCTTCTCCTCTCTTCATATATTCTTTATAAACTAATGAATCACACGACATTCTTTCCAGATGACCAAACCTTTTTATCTGTTGGTTTTATATGTATTGTAGAATTGATATGACACCCACTCATTCTCTTATGACATCGTTTCTAATTCTGTGTCTTCTGTTCACTCCTGTGGCTTTTCTCAGACATATCTCTGTTGTAACCAGTTGTCTCATATGTTTTGTTGTTAAGAACCATGTTTGACATTGGTAGCACAGGGTTGGAATGAAGATACTTTGGATAGGATGTTTTTAAATCCGGGTTGTAACTTCTCGCTTGACTTCTCACTCTTCCATTCAACTAAGCAGTAAATTAGTAGCTGACGCATGAATTAGGGGAGGTAAAGACAGCAATGAAGGGAACTGGCCACCCCACCCAATGGTTGCTGCGGTTTAGTACATTCCCAGTGGCAAGTTCCTGCAATGGACTAAACTTTACCTTTATCCAAACTTATGGTTCTTCTTTCTGTCCTCATGTACTATTCGGTGTTGAGAGGAGAGTGAGTGTACTGTCTTTTGCCCTTCTATTTGCCTCTTCTGCAGTTATATTTCCGAGTGTCTAATACACTATCTATCAACCTTTTACGAGGGCGTCCAAAAGGTAGACTGTTTTCGTATCATTTGTTAAGGGTTATTTGGATAATATTTTGCTCTTTCTGTCTGGTTATGTGGCCAAACCATTTAACTTGTAGTTTATGGATGTATTCTATTGTTCACTTGATCTCTAATTGTTTCCTTAGTTCTTTATTCCTGATTTTGTCTCTCAAGCTAACTCAATCATACGTCTCATACATTACATTTCAGTGGTGTTAATCTTATGAATTGTTCTAGAATCTAATGTCCAAGTTTGACACTGATAACACAACGTTGATGAAAAAATGGTGTTGAATAGCGCTTTCTTTGTTTCTAGTGTGATATCTTTATTTCTTAGTAAAGGTGTTAATTGGCCAATGATCTGACAGGCCTTATTACATCTTGCGTTTATTTCTGCTTCTGTTTGCTGTCATATCTCAAAGTGCTGCCCAGATATTTAAATTCATCTACTTGTTTTAGTTGTTTATTGTTTATCTGTATGTTGATGTCCTCCTTTTCTCTTACAATATTAATTACTTTTGTTTTGTCTATGTTGATTTTCATTCCTTATTGCTTGCCTTCTGTGTCTAATATGCTTAGGTGGTCTTGGAGGTTTTTAATGCTGTTTTGAAATAAAACCTGATCATCTTCAAACAGCAGTTCATTTGTTTCATTAGAATTTGCAGTTTTGTTTATATGGCCCATGTATGTAATAAAAAGTAGTGGAGACAATACACATCCTTGTTTTACACCTGTGCTAATCACAGAGTCTTCTGTGTAGCCTGCTGCTGTTCTTACAGTGCATCTGCTGTTGTTATAGAGACTTCTGCAAACGTTAATTAAAGGTTGGAATACTTCATAAATTGTTTATATTTCCCAGAGTTTACTCTGTTTACTCGGTCAAATGCTTTCTCTTGATCTATGAAGGATATGTATAAGTTTTGGTTGTATGCTATTGACTTCTCTGCCAACTGTTTCAGAATAAATATTGCATCAGTACATCCTCTGTTTCTTCTAAAACCCATCTGTGTATTACTAAGCTATTGTTCTATTACAGGTCTTAGTCTTTTCTCTACTATTTTAACATAGCTTTCCTGCATGGTTTAACAAGGAAATTCATCTGTACTAGTTAATATCTCTTTTGCTGCCTTTTCTTTTCCATATTGGCTCTATGATAGCTGTTCTCCAGTCTGTTGGTGTCTTCTGTTGTCTCCATGCTGTGTTAAAAATTATGTGTAGCCAATATAATCCTTTTTTTCCTGTTGCACTTATAATTTCTAGCGGTATGTTATCTATCCCTGGAGTTTTGTTATTTTTTGCCTTTTTTAATGACCTCAGTAATTTCTTCTACGAGAATATTTGGCTCTTGTTCATTACAACTCTTTATGGTTTCTTTTGCTTTATTATTGCTTGGTGTTGTATTTAGTAACTCAGAAATGTATTCTTTCCATCTTTTTAATGTTCTTTGCTTATTTGAAATTGGCTTACCTTCTCTGTCATTTATTAGTTCTGTAGGATCTTGATTTTCTGTTCTGGTTCTCATAACTTTGATTGTTTTGTAGAAGCATTTTGTAGTTGTTTTGTAATCCTTATTCAAGTTCTTGCCAAAATTAGAAAATGCTTTACTCTTAGCTTCTTTAATCAGTTGTTTTACTTTTTTTCGGGCTAATGCATATTTTTCATATTTTTCTTGTTCTTTGTTATGTTTCCAGTTTTTGTATAGGTTCTTTTCTCGTTCATGCTTTGTCTTATAACTTATGGTTTGGAAGTTAATAATGGACAATCAATAGAACAACCTAAAACTAATCACTCTACTAGAAAAAAAAATTGGTAGCATATTCATTAACCTATCATTGTTTGACTGTAGTAATGTTCTTGGTCTTGGCAGTGTTATGTTCAGTGATTTGCCATTGTTTTTCAAACAGTTCTTTTCTTTTCATTACTGCATGTTTTCCTGTGAGGAAGTGCAAGGAGGCTTTCTATGCGCTTTTGAACAGTTCGGTTGCACAATTGTCTGTAGTGGGATTCAAACTCTGTACCTTGCCCTATCACAGGTGAGATTTAACCACGCCGTCACAGACCCGCTCTATACATGACCAATATTCGATTAAATATGTAGCAGTTGTTTTCATAAGTCATAAGAAATTATGTTGAGGCATGACAGATGTGATTTATGACTATATGATTAGCAGAGATGTAGTTCCGATAATGTCATGTTGTGATATGATTTACATCATGGCTGTGCTGTGATATCTGCACTTTTAGGCCTGACACATACACATTTAAAATGGCTTTTATGTAATTTTGCTTAATTCTGTTAAAATGAAGCTAACCTACACCTTCAAACATCCTAAGTAGAGCCTCTTACAACAGGCCTAGAAGGTTACAGTGTTGCTATTCTTTGAACATCAGACTATGACATTCTTTCGATACACAGTGAAAAGAGAAAAACAAAAGAAAATCATGACAAATCGAAAATTGGAGAGTAAAAAGGACATTAGAAGGCCAAGAAAGAAGATGCTAGACAGCTTGAGGAACTTCAGTATAAGAAATAATTCAGAAGACTGTTAACAGATACAATGCTGCATGGCATGGACTAAAAGAAGTCTTACTGACCAATCAGAATTGCAGGTCTATTTTTAAAACTCACTGTTTACATATTTTATGACAAGTTGAAAAACACAGTGGTACCTGATGTTCTCAAGCTCTTCATCTTTCTCTCGAAGCCTAGCCTCCATGTCTTGTCTTAGTTTTTCAAGTGCAGCGTTCGCATTGGCCAGTTTATTCTCTGCATCACGCAAAGCATCTTCTGTATCCTACCAAAAAAGAATACAATGTGCTAAATAAATGTATGATGAACATTCAATTTGTTAAAGGTTTTTGTTTTCTTCAATGGTGTGCTTGTTTGGCTGATTGTCTGTGTGCATGTAAAAAATTAGAAGCAACATCAGCAAAGATGGAGGAACATGCCATGACTTAGACAGCTAAGTTAAGAAGACCAATTTGTTTTGAGCACTTTCCGCCCAATATTACATTTCTCAGCATTGTCTCATTGCAAAAAAAGTTAGGCCGTTCAATGCTAATAACAGGTATGTATTGCTCATTTGGAAATGGAGTCTGTATTTCTAGTTCAGTGTGCAAAAATAGGTAACTGTCTTCTTTCCAGACATTACATTGGATGTTGCAACATCCTATGTTGCTTTGTCAGTTGTTAAGGACAGTTGGGAATACTCAACGTGTAGCCTGTGAAAAATAAATCACTAATGTCACATCTTATCTCAATTTCTTACTTGTACCTTATATAAAATAATCGCAATAGATAACAAAGCCAGCGGACATTGCACCTTTGTCTGTTTGTGGCAGACTTCTAGGTGACGGATAATGCTAGATATACCATCACTGCATATTGGTGAACAAATCTGACAGAAGAATTATGCTAGTTGGCCCAGATGTGTGTGATGTGCCTCAGGATGTAGTACTCCTGGGATACTATGGCCCAGGAATGCCTCCCTTCAGGGACTAAACGTATTAAACATCCTTACAAATCCATTCCTTTGATATCTTATAGTAAGGCTGTTGTTTCAGTTATACAACTGTGCATTTTTTTTAGAAATGCTATGGGCTGTCAAGAGGTACGTGCTCAAGGGATTATTTCTTTGCCATCATACATAATGAGGAGGAGCACAGTAGCCTAGTAGATAGTGAGCTCGCTTGATATCACCAGGTTGCTGCTTACTATCACTATGTTACAGTGTGCTAGGTTCATAACCACATCCGGACAAAAGTTAAATCTGGGTTGTGATTTCTCGCTTGACATGACCAGTCCTCCAGTCGACTCACCTGTAAATAAGCACTTGACACATGAGTTAGGGGAGGTAGAAAGATCAAGGAAAGGAACTTGACACTCCACCTAATAGTACATGAAGCGTTATCTTATCTCGACGGCAGATGCCATGGCACCTAGCTTTACCTTTGACATAAATAATAGTGCATACACAGAACATACGTTTTCTGGAGTTCATTAGTGGAACACAGAATATGAACACTGCCACCTGCCATGTATGTAATAAGAGGCTATATGGAAGTTGGGATTTTTACCCCACGAGATGATCTCCATTATGATGAAACCTGTTGAAGACCCACACCTTCTTGGACTGATGGAAGGGAATCAACCTGTTTATCTACAGCATGCCTTTGATATCGTAAGTCATGACAAAGTCCCCTTCAGAGTAAAAGATTGACCAGCTCGTGACATTGCATCCTACAGCCACAAAATGTAAATTAGCAATATGGAATGTGCCAAAGCTTCACCAACAAATATGAGTAACAGAGAAACATCAATCTGAACCTGACAATAAAGTAAAACTCCCCTAACTGGCATAGGGATGAACCCAACTAAATTATTTCTCCCTCTGGGTTCAATTGCCCCATACCATTCATAACATATATGCAAAAATATAATTTTGTACTTCCATAATTTCTAAATTTGCAATTCTGACCTTCAGTGCCGCTGCAAGTGAATCTCTTTCAGCTTCAAGCTGGGCTCGCAGAGCCCTTAGATCAGCAAGCTCACGGTTAGCATCTTTCAGGGCTTGATTAACTTCACGAAGTTGATCTGAAACAAAATACAATATTATAGCACTTTTCACTAGCTTTCCCTCAAACAAATGTAATAATCTGATTAAACCATCTAACCAATTATCAAACCATTATACCAATTTCTGCATATGATGTTATTTTTTGTTGTTTCATTAAAATTGCATACCTTCATTGCGCATTATCCCCTTTCACTGAATTCTTTTTGGAAAATTTTAATTTTTTGGTGGTAAATTTTAAAGTGTGTAAGAATTGCATAACCATTAGCCTTATAATGCACCCAAGTAAAGTTATACTCAAAATACTCATGAACAGAATAAAGCACAAATCCGAAGAAATAATTGCATAAGAAGAAACTGGCCTTGAACAAACATGGATTAAATGCAACCTCGGTGACACATATGGCCTTGGAACGACAGCTTAAGCTCCCACCTATACGCATAATGGAAAGTGTGAATGCGATCAACAATGATTCACCTTTGGGAACAACAATAGACAACAGTGCATATTTTTACCCCAAATCACATTGTTAACAACATCAATAAAATGTTGTGAAAATACACAGTAACTTGACAATGTAACGCGCTTACCAACTTAACAAATACAATATATATTTCAGTTTAAACATGTAAAGAAAAAAAAAGACAGCAGACAAGTTATAGAATTTGAAAAAAAAAAATTAATTGAAAACACCCAAAAATGACAGGTTGCAAAATGACATGTCCTTGAACTGTCGAGCTTCGCTGTATGACACATTGGAAAGTTAGTGTCTGACGTAGTCACGTGATTTGCGAGGAAACCGATAGATCCCAAAAAAAAAACCTGCTGTGTATTTTTACCCCGCACATATTTTTTTGCCCCAACCTACCCAATCTTTCTCTCAAAAGGGGGCAGCTAGACAGTTCAATGAAATGTATTGAACCAAGCGTGGTGTCTAGTTACGGTAGTCTAGTTGATAGTGTGCTTGCTTGCTATCACCGGGTTACACCTGCCAGGTTTGAGAACACATTCGTACAAAATAAATTCAAGTTGTAACTTGTCACTTGACACAACCACTCTTCCATTCAACTAAGAAGTAAATTAGTAGCTGATATTAGGGGAGGTAAAGACAGCAAAGAAGGGAACTGGCCACCCCATCTAATGGTTGCTGCAGCTTAGTACATTCCCGGTAGCAGGTTGCTACCAGTGGACCGAACTTTACCTTTATCCAAAGTAATGGTATGGAAGTTAATAATGGACAATCAATATACCAATCTAAAACTAATCACTCTACTAGAAAAAAATTTACAAATTTTGTGGCATATTCATTAATCCAGCATCGCTTGACTGTAGTAATGTTATTGTTCAGTGGTTTGTCATTGTTTTTTGAATAGTTCTTTTCGTTTCGTTAATAAATGTTTTCATGTGAAGGAGTGCAGGGAGGTTTTCTATGGGTTTTCTATAGGCAAACAGAAGCACTGTTGAGCAAATATTTAGCATCAGAATATGAATTGAAAAACAATATGAATTTTCCAAAAGCCTACCAAGAGAAACTGATTACATAAAAAAAGAATGCTATATTTTCACAAATGCAATGTTAAAACAACTACAACACATATGTGGCACAAGACATCCCAAGAAAGACAAGAAAATATGATGGAATGTTGAGATAAAAGAAAGTTGTACAACAGTAAAAACCAATATTTCCAGAAATCGTTGAAATCCAAACAACATGACAACTGTTTACAATATCGAGTTGCTAGAAAAAATGTCAAGTTTGTAATCAAAGAAACATAAGTTAATTCATGGAACAAATATGAAGAACATTTAACTGACATATGTAAAACAAACCCAAGATAAATGTTCAAAAGTATTAAATCAATGCGAGTGAGAGAGGAGAGCTATAGTCCCATAATAATCATCAAGGATAAAAATGGCAAACCATTAGTGAACAGCATAAGTAGGAGAAGAAGATGGAAAGAATACTTCCAGGAATTATACAACCTAACAATGACAACACAATATAGACCTAACATCGATCAAAAAGATCTAGAAACCACAGCAATAGATATACTAAATGAAGAAATAGAAGAAGCCTTAAAACATAGCCCAAGTAATAAATCACCAGGAATAAACGATATACCAAGCGAAACAAAAAAAATCCTGTAGAAACACAGAGACTAGCAAGATTATTCACAATAGCCTGGACAGAAAGATATGTTACAGACGACTGACAATAATCAATCATCATCATCACTCAATAATTGTACCATTATGGAAAAATAAGGGTCGTAAGAGAGAATGTGAATGATATACATATAGAATTATATCCTTTAATGCATACAGGTAAAATCTACGCAAAAATAATGGGACAGAGAATACGATGCATTGCAAAGCCACAGGTGAGTTCCTCTCAATTTGGCTTCAGAAGTGGGCACGCTGTACAGACGCACTATTCACACTGAGACAACTGAGTTAAAAAGGGATTAAATACAATCAAGATTTAAACAGAGTATTTGTAGACCAGGAAAATGCATTTGAAAGAGTAGATAGAAACATTCTATGGGAAACCTGAGAAATTTATAACTTCACAGAACAGCTGTTAGATAATATAAAAGATATATATAAAAAATGCCAAAGCTCAGTAAAGACAACAGATTGAATGGCTGAACCTTTCGAAACAAGATATGGCGTATGACAAGGCTGCATGCTTTCACCTCTACTTTTTAACATATAAATGGACAGAATAATAAAAGAAGCTCACATTAACAAAAACAATAACATTGCAAATAAACCTGCTGAGGAACTTAATAATGAAATCAAGGAACTACAATTTGTCGACGATCAAACTCTAACAAACAAAGATAATGAAAATATCTAAAATCACATCAATGCATCGCTATTAACATGTTCGAATATAAATAACCAAATGGTCGGAGGGTGTCCGACAAAGTGGAGGGTGCCGCAGTAACAGAATGAACAAATAGTAAAGCAAAATGAATTAAACAGGTTACTAAAAACACTTACCTTGCCTATGAATAAAATTATATAAGAAAGTATATATAAAAAGCATACAATAAAACTAAACAGGACAATTCTCCACGTATCGGCTCAAATGCAACTTTTTTCAAGAAACAAACAACAGTAAACACCACAATAATAAACAAAATAGATCACTTAGATTTCACAAAGGCACGTCTCCATGACGCAGGAATGGATACGCACTTAGTAAAAGAGAAAAGGCGTGCATTCATTATAATCAAACTGGAAAGTGGGAAATTAGAGGCAATATAGATGTGGTTGGGGTGTTTATAATGAATTCAAGAATAATATAAGAAAAAGACCCCTTTTGTCACTTTATCAGACAGGCAGGTTTTAAGAACATAGTCACAACAGGCAAGACTGAAGGGAACCACTAGCAAGTTCTCAATCAATATCAACAACAGCGAATTAAAAAGTGTCAACAGTTTTAAATACCTTGCTTCTCTTATCAACAGTAAAGGTGATTGCTATGAAGAAGTCAGAAGGAGGTTGGCTATCGCTTCAAAGATGTGATACAAATGAAAAACGAATACAATTAAAAGAAATGAAAAATATATATCTCTGATCTGTTGCAAAAGAACAAAACTAACATTTCTAAGAGCTTGCATATTCCCAGTGGCAATATATGGGTGTGAATCCTGGACAATCACCAACAAAGTGAAAAATAAATAGCAGCATTTGAAACAAAATATTACAGTTTAAACTACTCTCCGTTGTTGAGCTGCTGCATTTCTCCTGATGCAGAATGCAAAAAAAAAAAAAAAACACTGGCTAAACAACAAGGTTCTTTCTAGAAAACTACAATTTTTTGCCATTTCAAACACAAGTACAGCCAAGACATGATTATAAGTGAGGGGATAATACCAGGGACACAAACACGAAGCAGACCAAGTGGAAGATGCACGCAAGATATCAAAGAACACCTGAAGATAGAACTAACAGAAGCAGGAAGACTGACTTAATCGACAGAAGTTTTAAAAGGCTGTGATGGTTGCTACAACCTGTTCGGAATATGCTACCTGATAATGATTACTAACACAACTTTTAAATAACAAAAATACGAAATGTAAAGTAATGTTAATAGGAATTACTACACAGCAACAAAACACATTTTCTAAAAAAATTAAAACACAAATAATTAAATGTTTTGAAAAAGGCCTTGTTCCTGTGCATTTGCTCACTGACATTACCATAGATGTCACCTTATTGTTCTCATAATTCCAATTACAATTTATATGCGTATTATAAATCGGCTCTATTAATACTAATTACTGATGATAGTATTGTTTGAGCATAATGACCCCCTGGTCCGTTAGTCCTTTGCGTCCGTTAATATAGCTCATATAACAAAATACTCCGCCTTGGATCCGTTGGTTATCATTAATATAGCTCATGTAACAAAATACTCGACACCCGGATCCACTGGTCTGTTAATAAAGTGCATATAACAGAATACTGAGTATGTAGATGATGCGCCATGACAAAAGGCTACGGAACCAGATAAGTTTTATGTAGTTCATATAGCAAAATTCTGGTCATGCAGTCGTTCTGCTACGGGTCCGTTGAGTCCGTTAATATAGCTCTTATACCAAAATACTGGTATTATTCCAACAACTGGAACTTAGGACCATTGGTCCGTACCTATAGATAGTACTGTATTTACGTTATAGTGAATAAAGCCTTAAAAACTGAGTCCGTTAATATGGCTCGTATAACACAAAGCAGGGTGTGTAGATTTCATACACTGGTCAGGTACAGGCGTGCACTGGTCGTGCTGGGCCCTTTATACAGAGATAACGTAGCGTGTATGAGGAAAACTATGACAACCATGGCTAAACAGGGAAGTACTTACCCGTATAAAGCTGTATACTACAGGTGCAGATTTCGCTATATTGATTTACCAACAGTTTCCCTATTACCATAATTGCATACTACAAATTTCACGTTTTCTCAGTTTTCCAATTTAGTATGCTATATAAAACCACATTTCAGCACTTTCTTACTAACGCCACAGCGCATTTGTCATGTTTTTATTTGTGGGACTTCGTCATTAAACACTTTTCAGAACTAGGAACTGGCCTTTAGCACTTTTCGTTATGATTAAAGACACTTATTGTCTCTTTTCTATACTTACAGGTGTGCATTTTACTACTTTTATGTATCAACAGGATTTAAATTACCACATTTCCATGTGTCAAAAGGCATGTTTTAGCAGCTTTCTACATTATCATACCACACCAAAACACAGTTCAGCACTTTCTGAATAGCTTCATACATCATTTTGATATGTTTCTGTTTATTGAATGCCATTTTTATCCCTTTTCGCATTGGTTAAATCTACTTTCATCACTTTTTAATACAATCAAAGTCACTGGTTGGCTCTGTTCTATACTTATATAAGCACATTTCAGTATTAACCCCAAACACTTCATACATCATTTGGTATGTTTCTGTTTATGGAAACTCATCATTTATAACTTCTCACAACTAACCAAGAAACCTTTAGCACTTTTCCATATGCTCAAAGACACAGTTGTCTCTTTTCTATACTTACATACTTCTATACTGATCCCATTGGTTATATATGGTACATGGCGCATGGTTGATCCCACGCCAGCATGAACTTTTCACATACGTCACAGGTGATGGCAAACTTCATTGATAATGAAACGACGTATCCACACGATTTACCATCATCAATCAAGTCTGCTAAGAAAAGGGGTGTGTTCACGCTGGTATTGGGGAAAAATTTAAGTGTTGTATTATATTTGAAATTGTCCATGTATTCATAAATAAAGTATGTGTTAGTTGTATGTGGTATGCAGCTGAAAAATATGGATGTCGGGTTGTTATCTGAATCGTATCAGTGTTGCGCTAAACCATGTTGTAATGAAAATGTGTTGTGTTAAGTGTATTGTGTACCTCTGATGGAAATGTTTTTTCCAAGTTCAGCCGAGCAGGTGATATCAACATGGGATACTAGCAGGGGATATCAGCCGGAGCTATCAGCGAACTATTAGCATGGGATATCAGCACGGGATCTTGACAGGAGATATCAGCACGGGATCTTGACAAGGGATATCAGCACGAGATATTGGCAGGAGATATCAGCAGGAGGTCTTCACAGGGAATATCAGCAGATCTTCACAGGGAATATCAGCAGAGGATATATCACTGTATATTATATCGGCATGGGTTCTTATTAGGGGATGTCATCACGGGATATCAGCAAGGGATATCAGCAAAGCTGTTGATAGGATATATCAGCATGAGCTATTAGTCTATTTGTTTACTCCTGGTGATTTATTACTTGGCCTATGTTTTAAGTTTTTTTCTATTTCTTCATTTAGTATATCTATTGCTATGTTTCTACTCTGTATAAAGGTCCCAGCACGACCAGTGTGCGCTTGTACCAGTGTACGACAAATACACACCCCGTTTTGTGTTATATGAGAAATATTAACGGACCCAGTTTTTGGGCTTTAATCACTATAACATAATGTGTTATACATTACTATCTAAAGGTACGGACCAACGGACATAGGTTCTAGTTGCTGGAATACTTCCAGTGTTTTCTTATATGAGCTACATAAAACTTATCCGGACTTGTAACCGCGCGTCATGGTGCGTCATCGATAGTCCCAGTATTATGTTATATGAACTATATTAATGTACCAACGGGCCCGTTGGTCATTATAGTGAAACAATACTGATGATTTTTTTGCCAATCAATATGTGCGAGTGAGATAAATCGTCAGTATTAGCAATAATTACTGAAAGTTAATATAGATCTATACAATACAAAAAATGTCCTGAAATCCGTAGCAACATGGAAATCTGTACTATTTGACATGTATGCAATGCTTTACATTTGTATTTCTACAATTTATTAGTTATATTAAATGGTTTCGATACCTTATGAGAATGCACTATAACTAACTAGCAACAAGAACATATAACATAAGAAGATCCGGATACAAGGCAAGAGAAAGACCTAGAGCAAGATGGATAGATAAAATCAAGGCAACACTGAACAAATATGGATTCAATGCAGTCAAGGCGACAAATATGTACAACCCTTGCGCTTAACGGCAAATGTGGATATTATTACCACCATCCTTCTGAGGATATACACTAAATTAGTTATATTTATAATCAGTAACAATAATACATTATCATAGGTGTTATCAATTGTTAGTAATGGAAATTGTAGAACATAGCTTACAAAACACAATATGAAAAGGAGGAAATGCTACAAAAGATAGCGTGTGACAACATAAACAAGATTTAGCGCACCCGAAAGTTGTTTGTTTTCTCTCTGCAGATTGTCATTACGTTCAGTAAGTTCAGCATTCGCAACACGCAATCTATACACTTCCTGTTCAAGATTGGCCTTGTCAGCGCGAAGACTATTATTCTCAGCAGTAAGCTCATCAATACGTTTCTGTAGGGCCACATTTTCATTCTCAAGCTGCCTGTTGCGTTTAGTCAAATCTTGAACTATTATCTGTGTCTGCAAAAGACAAATATAATTTTGGTAAAATTTTACTGTGATTCACCCATTTATTTTTTATTTTTATATAATTCCACATTCTACCAACATGCAGGTCTCAGGGACCCATATCAGACCAATCAACATGCAACTGTAAACCCCTAGTAGATACTATGCATAGGCCTATATAGTGAGATTTTCCTCTTGTGCAAGTCCAACAGCATTTCATATATAAAACTGTGTTTTTATTTCCCCTTAGTCCCCACTAAGGCCATGTTCTTGAAGTAGAGATGGGGCTAGAAACAGAGGCTGAACACTATGATTGGTCGAGCCATCCTGAAATCTAGCAGGACCACAGTCCTACCCAAACAAGCACTAGTGCTGAAGTCGGAGATACCAAGCTAGAGCCAGACCAGCAGCCACGCAGTGGCGTAGTGTGGGTCAACGGCGCCCAGGGCGGAATAATACTTTTCCGCCCTTGTGATATTATAAACAAATATAATACGTCAGTGATTGTAAAAGACTGGACGAAAATATTTATTCGAAAACACATCAGGTACATAAATAAAAATACATTATCATTTAGTTTTCTAGCTTTTTGGGCGGCAAAATTGTTTATGACGTCGTAAAAATTAATTTTGTCCGTGATACTTTGTTCTATTGACAAAATGGATAAATTACTTAATCTTGTGCAGCTCATAGTAGACTTTAAGTAATTTTTTTATTAACTTTAACTTTGAGAAGCTTCATTCACATGATGCAATGCTGATAGCTATTTTTTAAAATATGTGAAGCATTATCACTATAATCGGCACGCTAATACGATAGTTGTATTGTTGAATAAACTCCAGAAGCTCGAAGGATCCCTTCATAACTTTATTTTTTGTCTTTTGCATCAGCTACAGCGATGAAATTGTGTAATCTCTCTCTTTCGATTACAAACTCTTTCACAGCGATGTCACTAGGCTCTTCTTTTAATTCACAGTTGCATTCAGGGTTTATCAAGTTACTTGGTGTGAGGAAATTGTATTTTTCATTCAGCTCATGCAGTTGCTGAAACCTGGTCTTGATTTCTTGTATTATTCGGTCGACTGATTCGAACATTTCTTTTCTTAATTTAATAACATAAAATATAAACCAGCATCTGCAGCTTTCTCCCCGGTCATCCTTTTTGTTTTTCTTATTCGACGAGGAGTTATATCGATGCCAAGATCTTTACAAACATGTTTAGCATAATTCAATGTGTCGTTGACCATGTTTTGTTTGTTTGTTTTGCGTTCGCTCCATTGTAACCAGCACGGATATCCGTGCGATTTCTGCCGGGAGCGTGATTACGTTGTGCCACCGTTATGCGCCTTGTAGGCCTAGCACATCCGATGTCGGCATGCCTTGACAATTCGGGTGGACTACCCTAGCCTGTGACAGCCTCCATATCTGTCTCCAAGCTCGCGTGTATGTAGTGACTCTTCGTCCAGACGATTTTTGCTCTCGTCTGTCTTGCACGAGGTTTCCATTGTCTATGAACTTGCCTCGTGTAATTGGACGTACTGTGCCTGTGCCCATCGGGTACTGAACCGTTTCTCATACTGTGAGCCTGGTTCCTTAAGGGGAAGAACTCATCGGAAGAGTTGGAACCTGGCTCTTTTGCCCTCTTAGCCGAGGTGTCATTCACTGACATCGTGTACCCCTTGTCCAAGTTCGCATCTCACACCACGCGTTTAAGAGCCAGGCGTTCTCGAGCTGATCAACCTTGTCCCAATAGCGCCTGAGCCCATCATGTACTGAACCCTTTCTCTCTGCGAGTGTATTTCCGGTATAGGAAAACCTGACAGTAGATTTGGGCCAGGACTGCAATCGTTGTCCCTTTCTTGCCTAAGCCCATCGAGTACGGGACCCTTTCTCTTCGCGAGCATATTTCCGGTTTACGAATGCTCGACATTAGAGTTGGGTTAGGTCTTATTACTTTTCCGAACGTCAAGGATCTGGTCTGGGTCTCTGTCTGTAAGGAGCACAGGTAACTAGAAGTTCGCCTCGAGCTGACGGAGCTTGTAGTACCCCTTTCCTAGGATCTTTTCACTTTCTATTTGCAGTTCGCGCTGCCCTCTAGCGCTGTTCTTCCCTTTCATTGTTTCATTGTACTCAGTATGAAATCTATTTGTCTCTCGCCATGTGCCTTTTACGTGCCTTTTACATTGGCCGTCCCTCAAATGTTCAGACTGGACTGACTAACTTCACTGTATGTTGACAATGTCGCTATATGTGGTGATGCTGGTGGTGTCGGAGATATTGTATGTCTATTATGAAGTCAAATCTCTTTCCACCTGCTACCTCCACATTCTCGGGCACGATCCCCAAATGATTTGGCCAGAATCAGCTCGGGCTACTGTATTTCTGTTTCCAGGGTGCACCGCGAAGACGTACATTTTGGATCTTGGTTATCTGCTAACCCTGGGTCCGGCTAGAGCAATGTGTTCCCTTTGCGCCCCTCGTTGACCATATAACATCACGGTTGTCGACTAGGATCAATTGTAATGCCCGAATATTTATAGCACATTGATGCACATTTAGACTATTCGTCTGGAGATACAATTGTGTATCATTTATTTCACAAAAAACTCGATTCATAATCCAAGGAAGGCTAAACATGACAACGACTGGAGAAGTAGGAGGCCAGCGTCTGATCTAGTCACTGCATTTTCTTTTATGTTCTGGGAAAGTGATTCCAGGACTTCAATAATCTCATTATAATGGTATCTACTCGTACATGATCGTTATGGCTTCGTACCTTGCACTCCAGCGTGTTTCAATAAAGCATTTGACAATAAAAACCATAAAGAATATCGAGGGTCATGACCAACAAGGAGGAGCATTTAAAAAAAAAAGATCCTCCAGGTGCCATCATTTTGCATTTTGGCTAAGTCTTGGGTAACAGTTTTTGTAATCTCTTCATTCCTCGCGTGATCTCTTCTTGTTCGGTCTCCAGCTTTTCTTGTACATCTCAATCTATGAGTAGCAAGCTTTCTCTCTTTTAATTTGTTAGTGTCCATGAAAATAGAATAAAATCAATAAAATGCGGAAAGCCTGCAGGCTCCGACAACATAACAGCAGACATAATTTAAAAATCTAAATGAATTTGGTGTGGATATTATCACAGAACTTTTCAATGACATATATGAAACAGGCCATATAAAAGACCTAGCATCATCAATATTCATACCTTTACCTAAGAAGCCTAAAGTTGTGGACTGTACTGAATATAGAACAATAAGTCTAATGAGTCATTTAACTAAAATACTCCTCACGATAATACATGAAAGACTAGTCACCGATAAAACAAAATGGCCAATGCTATCGCAAGATGTCTGTTTATAATTCTTACAGATGATGGGAATTGAACCATGTTCGTTCTAGCAGCACCAAATTGCTTCGCAATAGAAGTATGTTACTTATGTTGCGAAGTGATTCGGTGCTGCGAGGACGGATCTTGTTCAATTCCCGTCATGTATAAGAATTATTTTCATTTTATCCTCATCCTTCCTACTTGAATTTATTTGATGTCTGTTTACTGAGCTTGCCAGCTACAGACAAATATTCTGTACCTCTCTTACACACTAGAAAACTGCAAAATTGCGAAACAAGAAACACTGTGGAACAGCACGGCACCACTTAAGCAGCTACCTAGCAAAGTACATGTGGCGATCCATGCTCCAGAGCAACATCAAATCATTATATGCCATATTGGAGGAAATGAGCAGATACTAGCCACCTGTGTAACCATCCCATGAACGACTCTGCACCAACAGCCACCCCTGCCCAAAATATGAAAATCTTAAACATCGTTAACAGTATCCCTAACTCCAACCGTAAAACCGCCCCCTCACAAAAACTAAACATCACACTCCTAAAAACTAAACCCCAACCATTATGTGTTTGTTTGAGAACCCCATAAATGAACAGCTATTAGCTCTTACTTCCAATGTGCATTGGGGAGGTTTCTGAGCTTTCTTTCATAACATGATGACTTCATTTGACTTGGTGCAATGCATACTGGAGAGCTGTCTAATCAGGGGTGGAAGGGTGCATGTTACGATAAGAGCTGATTGTTTTTGGTCCAACCAATGGACAGACAATGGTCTAACCAGTCTGTCTCGTTTTGGACCATTGTAGCTCCGTTGCCACTAAATCAACTCACGCACAGTACTTTACAATCAAAATGGCGTACATAGCAACTTGTGTTTTTGTTTGACACCGTCAACATCACTTGAATCACTGGATTATTTCATTATTTGGTCTAAGAGGTGGTGTTAGTTATTTTGACAGGGGGTCCACTCATCAAGATCTTCACCGGTGCAACGGAGTACAAGCATCAGATCTGAAATTTTCATGAGTGTAGCTGTTATTTCACGTGATTTCAAGGCTTAGTACATAGAAAATGGCGGACAATCATAAACGTTCTAAACATGGCGGGGCCAAAGACAAGGTCATCGCACTGGAGACAGGCGTCAATATCTAAAGTCATTCGTATGTGTTTTAAATCGTTACGTGTGTTGTTCTGGAATGTCGCTAGTGTTGAAAGAAGACGCCCAGAACTGGATAGATTAACCTACAGTGCAGATATTGTGGCTCTACAAAAATCGCGTTTGGGAATGGGAAACCGTCTTTAAGTCACCGGCTTTCATAGTTTCTACAATAGGCGACACTTTGGACAAGTGATTCTTGTACGAGAGAGCTTTAATGTGATTGAGATCGATATGTCTGAATGGGATAGTGATGACATTCAGCTACAAGCTGTCAGGATACAAAACGCACAGCACACTATTGTGCTCGTCAACGTGTATGCGTGCAACGCCAGCTTGAACGTGCAGGACTGGAAATCTCTAGGTGAGCTAGTAAAGGAAGAATGAGATTTCATTTTCTGCGGGGATTTTAATGCCAAAGGTAGATCTTGGGGCAATACTGCATCTAATCAACTGGGAAGAAATCTCGAGGAGGCTCTGATTGATATGAATTTAGTATTCTTAAACGATGGGCCAATGACAAGGCTGCTGTTAGGGATGGCAACGACGACAGTGCAGTTGATTTGGGTTTAGTGACAGCTGATATTGCACCCAGATGTAGATCGGATGTGCTGGGGCATCACGGCAGCGACCATTTGCCATGTGTCTTGGTGGACAATGAAAAAAGTAAACAACAGAAAGCTAAAGTTAAGTCCTTCCAGTATATTCGCACAGCGTCATCCATCGTAAGCAGAATTAGGAAGGACAAACGTAGGACACACGCCACAGGGCATGTGTGTGGAATCAACTCCCCCTTCCCACCCCCATGGTGGAATGATGAGGTTCAATGTACATGGAAGTGCAAACGCAGCGCAACACAGAGTGGCAAAGATCAAGAAAAAAAGTGACAGCACAACCAGATCTTGTTCTGCAATTAATACAGACCAAATACGACAGGGTTCAACAGTTTAAAGATATCGCCAAATCTGCAAAAGACAAAAATGGGAAGGCTTTTGTTATGAGATTGCAAATGAAAAGTCGCCAAAACTGTTCTGGAGCCTAGATAAATCAATAAATGAACCAAGGAAGTGTATAACAATCCCCAATTTCTAAAGCACAGACTTAGTATGTCAGGAGAAAGATGAGAATACGGGTGCTGCCCTGCTGGCTCATTTTAAGGCACACATTGGTCAGAGGAACGTAGGGAATTACAATGAAAACATGAAAACAGTCACAGACTTGTGCAATAAGCAAGTTATCGAAAGTGATACTGCAATTACTCTTGAAGATATTACAGCTGCGCTGAAAAGATCAAGAAACACAGCGCCAAGACCTGATGACATTAGGTACGACGATCTCAGAGGCAGGTCAGATGAGGACCTTAAGGAACTGGCAATGTTGTTTAAAAAGAGCCTAGTGACTGGCACAGTGGAAGAAAATTGGTTGCATTGTTATTTAATCTCACTACCCAAGCCTGGCAAGAGTCATGCGATGATACAGGGTTTCAGACTCATAACCATGCAGAATACGATCGGCAAGTTGTTAGAAAAGATTGTTGCATGGAAATTGTCCCTGCATCTAGAGAGGAAAAACTGCCTGTCCTCAATTTTGGAAGGCTATCGTCCAGGTAAGCAGGCTTGGCACAACCTTGCCGTATTCATGCAAGATGTGTTCGAAAGTTTTGACAAACGAATGGAGACATGCGCGGCTGAATAGACCTGGAAGATACTTATAACAGAGTTCCCTTGGATTTCTTGATGACCATAAAGCTGTAACTCCAAGTTAATCCTTTCATTGTCAGTTGGATTATCTCGGCAATTTTTCAGAGACAGGTTGTTCTTAAGTGTGGGAGTTGATCTTCGGCACCAACAATCATAAAACCGGGACTACCACAAGGGTCACCTCTGTCCTCAGTATTATTTAATGTGTATACAGTTCAAATTACAAGCTGTCCGATTGCAGGACCGGGGAGAACTATGTCCTATGCTGATTACATCTTGTTATATAGGCAGGGCAGAGATAGAAAAGTGATCGCGAGGAATTTGCAGAGGGAGCTTTATCATATAGGGGATTGGTGCAGTAATTCTGGAGCTTTTGTTAATTCATCAAAGGCATGGATAACATGGTTTTCCATAAATAATTACATAGTAAACACGCCCACGCCATCGGTTACTTTGAGAGGGGATGTCCTCGGGATAACCGGCACAATGAAATACTCAGGGGTTAGTTGGACCACAGTCTGAGTTTCAAAGATCATGTTGATCACATCATTGTAAAGGCTTGTAAAGGTCTTGCAGCGATGAAAATTATGGCTGCTGATCAATGTGAACAGAGGCTGCTATTTCTGCTGTATCAGGGATTGGTGGTGGCAGTGGTAGAGTACGCACTGGAGATTCTAACAATGAGTCAGACTCAAACAGAAAGATTGGATAGAATCCAGAATGAGGCTATGTGAATAATTTTAGGGTGTACGAGAGATACATCGACACGAGCTATGCGATACTTACTGGATTGCCCAACTGTAGAGCAAAGAATACAAATCTGCAGGATGCGGGACTACCTACAAATCAAAGCTGATAAAGAACATCCTCTACACCCTGCAATTCTCAAAGTGAAAGGCAGTCGACTTAAGAAAGGAAATCCTTAGATTGGGCGGGCAGAGGATATTATACAGAGTGTGTGCAGATTGAAGGATGTGCTACCTGGTACAGAATGGAGTCATGAGCCCTTAGATTGTCCAACAGGCTTCAAAGTAATAATAACACTCAGTAGAGAATGCAGGTAATGGTGTCCGACAGTGGTAGAGTTGGATGTACTCGCTCTAATAGGTGAAAATTTCAGGGAATGTGATATGATTGTATATACAGATGGGTTGGTTGAGAGACACATCAGAAGTGCATGGGCCTGATTGGCACAAAGGTGGTGAGAAACCATTAGAGAGGAAAGTGGTGCTTTAGCTTAAACGACAAGCAGAATGACAATGGAGGTTTTGGCAGTAATCAAAGCTTTGCAATGGATCTGCTTGCAGACTATCTGCGAGCATGCCTGCATACTCAGTGACTTGATCAACAAGATTGTGTTACATTAGGGATACATTTGGGAACAGTGGCTGGATGCAGTTACGAATTCCTGTATGCGTAAAGTGACTTTCATGTTTGTGCGCGACATGCGGCAGTCCAAGTTAATGAGAGAGCAGATAGCTTGACCGCACACGCTGCTACTACAGCTGTTGGTGGAGCGATGGATCGAGCAAACATTTTGAACGCACTACGGGAAAACGCAGGAGCAAATGACTGTATAAGCGACAACGACTCTTGTTCCATGACTAGATTAAAGTAATTTGGTTTGAAATGTGGTGCCGTAGGAAAGGAACGGTTTCGTGGGCAAGAAAGAATGATGATCAATTAACTGCGTACTGAGACCGTCAGTTAACGTGTAATAGTTTCTACACTTAAGGAGAGATCTGAGCACCTATGGACTTTTCCGGAGTGCAATGACAATGATCCAACGACTAACTAACTAATGTACACTACGCTACCCTCTAGTGTGTTATCTTTTCCAGATTTGGTGTATACTCCTAGGATCATGTATGTTTCCCCTCCGAAGTTTCTGCTTTTTTAAGCAGGCCAATCTGGAATCCACAGATGCCCTGCATATTTTTGATGTACCGGTGTGGAGGTTTCGGAGATATTTCCTGTCTCTCTGCAGGCAATTCTCATTCCATCTGCAGCATCCACATCCACGGGCACGAGCCTTAAACACCATTTGCAACCCAATCCCAACCATAAAACCCCCCAAAATGTACATACAGAACAAAAAACAAAAAACGCGATCGCCCCTCAAACCAATATTTGTCAACTGCGCACTAAGAAATGGACATAATAAATGTAATGTTTATTCTAACACTACTTATTTGCCTCTACTCCTTTCGTAAAATAAAGTAGGTTAAATTTTTTATTAGCTTATGATTTCTTCCTTTAAAAAATGTGGTGAAATGTGGCCACAACTTCCCGTAATAAACCATAAAAAAGGTATAAATATAATAAGCCTAGGTGATCCCACATCAACACGTAAGTCAGTCATTTAATATACAAATTGCGCAATGTTTCGAAAACAATCCGGCGCACAAGAATAAGTTACGAAATTTATACTATGCGTAGTTAAGGTTAAACATTAAGAAAAACCACAATATTAATGATAACGGTAGAGAGATAATGAGAAGTTGAAAAATAATTAGATCAAATACAGTGAAAACGTGTTTTTCCTCAATTGTTGAAAATCGACTCGTCCTTGGCTATAAAACTTCATTCTATAAGAGTTTGGAATGTTGCAGCCTGAAGTGGTAATGGAAAAACCTATAGATTGAAAATATACCTACTGCCGATCATATATTCACTCTGCAGGTTTTTTTCCTCCACCTACTTTATGTTTAGAAGTCTTTTCAAAAACACATGCTTACATTCTCAAGTTCAATTGTTATATCCCTCAATTCAGCTGTAAGCTTAGCCTTGGCTTTCTCCAAACCACTGTTCTTTACACGAAGTTGCTCTGCAGTGTCCTCAAGCTCAGTGATCCGAGCAGTCAATTTGCGTCTGATGAAACAACAAGCATTGTTATCGTTTATTATTTGTGAAGAGTCAAATATGATTTACAGTCTTAGATAATAAAAATAACAACTTCACAATGCATTCTTTTTCTTCAGTATTCATTTTTAAACTCCTGTTGGATCTCTTAGAACAGGACATTGATTCTACTAGATTTCCATCAGGATATAGTCTAGAGCAGGCGTGTCAAACTCACAAAGCACAGTGGGCCCCATAAAATACTGTGAGTATACCGACGGGCCACACCAAGAAATCTGAGAAACACTGTAATCTTATTGAATTATATTTAATTAATGTGCACGCCTGCTAGAACGTCTCTATTAAGCTAACGCCCCACAAAGCCAAATATAACAATTATAATCCTACATTTATTTAAGAACATTCAATAATTTTTACTTTTTAATCAGTGTTTTGTCCTGAAGTTTGAAATCCAACATTTATTTAAGAACATTCAATCATTTTTACTCTTTAATCAGTGTTTTGTCCTGAGGTTTTATGCCTCTTTTTCGTGACAATTTTTCGTATATCTGGCTGAAATATATTTGCAGCTCCAACCTTCATCAGTGATGACAAGTGTTCATCGATCAGCCTTGTTCTCTTGAGAAGTTTTTGTTAATTTCATGAAGGAAAATAACTGTTCACACACATAGGTGGAACCGAACATTGCCATAATCCTAGTTGAAAACTTTCTGAAGTTTGTAAACTTTTCAGGAAGGTATGAATAGAAGCAAGGTATCCTGACTTCTGGATACTTTGCTTTGAGTGTAGAATCAGACTGAATGTCTAATAGTTCCATCTAAAAGTTTTCCTCTGCTTTGACAACATCAAAGTTGAATGGTACCGAGAATAATAAAATGGTATTCAAAACATGAAAAATCACTAAATCTTTCCTGGAACTCTTTTGACAATATCTCTAGGTGACTCTCATGTTTAGCAAAGGTAAGTACAGATTCAGCATTGGCCTGGCTTTTGAGTTCTTTGCAGTTAGGAAAATGAACCAAATTTTCACATGACAAATTGTCTTCCATAAGCTTATTTTTGTAATGAAACACTTGATGTCGTCGTACAACTAAGTGATGAGTTTCTTATTGCCTTGTAATTTCAAATTAAGATCACTTAAATTTGCAGTAATGTCCAAAGCAAACGATTGATCTTAGATCCAACTTTAATCTTTTATTTCATCTGTGTTTTTACATTTCATCTAAAAAAATAAAGTATTATCTAATCTCAGCCAAATATAATATTTTCAGCACTTTGTCACATGACACCCAACAGACTGCTGTGTAGAATGGAACATCGGTGAACTGACTGTCCATATCTTCTAACAGCTGACTGAATTGATGATGGCTGAGAGCATTGCATTTGATAAGGTTCACTGTTTTTGGGACCACATTAAGCACGTGATTCAATTTTAAAGTCTTTGAACACAGATTTTTCTGATGAATAATGTAATGAAAATGTGCATATGATGAATCTGGATACGAGTTCTCAATTTTTGTTCGCAACTTGGCTGCAACACTATTAATATGACAATCAATACAAGGTAACTGCGTGAAACCATAGACTATAACAAAAACTAGTGGGTAATGATGGGCAATGATGAGCAAACAAGAAATCATAAAAATTACAATACACAAATCATATTCAACGTTTCAACCAAAAGGTCCATATCAAGACACAAACAAAACATTAAAAGACGACGAATAGAAAAATTATCACAACGTCCAACGGAAATATGGAAATGATATGCCAGAAGGTCAGAAAGTACATAAAAACGTAAATATATGTGGAAACGAAACGAACAAAAAGATGAGTAAATGACGGAACAAAAAGAATAAAGACAAAGACCACACCAAACCAGTACTAGACATAAGAGTGGTCGGAATTGAGTCCAAAAGGCTTGAGTGTACCCAATTCGAAAATGAGACGATTTTCTAGAGCACACCTAGATCTATCATCGGTGGTGCAAGATCTGATGGCGGTGACCTGAATTCCAAAGCACCATGATGACCATCGCCGTTGAAGTGTGTGGCCACAGGAGTGGGTGTTCTGTGCTTGATGGCATGAAGATGGTTACAAAAGCTATCGCTCAATCGTAGGCCGGTTTCCCCGATGTACTGTTTGCCACAGCGTTTACATATGATCACGTAAATGACATTACGGGATTCACATGTAAAAGCCTCATCGATGGAGAAAGTGGCCTTGGGAAATGAAATCCTTGACAGCATTTTTCAGCCGTTAGTCGAACAACTGCCTTCTTTCTTGAAAGACACTAAGCATGCCCTAACCATTTTTTCTACCGTCCAGTTGTCTTCTGACCGTACCTATCGTCTGTTCTTGCTTGATGTCTGTTCTTTGTACACTTCTATACCCCATGCAGATGGTCTCAGGGCTCTACAGTTCTTTCTTGACAAGAGTCCCCATCCCTCTGTATCCACTTCTACTCTTATCCGTCTTGCTGAACTGGTACTTACGCTCAACTCTTTTGAATTTGATGGGCACTTTTTCGATCAGATCAGTGGCGTTGCCATGGGAACCAAAATGGGACCTAGCTATGCGTGTCTCTTCATGGGACATTTGGAACATTTAGTTTGGTCTACCTATGATGGCACGTTCCCATCTCTTTTCCATAGATACATTGACGATGGGATAGGTATCACCGACATGTCCGAAGTTGAATTGTCTCGTTTCATCAACTTCATCGGCAGTTTTAACCCTGCTATTCAATTTACATCTAATATCTCCACTACTTCTGTCAACTTCCTTGACATCATTGTCACCATTCATCCCCCTTACCTTAGCACATCCGTTTACTATAAACCTACTGATGCACATGGCTTTCTTCTCTACACTTCTTCTCATCCCCCTGCTTGTCGCAACTCTCTACCGTACTCCCAGCTTCTTCGCCTGCGTCGCTTATGTAGTGATTACGACGGTTTTCTCGACAAGTCCTCTGAGATGATTGAGTTTTTCCGTAGACGATCGTTCCCTGACAGCATTCTTTCTTCCGCTTGGCTCCGTGTGCGCCATTTGTCTCGCCTCGATACCTTGACTAACCCTCAGGGTTCTTCCTCCTCCTCTGATAGGGTTAAACGTGTTCTTACCTTTCATCCCCATAACTCTTCTGTTCGACGCATCATGCTCAAACATTATTCTCTTCTCCAGTCTGATCCTGACACCCGTGACGCTTTCCATTACTTACCTCTGGTGGCTTATAGGCGTGATAGAAATCTGAGGGACATCTTGGTTCATAGCCATATTAAGTCTTCTGTTCCTGACCATTTTGGCACTGTTCGTTGCTCACGTGTCCGTTGCTTTACATGTCCTTATGTGGTTCAGATGCGCTCCATTTCATTTCCCAAGGCCACTTTCTCCATCGATGAGGCCTTTACATGTGAATCCCGTAATGTCATTTACGTGATCATATGTAAACGCTGTGGCAAACAGTACATCGGGGAAACCGGCCTACGATTGAGCGATCGCTTTTGTAACCATCTTCATGCCATCAAGCACAGAACACCCACTCCTGTGGCCACACACTTCAACGGCGATGGTCATCATGGTGCTTTGGAATTCAGGTCACCGCCATCAGATCTTGCACCACCGATGATAGATCTAGGTGTGCTCTAGAAAATCGTCTCATTTTCGAATTGGGTACACTCAAGCCTTTTGGACTCAATTCCGACCACTCTTATGTCTAGTACTGGTTTGGTGTGGTCTTTGTCTTTATTCTTTTTGTTCCGTCATTTACTCATCTTTTTGTTCGTTTCGTTTCCACATATATTTACGTTTTTATGTACTTTCTGACCTTCCGGCATATCATTTCCATATTTCCGTTGGACGTTGTGATAATTTTTTCTATTCGTCGTCTTTTAATGTTTTGTTTGTGTCTTGATAGGGACCTTTTGGTTGAAACGTTGAATATGATTTGTGTATTGTAATTTTTATGATTTCGTGTGTGCTCATCATTGCCCATCATTACCCACTAGTTTTTGTTATAGTCTATGGTGTCCCATTGAGACGATATATAAACCTGTGCTTTACGTAAGTCTAATTGCAACACTATTATGCCTGTCAACCATATTCGCAGCACTGTCAGTAGATAAACATACAAGTTTACTCAAATCAAAATCAAAGTCATGCTGAATCTTCTTGACTTTGAAAAGATGTCTTCACTCGCTGTAGTGTCATGCATTGGGATTAGTTCTATTAGTTCTTCATAAATATTAAATTCACTGTCACAGGCCCTAATCAAAACTGCAAGCTGTGCTATTCCAGTGATGTTAACGGTTTCATCAATAGCAATAGAAATATGTTCAATCGTGGATGATGATTAACCAGTATTCCTGGTTAGCGAAATATCCTTAAATAACTGTGCTTTCTGTGGGCACACAATGTCAGCTGCTTTTACAAGGCATTGCTTTATGAAATCTCCATCACTGTAAGATTTCCCACTCATGGCGACCATTTGGCTGAGTTCATAACTTGCAGTAACGGAAGCGACATTGGCTTGATCTATTTTTGTAAAACATGTCTGTTACTGTATCAAGTTAGCCTTCAATTCCTGGAGTCTTGAAACACGCATTAAGCCCACATATTTATCGCAGGATCGATTGTTTGTTTTATAATGTCTTTTTAAGATGTACTCTTTTGGCGTGGCAATGCTGTTATTGCATTCTAAACAATGTATCTTTCCATTTACCATTGCACAAAAATACTGTAGTTCCCATTTTTCTTGACATACTCGCCTTTCTTCATCAAGTGTCCTTTTCTTCTTAGCTGAAGGTGGTGTAGCCATTTTAAACGGTGTCACTTTACGCAGTTATGTTATGTAACTCCAGGGCCATAGGCGGCGCATAGGGCAGAAACCATAGCTTTCCATTTCTGTCTTTGTGTTGCTAGATCTTTCAATTGTTGCATGTTGTTTAGGTTCATTGACATGCCTTTCTATTAATGGTCTTTGTAGAGTTTCTCTAGGTCTTCCACTTCTTCTTACTCCAGTACTTTACGCAGTACTTTAAAAAAATAATAACATAATTACAGGCACAATTCCACAAGATACAATTTATTGATGTTTTAAAATTTTAACATGGCAATAACAACCTGTCTGCTACTTCCGGCAAATGTTGCCAATTTTCATAGACAGAAAACCCTAACTAGTTTAAAATAGCCGTATTGTTTTCTTATACGTGGAGCCGTGTCAGATTTAAGTTTTATATACCCAGTTTAAAGTATTAAAAATTGCATCTTTCGCCATTAAATGAGACAACTGCTGTATCCTTTGTGCTGGCCGCACACATGCTTGCGAAAGGGCCGCATGCGGCCCGCGGGCTGCACGTTTAACATACGGTAAAGCAAAATGAATTAAACTGGTTACTAAAAACACTTACCTTACTTATATACTTAAGTATATTAAAAAAAACATACAATAACACTACACAGGACAAATCTCAAAATGTCAGTCCAAATATGACCTTTTTCAAGAGACAAATAACTTATAAACTGAACAATAATACACAACTGAAATTTGACTGAAATTTTATCAAACCATGTTTCTATGACACAGAAATGGAAACACATCTAGTAAAAGAGAAAATGCATGCTTTCAATATAACCAAACTGGAAAGTGGGAAATTAGAGGCAATAGAGATGTGGTTGGAGGTGTTGAAAGAATAAAAAGAGAAACTGACCCAAATCAATAATATACGAAACAGACCTTTTTTGTCACTTTAAGAGACAGGCAGGTGTTGAGAACATACTCACACAGGCAAGACTGAAGGCAACAGAGTCAGAGGGGGACAACGTGAGAAAATATTAGTTTGACAACCTAGCAAGGCATGGAAATAACAACGATCCTGATAACCATACTGTGGACAGAGAGCCATGGTCGCCTACGCCAACCAGAATGCATATGATAATGATTGATGAGTAATGATGAGGATGTGTGGTGGTTGGGTGGGTGGGTTTGGGGAAGGAAAGATACAAGAAGAATCATCATTTGAAAGTGCATGGAGTGAATGTGAAACCAAATATACACACACAAAAATATATATACAACCACACATACACATATATAGAAATTTATACACACACCAAGAGTTGAGAGATAAATATATAACAAAATGGACACATAGATGTGTGAAGGATACCCACACAAAATGCACGGCATGTAAATGTATCCACACATAGGAAAGGGCTCACACCAGAATAGGCATATTGACACAGAATGGAGATACGTGCTTTAACATAAACAAGCACTCACATCAATATAAATATATACATATATACATAAATATAAACATGCATCCACATAAACACATTCTCACATAAATAAAAACAATAACATGAACATTCGCACACATAGAAACATATACATATATTAATATAAATATAAACATTCGTTCACATAAAGAAAATGCTATAAAACATGCACATGTATACATACAAATTGTGGCCCAAAGTAATTGTGTGGAAACATAGAACCATATAAAACAAAATGCATATAAAAATAGCTATACATGTGTGGGCACCCATCAAAGAGACAACTGCAATAACACCGAGGAAATTAAGTCTAAATATGTAAATGATTGAACAATAACAATAGGGCTTTCTAATGTAAAATTGATGGACTAGAGTAAAAAATAATCACATGTTGAAATACACAAACAAAAGAATACATAAAGGAAATATATAGAAGTCAGGCAAACAAAAAAATAATTACTCATGAAAGTGTACAAAGACAAATAATTACAAGAATCAGTGCAATACGGGAGTAGATGTTATAAAGAAGAGGTAGGTAACTCAAACAAATCGGTGATTAATGTTCATTACGTGTGGTTGTAAGACTCCCATATGGAAAATGAGACGATATTCGAAACACTGACGTTGCCGGTCACCGGTATAACAATGTAACAGACCGGTTACAGAGACATCAGAGCTACCATGATGTGACGGGCTGTTAAAATGATTAGCCACTGGGGAGTCACGAAGATTCGTGATATCTCTCAAATGTCCGGCGAATTTATCAGCTAAACGTCTACAAGTCTCACCAATATACTTCATATCACAACGCTTACATATGATAGAGTATATTAAATTACGGGACAAACATGAGAAAGAATCCTGAATATCAAAATGTGATTTAGGAAACTGTAACATGGGAGTGAGAATAACAAAAGGGCAAGTCAAACAATTTTGGTGACAAGGGACAGTTCCTAGTTGACCTGCAGAAGTGCGCAGACGAGAATGAACTTAAGAGATCGCGAAGGTTTCTGTCCCTCCGATAAGCGACTAGTGGAAGAGAGGGAAATGCAGGACTGGAGATGGGATCTAACTGGAGGATAGAGAAATGTCGTAATAGGATACGTAGTGCCGGCATATTATGAGGATGAAAAGTAATAGCCAATATTGGGCGATCAGAGGTATGTTTAATAGATGGTACGAGGGCCACTGAGCGGGAAATTGTAAGAATACGTTGTAAAGCTGATGACATGATATCCTCATGGTATAAGCGACGTCGAAAAAAATCCAACAACTTGTGAGCTTGAACCTAGAAATCAACATCGTCTTGGCAAAGACGATGAAGACGAAGCAGCTGAGAAAAAGGGAGGGCATGACGACAAGACCTTGGGTGAGATGATGTATAAAGAAGAAAACTATGAGAGGCAGTGGGCTTATAATGTACAGACGTGGTAAGGGATGTGGATCCTATAGAAACACAGATGTTAGGAAAGTCCACAGAGATGGAGGAAATAAGAGAGGTAAATTTAATAGCTGGATGGAAACCACTCACAAAGTCAATGAAAAGGTTGAGGTTATCAAGAGAAATATCAGTAACCCCAAACCCATCGTCTATTTAGCGATGGAATATGGAAGGGACAGGGCCCTGAAATGTGGTAAAGATAAGATTTTCAAGGTGACCCATAAATAGGCAAGCATAACTGGGTCTCATTTTAGTACCCATTGCTACACTGCTAATTTGATCAAAAAAGTGTCCATTGAATTCAAAAGAATTCAAGGTGAGAACTAATTCAGCCAGTCGAAGAATAGTGGCAGTAGCAATAGACTTATGCGGATTGATGTTAAGAAAGAACTGTAACGCCAGAAGCCCATCATTATGATAAATACGTGTATAGAGGGAAACAACATCTAGAAGGAATATGTGATAGGTGTGAAGAGGATCGAGAACAATGGAAGAAAAGATGGATAGAGCATGGTTAGTGTCCTTAAGGTAAGATGGAAGAGATGCGACAAGAGGTTGGAAGACACTGTCTAAGAAATCAGAAATTAGTTCAGTAGGACAAGAACAGACGGAAACAATTGGTCTACCTGGGTTAAATGGTTTATGTATTTCAGGTAGTAAATACTGAGAAGGAGAGCCCAGATTGCTCTTAATAATCCGAAGTTTGAGGGCACTACTGGGGATTTGATTGCTATTAATAAGTTGTTTAAGTGTTTTGTCGCTTTATCATTATGTGCTAAAATTTGATCCTTAGCACAGGGACGATAAAAATCGAATTCCTCTAACTGGCGCGTGGCTTCTTTGATATATTCTTTCTGCCACACAACTACAGTGCCACCCTTATCAGCCGGTTTAATCACGTAGTCATCATGTGAGCGAAGTCTAGAGAGCAACTGTCACTCTGATCTAGTGAGATTAGAGCGAAGTAATTTATGAAGACGTAGCTGTTGTATAGCGTGAAGGGTAAAGTCAATCAAGTGTTTTGGTTTGATTGGACAAACATGATTGGCCCCCCCCCCCCTTCTTCTCCTGAAACTTACTTGACATCTGTGATTCCATAGGATCCACATCCCTTAACATATCTGTACATTATAAGCCTACTGCCTCTCATAGTTTTCTTCTTTATACATCATCTCACCCAATGTCTTGTTGTTATGCCCTCCCTTTTTCTCACCTGCTTCGTCTTCGTCGTCTCTGCTAAGAAGATGTTGATTTCCAGGTTCAAGCTCACAAGTTGCTGGATTCCGTCGCTTATACCCTGAGGATATCCTGTCATCAGCTTTACAACTTGTTCTTACAATTTCCCGTTCAGTGACCCTCGTAACCATCTATTAAACATACCTCTGATCGCCCAATATTGGCTATTTTCATTTTCATAATATGTCGACACTACGTATCCTATTACGACATTTTTCTATCCTCCAGTTAGATCCCATCTCCAGTCCTGCATTTCCCTCTCTTCCACTAGTCGCTTTTCGGAGGGACAGAAACCTTCGCGATCTCTTAAGTACATTCTCGTCTGCGCACTTCTGCAGGTCAACTAGGAACTGTCCCTTGTCACCGAAATTGTTTGCCTTGCCCTTTTGTTATTCTCACTCCCATGTTACAGTTTCCTAGAATCACATTTAGATATTCAGGATTCTTTCTCATGTTTGTCCCGTAATTTAATATACTCATATGTAAGCGTTGTGATATGAAGTATAATGGTGAGACAGACGTTTAGACCCAGCTTTTGGAAAAAATTGTGGCCCGGAAGGTATCGTGTTATCTTGAAAGAAATAAGTGTTTACCAACATTGTTAGGAGGATATCGTCCAGGAAAGAAGATATGGCAAAATGCAGCCATATTTGCGCAGGATGTTTTTGAGGGGTTCGATTCGCGCATGGAGACATGTGCGGTCGCAATAGACCTTGAGGATGCGTACAATAGGGTGTCCTTGGATATCTTGATGCACCAGCTGTTAAATCTTGCAGTTAATCCTTTTGTCGTGCGTTGGGTTGGCGCCGCCCTGATGCACAGGGTTGTAGTTCTTAAGTGTGGTAACTGGATATCTACACCAACGGTTATTAGCCCTGGCCTGCCACAGGGATCGCCTCTATCTCCTGTACTTTTCAATGTATACATTTCCTTGGCAGAAAATGTATTCAGTTTAACTCCATTTCTAAACATATAAACTTTTATACTTAATATTATTGTAAAAATTACAGTACTATAGTATATTTAAAAACATACCGTGTTTCTTCTAGCTCTTCTGTCTTTTGTTGAATTTCTTTGTCAAATCGGGACTTCAGAGCACTGTATTCAGCATTAACTTTGCTGAGTTGCGTCCTTAGACTATTTGAGATTTGAGCTTCTTCCTCGTATCGTGCATTCAGACTGTCATAATCACTTTGAAGGCCAGACAATTGTACTTGAATATTCTGTCTTTGCTGTGAGAAAATTAAAGTATACAAATTTGTGACACTGCAGCTTTTATTAGGTAAGATTACATATACATTCTACTAGACTTTCTCATTCTTATTTTATACATGGACATTTACAGACATATAATTTCTGTAAAAATGGTAGAAAGAAAGTAGTTGTATAGTTAAATATTAAATATAATTTTTTTCAGGGAAGAAAGGGAAATATAATTATTTCTAAGAAAAAATATTTATTGGACACAAACATATTGCAAAAAATGTGTTTAAATTTTAGCGCTTCCTATTCAGAATGTAGCCATCAACCCTGCATTTTTTGGCTGTAGTGATTTTCTAGACAATATAAATACATTCAGTAGTTTGCCATTGCTTTCTGAACGGTCTGGATGTACAATTTCCTGTGGCATGATTCAGACCTTGTACCTTGTCCTCCACAGATCAGAACACTCTCATACAAAGGAAGCATAACACACTGTACATTGTAAAGACCATGTAACATTAATTGGTCTAAGAATGTGTATGTTTATTGTGAACCAACGTGACAGTACTTCAGACAGATTCATATTTGTTATGACACTTCTTACTTTATATATATTTTTCTTCTGCGTTCATTCCCAAAATTATGACAGTTAGCAAAATATAATCAAAATACGTAAATGTGTTGTGCATTGGTTTTCAACTTGGCTGCGATATCTGCACAATCTGAATTCAGCATATCTTTTGGGACAATTTAGTCTATAAGATGGTACAAACAATTCATCCCATAACTACCTTTGCCACCTCCTACGATATGCATGAAAGTCAATTTATTTTGTTAAATTTTGGGTCACTGTGGCCCACTGTGGATTGCCAGGTATCCACTGCGCAACAATGCTGACTTCATAAGATGTAAGCAGCTGGTTGGCATGGTGATATTTTCCACATTCTCAGGCTTACAATGTCCATCACATTCTAGTGCTTGAAGAGCTGACATAGAGTCTGTGAAAATAACAATGTTTTGGACTTCAGATGGAAAGGCATCAAATATGTACTTCAGGTGGTACACAACAACTTCTAGTGCTGTTATTTCAGCTTCATAGTTAGAACATTTCTCCCCATAAGCATCAAACAGCTCATCAGATGTTTTGTCTGGATATTCTATATAGACACCATAACCTGCTTTGATGGTGGCTTTCAAAGCAGACCCATCTGTATAGACATGGATCCATTGTTCTGGGTAGGTGTCTATTGTTTTCTGTGTTGCTTTCATAAGACTTACTGGGTCGGAACTGTTCATTGCATCATCTCTTAATTGTGTCTTGATTTCCGGAAATTTAAAACTTGCGTTTGGTGGTAAATATTTTTCAACTCTTTGCAGTTCTTGTCTCTTGTATGGGAAGTGATAGCTGTCTTTTATTTTATTGACATGGCTCATGACTGACTTTTGTTTTATTCTGTGGTTGGCAGTTTTCTACAAGTTGTTTATTTGGGTGGTCTGTGTTCATTCGTTTGCTTCTTTCATAAGCCTCCATTGCAGCCATATCTCTCCGCATCTCAAGGGTTCTATATTTGTGTGTATTTCACATACAGCCTTGGTGTAGATCTCATTGATCCACTAATAAGATGTAGGGATTTGTTCTCCACTCTAGAGATTCTACATTTGTCGTGGAACATGTTGTGAGGAGTGCACTGTTGTATTCTAAAGCAGAACGTATGTAACTAAGGTATAGTCCTCTAATGGTATCCTTGTCTGATCCCCAAAATGTGCCAGTGAGTCTTTTCAGTAGTTGTAATCGTTTAAGTGCTTTATTTATTTCATTATCTACATGTTTCCTGAGGGCGAGCTTCCAATCTAGCGTGATTCTAAGATGTGCGGGATGTTCTTCTCTTGGCAATTTCTGTGTATCCAACCATAGACTGATATTTTCTTGGACTACTTTATAACTCTTAGTAAAGATGGTATAGACAGTCTTCTCACAGTTTATTTTTAGTTTCCATGGTTGACAGTACCCTGTGTAGTCTTCTTAAATCTCCATTTAGTCTTTTGACTGCACTTTCAACATTCTGATGGCTCTGCCATATTGTTAGGTCATCAGCATAGAGGGTTTTTTCAGCTTTGATTTGTTTGACAAGGTCATTAATGTAAGTGAAAAAGAGGGTGCAGCTAAAATCAGAACTCTGTGGTATGCCTTCCTCTAGAATTTCTTTAGATGAGATTGCATCATTTATTTTGTATGGAGAAAATGTCTAATGATGAAGATGATTGAGATGGGAATTAGTGGAAAGCTATATAACTAGATAAAATACTTCCTCATTGACAGAGCAATCCAGACCATAGAGGAGCTCTGTGAAACAACAAACCTGTCAGTCCTTCAAGATGCAAAGTCTACACCAACACTTTTGCATAGGAGCCATCTATCTTTCAGTCTACCTGACTGGACTATCTGTTCATCTGAAATAATAGCCTCTTGCTTTCTAGAAATCCTTGATGACATCGAAAGTGACCATAGACCAATCCTCACCACCATAACTACATCCAACAAAGGCATATTCCAAAAAGAAAATGTAGACAAAAGTTGTAGAATGGTTTGTAAGATTTCCTACTGCCCCTTGGGATGCTTTGTGATGCTGAATTGAGGATAACGTTTATCACCTCAGTAGTAAATGTTTCTATGTCATTGCTTTTGATATTTCATAGCAGGAAATCAGATGTTTCTTGGAATAGTTTACAATCTGCATTGCCAAAATTCCATCGTTTGGAAGTTTTCTGTTTGGAATATGCTTTGTTGGATGCAGTTATGGTGGTGAGGATTGGTCTATGGTCACTTTCGATGTCATCAAGGATTTCTAGAAAGCAAGAGGCTATTATATCAGATGAACAGATAGTCCAGTCAGGTAGACTGAGAGATAGATGGCTCCTATGCAAAAGTGTTGGTGCAGACTTTGCATCTTGAAGGACTGACAGGTTTGACAGGTGTCATGTAGTCTGGTTCTGTGGCAGCGTGGTACAGGGCTCGTCTGTGAGAGCCAAGACACCAGGTACGAAAACCGTCGCAGGCAATCTCAATAATCTCAAACTACTCAATTTATATTGCCTAGAAAATCACTACAGCCAAAAAATGCAGGATTGGTTGCTACATCCTGATTAGGATACTCTACCAAAATATGACCTTCCTAGAGTTGTAATATCAGAGAATCATAATAGCACTACAGCCTTTCTATCATCATCATCAGGTGCCATGCTGGCTGGCGTAGACGGTCATAGCTCTCCACAGCTCTCTGTCCACAGTATTATGTATCAAGATCGTTATTGTTTCCCTGCCGTGCCAAGTTGTCAAATTGTCTAATATTTTCTCATGTTGTCGCCCTCTGTCTCTGTTGCCTTCAATTTTGCCTGTTGTTACTATGTTCTCCAAACCTGCCTGTCTCATAAAGTAGTTTTAAAAAAAGAAGATTGTCCATTTCGTATATTATTGATTAAGGTCTATTTTGCATTTGACTCTTGAGGAAAAAATCTTGTCTTGTCCATTCCTTAATGTTGTCTGTCCATATCTTTATTTGCCCTTCTCTGCTTCTCCCCCTTCGACGGTTCCCTGTAGTATTTTAGTTTCTATGACATTTTATTTCGAATGTCCATATTTCCTTTTCCACTGTGAATAATTCACAACCATATGTTGACACACTTAGAGAAACTATGAAGAAACATTAATAGAGAAGGCATGTCAATGAACCTAAACAACACGCAACAATTGAAAGACCTGGCAACACAAAGACAGAAATGGAAAGCTATGGTTTCTGCCCTATTCGCCGCCTATGGCCCTGGAGGAACATAACATAACATAACATATTTGTTTTTCTGTTTGCCTCTTGCCATAGATGTTTCATCTGTTATATTTTGCAGGGCCATTGCTAATCACTTTTTAGTCTCCGCTGAGTAATCTATCTCCTGTGGTGTTGATGGTTGACCTGAGATATTAAAAGTTGCAAAAATTGTCTAGTTTTCTTTGTCAATGACTAGTGTATGTATGAGTTCATTTCTGATGATATGCATTATGTTTATATTTTTTGAATTGAGAAAAAATTTTGCCCCTCACTATAATATTTAAACAAGTAAATTTAAGTAGGAAGCTAGAGGACACATTTTTTTAAAATTCTTGAGACTAACGGGAATTGAACCAGTCCGTTCAACGGCACCAAATCGCCTAGCAACTGTTGAACACGCGTTTTTTCGTACTTGACTAACCGCATCTCCAAAAAAAAGATGCAATTTCGTCAAGCCATTCAAACCGTGCACACAAAGTCACCAGAATGGACTGATCAAGACAAGGACTATTACTACAACAACAAACATCCCGTACTGGTATTGAAATATCCTCAGTAACAACAAAGATATAACATAATATCCGTATTAGTTATACAAGGGACGACAGGTCTTCTTGTAAACATGGATAACATATATAGACAATACAATTTTGCTTCGAATAATTGTTTATACAAGTAAATTTAAGTAGGAAGCCAGAGGATAATTTTTTTAATGTTTAACTGACATAATCATGTGTTCTAAACATGTGAGGCTTCTTGATATTAGGGTTGTGTCATTTTCATACCTAGATTTTGGAATCTCATGTCTTCCGATATTAAGAGGTTGAAACTTTTCATAATGTGGGTCTTCTCGTACATTTCACATTCTATTTTCTGCATATATGTTGAACAGATGTGGTGAGATGATGTATACAAGTGTGGCTCCTTTTTTGTACCTGAAACCACCAGATAGATATTTCTCCCTCTAGGCGGACAGAAGCCTATAGCCCCTGATAAAGCATTTTAATGAGCAATGTGAGATGTGTGGCAAGCCCATGCTTTCAATTATGTTCCATAATTTCAAGCGTATTACACAGTCCAAGGCCTTTCAGTAATCTACGGAAATTAAATATCTCTGCATTGAAACTCTCTGCATTATGTTAATATACATTCCCTTTTATATTAGATCGTGATTGAAATAATAGATTGAAATGTTGATAGAAATTATTTCTCCTTAATTTTCCAAGCATAGCTCACAGAATTTATATGTGGCATGTCCGTGCATACCCAAGTGTGAGTTCTGACATAGATCACCCAGTAGACAGTGAGATCCCTCATGTGAAGGAAAGCAGGCACAAGAGAGGCAAATCGTGGATGTTGTGCCGAGGAGCCGAGGATACCGTTAAACAGATTTGCGCACCAGACGGAATAACTCCTGGCGAGAAATGGACACCTTTTCCTATGGTCTTTCAAGAGGCAGTCCAGACATTCAGTGACTGGTGCTAACGTGAAAAGTTACAAATAACAGTATACAGGATATAATCATACAAATAACAGTACATAGGACATAATCGACGTTTCCACCCCCATGCCTTTATCAAGATAATATACACATTTACACTTAAAAAAGCAACAACGAGTAGGAACAACACAAAGAACGTGTCCTGGAAGAAAGTGGAGTTGCCTGAAGGGTTGGAACTAGGTCAGAGGTGGCAGAAACATGATATACATAAAAACGTAAATACATGTGAAAACGAGACGAACAAAGAGATCATGTGAATCCAAAAGGCTTGGAGGCTAGTTAATTAGTTTGTTTCTTTCGCGCCAACTGTGGCTTATAGGGTAAAAGCCATGTTTCTCCATGCCGTGCGGTTCACTGCAAGTTGTTAAATACCCATTGTCCATCTTGATTAATACCCATCTTGATTGTTTTTTGTGTTGTTGTTCTAGGACTTCCAAGTTTTCTTTTCTTGTCGCTCACAATGACAGAGTGAAAAATACATTCTGCAATATGACCTTGTCATTAAAGGTGAGAAAGAGAGCGCTTCAGTACTATATAACTCTTATACTAATATATGGATGCGAGTCTTGGACAATAAACAAACAGAAAAGTGGGAATTTAGAGGCTATTGCCTCTATAGGGATGTGTTCTACAGAATAATGTTTAGAATACAATGGACTGCCAGAAAAACTAAAGTAGTGGTGTTGAAAGAGTCAAATGTGAAACGGACATAATCAATAATTTAAGACAAAAAGACGATCTTCATTTTTTGGAGAACATAGTCACAGCAGGCAAAATTGAAGTCATGCATAGGCCGAAGCATAGTCGAACATATCATTCCAATGTGAGAAAATATTAGACAGTTTGACAACCTGGCATGGCAGGGAAACAACAACGATCTTGATGCATAATCTGGAGATAGAGAGCTGTGGAGAGCCATGATCGCCTACGCCAGTCGGCATGGCATCTGTTTATGATGATGAACAGATCAAGTCGATAAATCAAGTAAAGAATATAACTGGATTTAAACATCCAAAAACAAAAACAAAACATGATAATTAGCATAAAAGCATATTAGCATAAAAGTCACAGAAGAACAGGTGCTAAATATAATAATACATGGAGAGAAATTACAAGTAGAACATTATCAATATATCAGATACATAATCACAAATGATGGCAGGAGCTAAAAAGAGAATCGCAATGGCTAAAAGTACTTTCAATAATCTCATGTGACATATTCTGTCCAGAACGTGGTCTTCCTTATAGATTCTCTGAACACTGCGCGATTCTGGGTGAGTTGACCTGTCGAAGCTAGAGACATGCTCGACATGTTAATCGACTGCACAATTGTTGTCTTCGGCGCCATTTTTCCCTGCTGCTGTTAACTCTGCCTTTAACTATAAATCTTTCAATGCTATGTATCTTTATGACCAAAAAACACAGCGTTCTTGTTAGGATATCGTTAAGGAGCCAGCATTTTTCGACATTTATTGATCTTAACACTTCGTGATTTTCTTTTTAGATGTCCATGGTATAAGTGAAATTCCTCTGTAGCATCTAATTTAAAAAGTAGCGATTCTCTTTGCTATTGTTTTATTTAATGTCAATATACTGCAACTGGAAATATGCATGTTCTGATGATACATAGCTTGGCTTTGCTGCTGGTACCTTGATAAAGATTTTTCATTTGTGCAAGATTCAATGTGTTCACAATATCGAAAATATAATTACTAGGCACAATACTTATATAGATTGTCATTGATTTTAGAGGAAATCCGTTTATCGAATAGAACACAAGAAAACATTGATTTTCTAAGCCATTTTTTTTAGCGAATTCTGAGCCATACACTAATGTATAATGTAGAATTTTATAGTTCTCGTTTTTAGTTTGTGATTTGTTTAGTAGATGTTAATATTTTTGTCATGCTCATGAAAGTACTTTAAGTCATTCTAATTCTCCATTTAACTTCTGTTTCACATATACCGTCATTTGTTATTATGTGTTCAAGGTATTGGTAATGCTCTATTTGTTGTAATATTTCTCCATGTATTTTATGTTTAGTGCATGTTCCTCTGCAATTTTGATGATTATGTTTTTTTTTCTTTTTGTTTTTGGATGTTTATATTTAATCCCAAGAGACACAAGAGACAGAGAGTCGTGGAGAAACATGATCGCCTACGCCAGTCGGCATGTGACTTGATTGATTGATTGATATCTAATCCAATTTTTTATGTATCGACTTGATATGTTAGTCTTTGTAGCTTCACTTTCTGCTTAGAGGGCTATGTCAACAGTTTTTTAAAATTATTTTCCCACTGATCTTAAACCCTATATACAGGTAATATAATAATAAATATCAGTAATATACCAATAAAAAGTTATAGAATTACATTACATTAAAATGCTGTCGATTTAATAACATTGGAAAGTATTACTTTCCTTCAATAATTGCTTTTACACACAATTTGATACAACATAGATACAACCTACAAAATAATTAATTTTTTGAATACACTGAACAAACATAAATATCAGACTTGTCTCCCCTTTATAAATGTTGCCCTTTATGCAAATAAACATTAAAATATAGAAACATAATCATGTTTACCCTTGTTTCATCATCAAGACTCCTTTTAAGATCATCATTTTGATGCTGTAGCTGTGATTTGGCTTTGGCAAGAGCTGCATTACTGGAGTCAAGTTCTTGCACCTTGATAGAATTGCAATTGTAAATAATCAATCATTATTAGACATAAATTATTATCAATTCTACTGCAGTGATGACTGATGGTTTTGTGAGACCAGAAGTTTTATTTTCATTTCCTTTTAAAATGTTAAAACAAATGCAGTTATAACTATAAACACTAAAATAAACTGTAACTATTTTATTTTGTTACTTTTCTCAGCAGTAATTTAACACAGTTTATAGCATATAAATATAATTAGCTATAAGATCCGGCATTGCCCGAGAGTAAATATAAAACATATGAGTTTTTATGCATTAAATTTATAATCAAAAGAGAAGAGTATAAGAGGTATTTTCAGTGCTTGAATTAGGTGTAACAGTTAGAGAATGGTACAGAGTGGTACAGAGCGCCCGTGATGACCAAGGTTCGATGCCACAGGCATTTGAACATCCGGACCGTTCAGAACGTAATGGCAAACTATTAAATGTATGTATATTGCCTATCAAATCACTACAATCAAAAAGTGATGGGTACCATGCTACCAATTTTATTTTGAGAATTAACATTTTTTTTGTCGTAGTGTTAACTAATTTGAGGGCGAAGAACGTGTTACCCAAATATGTTGATGATCACAAGCTCTCAATAATTAATTTATGTAGATATCATATACCTTTACATATATAGATATCATATAGATATCTATAACCCAAATCAGTCTTGTTTGTTGTATCTCTCTGTGATGTAAGGAGATGACTGAGAAATCTGAAACTGTACCCGATGGTGTATTTGGATTCAAACATGGTCACATTAAAATTAGGAGAAGTTGCATTAATCATCAACCTCACTCTTGCATCGATTTGGCACCGGTGACAAGACAAAGTCGAGATGACTGAAAATAGTCCCGATGCACGATAACCAGTGTTAGGAATGCCTCATGATGTTCTATGTGCTTAACAACGAGCTGCTCAAAGTAGCATTTTTACCCGCTGTATGATCTGATCCATGCATTCCACTGAGGCCCATTTCCACATGCGATGGTTATCAATCAATAGCTTCAATAGCTCTAACTTGGGTTTAGTGTTTGTATCAATGGTTCTTCGTGATAGCTATTGAAATTCACATGTGAGATTTAGATGTCAGTTGAGTTGAGAGAGATGAGAAACTGCACCCATAGAAAACACATGTCCCACCACCATTAATGCTAATGATGAATAGTTTAATTTGTGTCTTATATCTCTTTAGAATTTGTTTTTTTTTCATCATCCATGCTATGTTCAAATAGAAATGAAATAAGTACTTTCTGTAAATAATCAGTAAACTTACCACGTTACCTTTGGGTAAGTATATTCACTCATTACCTTGTACCCCAGGCATTACCAGGTAAAGTATAAGTCATTTGCAAAACATCACAGCATCTCTTTTCTTCTGCGTTAAACATCTCTGGTCATGTTATATTGTCATGCCTGTAAACAGGGCGAAGTCCACTGTCTTCTCCAGGTTAGACCTGGTCCCCCATAGTTTTTGCCTCAAATATGTATCCTCTGGTGCGGTTAGATGTCTATGCTCTTTGTACATTGGGCAGTCCTCAAGTATGTGCTCAGGAGTCTGAGTTCTAGATCCACATGGACATTGATCTGTGTACGAGATTCTCAGTTGGTAACGTTACCAAACAGTCTGCAGTGGCCTACTCTAAGGCGAAATAGTGGGGGCTGTTGGTATATTTGGAGGTATGTATTTCATCAGGTTTATTTGGTATTTCTCTCTGTTTCTTCTACTTTGATGTGTACGGTAGTCGGTGGCAAAGACCCACGTTAGACAAAAATCGCAGCGGGTTCTTCTTCTTCTTCTGTGTTCGCTCTCATATAAACACATCGAATATTTCCGTCTGATTTCCGCCGGGGAGCGTGAAGTACATTGTTCTGCAAGTTCCACAGTAAAGCTGTGTTATTTGCACCTCGGTTGGCCACTTGTGGTCTGGGCGTCTGAGATCCAGCACATCCGTTTTTGTCATGCCTTTAATTCGGGTAGGCTTCCCTAGTCCGTGACAGACTGTCTATCTGTCGCCGGGCACGCAGGTGTGTATCTTCGCTAAGATGCTTGTCAATCACGTCTTACTCACACGATGTGCTCCACTGTCTATGAACCCATTTCGTGCAATTGGACGTTCTCCGCCTGTATCCATCGGGTACTGAACCTTTCCTCATCCACGAGCCTGTTTCCGTATGAGGAGGAACTCGCCAGAAGTGTTGGACCCTGACTCGTTCGCCTTCTTACCCAAGGTGTCGTTCACAGACATCGTGAAACCCTCGTTCAAGTTCGAGTCTCACACCACGCGTTTGAGAGCAAGGCGGTCTCGAGCTTAGCGACCTTGTCCCAATAGCACCTGAGCTCATCAGGTACTGAACCCTTTCTCTCTGCAAGTGTGTTTCCGGTATAGAAAAGCTTGACAGTAGAGTTGGGCCAGGGCTAATGTTTTTTGTCCCTTTTGTGCCTGAGCCCATCGGATACGAAACCCTTTCTCTTCGCGAACATGTTTCCGGTATAGGAAGGCTCAACATTAGAGTTGGGTCAGGTCTTCTTGCTTTTCCGTACGCCCGTGATAGGGTCTGGGTCTCTGCCTATAAGGAGTACAGGTAACTAGAAGCTCGTCTCGAGCTAACAGAGCTTGTAATTCCCTTTTCCTAGGAACTTTTCACTTTCTATTTGCAGTTCGCGCTGCTCTCTAGCGCTGTTCTGCCCTTTTATTGTGTCATTGTACTCAGTAGGAAATATATGTGTCTCTCGCCATGCATCTACCTTTACTTGCCTTTTACATTCGCCGCCTCTCCAATGTTTGGACTGGAACTGACTAGCTTCACTGTATGTCGACAGTGCCGCTGTATGTGGTGATGCTGCTGGTGTCGGAGATATTGTCTGTCTCTAATGTAGTAAAATCTCTTTCCATCTGCTACCTCCACATTCTCAGACACAATCCTCACATGATTTGGCCAGAACCAGCTCGATCTGATGTATTTCTGTTTCCAGGGTGCACCGCGAGGAGGTACATTTGGGATCTTGGTTATCTGCTAACCCTGGGTCCGCTGACAGCAATGCATTCCCTTTATACCCCTAAGCAGCGGGTTTATATATAACCTATAGGTTTTCCCGATACCACACGCAACTACGCCATATGTGAACATTTCAATCTGTCACACGACGAAGTTTGATAGGTCAAGGATGAGTCAATATTCAACAATACGGACAATATTTTTTCACTATATTTGATCTATTTTGTTTTACAATTTCTCACACTCTGCCTCCTGTTATTATTAATATCATGATATTTTAAATGTTTACACTGAAATATATGTTGTGCTGTTAAGTTCTTAAGCACATTATCTTGTCAGACTACTTTTGTTTCTTTCATCATAAATTTATGATAGTTTCTAACAATGTGATTTGTGGTAAAGAGCTACACGTTCGAGAAATAAGAAATCTGGTTGCCTTTTTTGCAAAATCAATACGGAGAGGGTGTGGTTCATCATCATTTGGCTAAATTTCTAGTAGTAAAAATAATGTTGCGTTGCATGCCAGAATATTAAACTAGCATGGTTTGGACATGTATGCAGACATGATTCCTTGTCAAAATAAATACTGAAGGAACCGTCCAAGGGGAGAGTAGCATAGAAGGGCAAATAAAGACATGGTCAGACAACATCAAGGAATGGGTAGGACACGATATTTCCTCACTCATCCGCATCGTTGAAGATAGAAATCGTTGGAGACTGTGCCCTATCCAATGTGGTACCCCTACTACCCTGAAGGGTTACGGGTTTACAGATATAGTTAGATGCCAGAGTGTTAAATCACTCATACCGATGCTACCTACTGCTGTCAGACATGGGCAGAGAACAGCAGACAAATACATCTTGTGTAATATAACGAATGCTATTTTAAAACTGATGAATATTTAACGTACTCACCTGAACAGTCTTCCCGACAATAAATTGATTAATAGATTGTTGCTAGATTAACTATAAAGTTATATTTTCTGTACTTTCAAAGTTCGAAGTAATTTCTTTACCATAATAACCCATGACAGGGGAGAGCAAACTTTTTGTGCAGAGGGCCACATTGAAAATTGTAAAGCTATTGGAGGGCCACATATAATATTATGTATATTTTTGTTTAAAACTCTCGGTAAGTAATCAATTTTTATTGTAAAGAAAGGTAGTTTTACATAATGTAGATAACTTTTGAAATAAATTACATTTCTAACAGACTTACACTATAACAGTATATTTTCTAATATGGATAAAAGATTTTGCAAATATTTTAACAATATTTGAAAATTATTATGTTGCATACAGTTACAATATGAGTTTTAATGAAGATTAAAAAAAACCCCATACACATATAGTCACAACAGTTACAACTTTATTGATATTATTAAATTCTAATGAGGTGTATGTAATTGCTTGTAAGATTTTATAATTCCTTTGAAATCTGGAACAAGTTTACTTGTAGAAATTTGTATGACTGCATTTAAGTTGCAATCAGATAATAAAGACATATTCTTAGATTTGTTGATTTTTAAGCAAGAAAATGCCTGTTCACAAATATATGTAGATCCAAATACAGACAAAAATTTAGCTGCACATTTTTTTACGTTTGGGAACGATTGTTCAGGCAAAGAATCATAGAAATCCAACAAATATTCAGACTTAAATCTTTCCTTTATGTAATTATTGGCTTGCAATTCAAGCAACTCCAACTGTATGTGCTCTGGGGCTTTATGAGCTTCTGCACTGAGAGGAGAACTGATAACATTGAAGTGCTGCTCCAAGTTCTTGAAATCTTGGAATCTTCTTCCAAATTATTCAACCAATACATCTGACTGAGCTTTGAATTTTTTACTCATTTCATCAGAAATAGTTTCTTCTTTCAGCAAAGGGAAGTGACAAAACATGTTTTCACTTGCTTGTCTGGAAAACAGTGAGAGTTTGGCTTGAAATAATTTTACATGAACGTACATTTCATGTGCAAACAAACCATTGCCCTGAAGTTTAACATTCAGTTCATTTAACTTTTCCATTATTTGAGTGACAAATATAAAGTCAAGCTTCCACTCTGCATCACCAATGTTACCATTGAAGTCACATTCTATGCCCGTCATCTCTAGAAACATTACTATTTCTTGTTTAAGATCCCATACTTTCCTTAAAACCTTTCCGAGACTCAACCATCGAACTGTACTGTGGTACAGGACATCAGAATGTTCAGTTTCTAGATCATCTAGTAATGCCATGAACTGCCTGTGATTGAGTCCTCTTGATCTGATGAGGTTTATGACACTGACAACTCCATCAATAACATGCCTAATTTTTAAAGCAGATTTACACAAACTTTACTGATGAATCACACAGTGAAGTGGTAATATTACGTGGTCAGGATATTCTGACTTAATCCTATCATTGATCAACTTTATCAGTCCTATATTTTTTCCAGATAAAGCACGAGCACCATCAGTTGTAATACTGGCCATCTTGTTCCATATTAACCCAGTTCTTTTAATACAACTACTAACAGCATTCAATATATCGAGGCCAGTGGTAGTGTCTTTGATCGACTCAACACTCAGTAACTCTTTAAAGAGTTTAAAAGAATTGTTTATTCCGCATATAAAAACTAATAATTGAGCAGTATCCTGTACATCAGTACTCACGTCCAATGCAAGAGAGTACCACAAAAAATGCTTACTTGCATCTTGAAGTTGAAGTGTCAAATCTCACTTATCTTTTCAACACGGCTGACCACAGTTCTTCTGGATAATGTAATACTGTCAAATTTGTTGTTTTGTTCTGGACACAGAATGTTTGTTGCATCTAGTAAATATTCCTTAATAAATTCACTATCAGAAAATGGCTTGTTGTATTTCACAATTTTTTGTGACAACACCAAACTGGCCTCTCTTACGGCATCTTGAATTGAAGACTGTTTTGTAAACACAGTTTTTTGTTTCTCCAGACTTTTTACCACCTCCATGCATTATATATATATTTCTGACGATACATTATTGTTGTAACGATGTATTATTAATTATAACGGCTTTTAGCGATATTCTATTTTGTATGAAACATCTTTTTAATATAAACTAAACATACATCCCAACATAATGTTTAAAAGTTAGAAATAATTAATTATAATTTGAAAGGCAATTTTCAACCTTTATAAAATAATATCGTCCAGGTACTTATAATCATTGAGAAACATTCAGCCAATCCAATTACGTCAATTCTAGTATAGTAAATTACTCAATATTAAACACTCATATTAGACGTAGTAAAATTTCATTGACGATATATATATATATATATTAATATTTAAATGATGTCAAATTATAAAAAAAATATTGTATATTTAATAAATAAGAAAGTCGAATTACAATTCCAATGGATTTCTGCGTAATATTAATGGAAAAAAATCATTTGTAACGATCATTTGTTTATATAAAAATGTGTTTGAGGGCTGCATAATATCCAATGGCAGGCCGCATGCGGATCGCGGGCCGTAGTTTGACCACCCCTGCCCCATGATATTGTCACGCAAAAATCATTTACAGCAGATTACTCTCTAGGCCCATGTTTCCCAAAATGGGGCGTATGCCTCCTTCCCAACAGGAGGGTAATTTGATTGTTCAGGGGATTGGGGGGGGGGGTGGCAATTTGAAAATTTGCTGGTCTAGAGTGTAAAAACCGTCTAAAATCACTAGTATAAAAAGAAGAATTGTTGGTTTCTCAAAATGGAATAATAACTCGTTAACCATTTATAAGGCAGAGAAGTCTGTGCATTGGGGTGTGGTAGTAACATGTTTCAAAACAGCTTTATGTGGATTGTTCCACTAGGGCCTGGTGTTAGGTAGGTAGGTTAATGAGTACCTCTCTCTTTTGGAGAGGCGTGCCTCTGTCAACCAGTGGACAACAAAGTTCAATTAGGCTATATCAGGACACACTACCATAAAATATTAGAGGTAACACAGACCCCAAAGTTTTAACTAGGGCCTGATGTTGATTTCCCGCTACAGTAGCGATAACTCTAATTGCGTCACTATGTTTTTGTGGCAATATTTAGGTTTTTTACTTAAATTAATAATGTTCGCCAATATAATAATTATTAATGAAGAACCTTGATACATCATGGTAGGCCTATGATTTGTCGCATATGTATATGTATGTCGTCTCAGTGAATAAGAAAATAAGTCCAGTCCAAAAACTGAGGCATTTTGAGTACCCAATGGGAAGACGCACGAACGAATGACTGTATAAGTGACAGTGACTCTTGTTCTATGATTCGAAAAAAGGAGCTTGGTTTGAAATGTGGTGTTGCTAGAAAGAAGCGGTTTCGTGGGATAGAAAGAATGATGGTCAATCAACGGCGTACTAGGACCATCAGTCAATGTGTAATGGCGGATACACTCAAGGAAAGATCTGAGCACCTATGGACTTGTCCGGAGTGCAATGACGATGATCCAACAACTAACTAACTAACTAATAGTTTATTTTTAGTTTTGATTTATCTTATTACTTTCCGTCGCACAGTAAAACGAGTAGTGCAAGCAAAACAAAAGTGTGTCAGTATGCAGAGGAATATTTAAAATTGTGGTTCGGTATGTGGTTCGCCATCCATGACCAAAGGTCACCTTTTTGTCTGTTATGCCAACAATGTTTTACCAACGAATCATGAAGGAGGTCATCTTGGTGCACATTTGAAGGCAAAACATAATGCTTATGCCAATTCAAATTTAAATTGCTCTCAAACTTTTAAAGAATTTCGAAAAAAGAGTTATGTAAAAGTCCATGTTTATTGCTCATACTGCAACTGTCAATCGTACTTTTGATGCTAGTTATGAAATTTATTTGCTCATTGCCAAATCTGAGGAAAATCATACTATAGAAGAGAATTTAACCAAACCATCAATATCAGCGTTTCTTAAAACAGTTCTGGAAATTGATGACACAGTCATGAAAGCTATGCCATTCAGTAACAATACTGTTAGCAGAAGAATAGATGAAATGAGTGAAGATATTGAAATACAACTTGTTGGAAAGCTGAAAATAAGAACATTCTCTTGAAAATAAATGAATCCACTTTAAGAGACAATGAATCCGTACGGATAACTTACGTAAGACATATTGATAAAGATGATTTTGTTGAAGAAATGTTATTTTATAAATCATTAGAGAGCACCACTACCTCCAAAGATATATATAATAAGATAAAAAATTACTATTGTCTATCCCCAGGTGAATGATTGTTGATCGCATTCACACTTGCCGTTAAGCGTAGGGGTGGTATCTTAAGCTGTCGTTTCAAGGCCAGATGTGTCGCCGAGGTTGCATTTAGTCCATGTTTGTTCAAGGTTATCGTAATGTTTTCTATCCACCGTTTTCTTGGTCTACCTTTGGCCTTACGCCCGAATATTCTTGTATTATATGCTCTTATTGGTATTTGGTTTGGCTTCATTCTCATAAGGTGACCAAACCATTTTACTTGCTGTCTCTCAATATATCCGATGCATGTTATTATACCAACTCTTTTCCTAATTTCTTCATTTCTTATTTTATCCAGTTTGGTAACCAACGCAGCTTTCCTCAGAAACATCATTTCACATGTGACGATTTTTCTAAAAAATTACTTAGATGTCAATAATATACCAATAAAAAATATAACATTTTGTGCTGCATATGGTGCTCCAAGAGCCGTTGGCCCTACATTGGGCATGTCCTACGCGCAGACACCAACAGAATACACCACCAATCTCTTGAATGGATACCTACAGACAAAAGAGCAAGGTGTAGACCAAAAGATACACTCAGAAGAACAATACTTAGAGAACGTAAAACAACCAATACTCATACTATTCAAGAACTGCACAGAATAGCTTTGAACAGACAGAATTTGAGAGATCTGACCTCTGCCCTATGCGGTAACTTCAGCGCAAAAGGAAAATGAATGAATTATTGAAATTGTGCTCTTAATATGATGGGAAAGAAAAATGGCTGTTTAAAATTGATGAAAGATGAGAATCCAGAAATGCTTCTTGTACACTGTGTTATTAATAGGGAAAAACTTGATAGTTAACAAATATTTCAGTTGTTCCTCATGAAGTACTCAAATCTATTATACAATGTGTCCATGATATTAAAGCTAATGACAAATGTGAGCGTCTCTCCAAATTATTTTGTAAAGAATAAAATTAAGACCATGTGAGACTTTTACTTCACACTGAAGTAAGGTGGCTCTCGATAGGTAACTGCTTCAAGGACTTCAAATCAACAACTTCAAGAAACACATACAACTCTTATCGAAGCACAAATGTGAAGTGACTGGTACCGCTGTACTTGTTATTGTCAATCTGAAAATTATGACCGCTGATTTAAAAGAAAGATTTTCAGATTTAAAGCAGATTGATTTTACAGCATGGATGATGCAGCCAATGTTTGTGGATGTGTCTGATGTATCAATACAGTAGCAAGACATGCAAAATGATGAGTCAGTTAAAACTTGATTCAATATAAAGGAGCAATGGCATGGCTTTGCTGAAACAGAAATCAAATAGCCAAATTCAGCCAACTTTGCAAGAGAGCTAATGTTACCGTGTCCACCTTTATATTTATCTGAATGTGGCATTAGTTAGTACCGTAAATGATTTGTTACTAAAGAAAAGAAATCGACTGGATATCACAGAACATGGAGACTTGAGGCTGAAGCTGACTAAATTGGAGCCAATATAAAATCTCTCTGCAGTAAACATCAAGCACAAGGGACTCACTAAATGTAGTACACTAATCTAAACGTAACATAACATTGAATGTTCATCAATCTTTCATATAAATAATTTGTACTGCGTTTTAGTTGTCTGTTATATGTTGTGAAAATTTACTTACTGTTATTTTCTTAATGATTTAATGATTTCCTAGTGATCTCTTCCTAAACCCAAGTCTTGTGTCCTGAACAATTTGTAATTAGGGTTCATTTATTGAATAATTAACATTTTTTAATATTAAAAAAAATATGTATATGTCATATAAGGGGACAAAGATCAGACTTTTAGAAAGGTTTTGGTGTGACTTGGTACATAAGCGGTTGGGAAACACTGCTTTAGGCGATCAGAAAAAAGCTGCTTTCCAGTGTTGGTAAAGTATTGAAAATGTATTCAATATCAATAATATTTAATCTTTATAGTGATGATTCAAAACAAGAATGCAAAGCATTGATTTCCAGACCATTCTGAATGAAATGGCCACATATGCCAAGAAAGAAACAACTGCAGCACAACATAATTATTAAAGGCTGTACTTGATCGATACTTTGCCTTTCAGAAAATGCAAAATTGTTAATTTGCTTTCTTTAAAAAAAAATACCAACCAGTATGAATCGTACCATCAAACTTTGTTAACAGACTAGCACTCTACTGAATTAACTACTAGGACATGTGATGTCTCTTTCTGTATCATAATGTGTACGTTTAGCACAAAAAAGTTATGGCACTCTGCCATAAACAGACGCCTAAATATAACAGCGAGTATACTTAGAAGTAGATAATAGGTTAATTTGGTAGGAAGAGTAGCATCAAGATAGTCAGAAACCAGAGAGAGATACGCCTCTGGATAGTGATGTTGAAAATCAAATATTAGTACACTGTGTGATACAGCAATCGGACGAATTTGGGTCAACCAAATAGATGTCCTCCAAATTTAAAATAATAAGGTGGGCATATTGATTCAACACAAATTAAACGTGGATTTATCATTACTAGTTGAGAAAACTCATAAAATAGGATGTTTTCCAGAAAATTTAGCCCAGGTCATTTCGAACAAACAAACTTGTTTGGAAGATTAGCGGCAGACTGTCGAGAATAGTCTACATTTAACGGAAACATCACGTCCTTATTTTGAACATTTAAGTAATGCCTATCAAACCAGAACTGAAATTTAGACCCTCTGACCTTTAGGTCTTCCCCTGAAATGGAATCCCCCTTTTCTAGATTCGGTCTTGGGTGAATTTCTATAATCTTAGTTACTCTGTCGGCTGTATCCTCCACAATTCACACTGATTCCATGCATGTCTCATGTCTAGAGTTGGTGTTTAACTTATTTTTACCAATGTATTCCCTTGACCTGAATACTACTCTACCTGTTGTTTGGTCAAGTTCTATTTTAGTACTTAACTTTTTCTATCACTATCGTTTATCACTATCTCACTCTTTGTGATGTCTTCCTAGATACTCTTCTTACATCATCTACACTGTATCTCACTTTACACCGGTTAATGTTCTGTTTCTTCTCTTATCTCAGTGTCTTCCACTTCCTCTCTAGCTGGTTAATTTCTAAAACAGAGAGTCCAACTAGCAAAGCTTGTACACGATTTCTGAAAAGAAATTGGAACCTATGGAGGAGGAACCCCAGAAATTGAATACTATGAGAAAGAGATGGAGATGAAGGGATCACGAGAAGTCAAACAAGAGCAAAGACGAACAAGAGGAAATCAGTCAGAAATATTGTACATTCTAGTCAACAAACAGTTACTGTGTAACTGGAGAGAAACTCCAAAATAATTATTAGGAGAGATGGTTAGTAGCTTGAGGGTGTAATATATTCCACCGCAAGCAACTTAAGGTGAGGGGATATATAACAGAGCTTGAACAAATTCACTATTTTCTGAAAGCATTATAGTAGAGAGAAATGAGGAGACGACACATTAGGGGAAAAGTTAGGTAAATTAATGCCGGGACTAGATGATAGTTATAGAAAAAGTTAAGTATTAAAATAGAACGAGACCAAATAACAGGGAGAGTAGTATTCAGGTCAAAGGAATAGATTGGTAAAAATAAGTTAAACACCCACTCTAGACACGAGACATGCATGGAATCAGCTTGAATTGTGGAGTACAGCCGACAGAGTAACTAAAATTATAGAAATTCACCCAAGGCTGAATCTAGAAAAGGAGAAATCAGTTTCAGTGGAAGACCTAAAGGTCAGAGGGTCTAAATTTCAATTCTGGTTGGATAGGCACTACTTAAATGTTCCAAATAAGGTGTGATATTTCCGTTAATTGTAAAATATACTGTACAGGCTATCACTAACCTTCCAAACAAGTTAGTTTAAAATTACTTGGGCTAATCTGTCTGGTAAACATCCTAGTTTGTGAGCTGTTTTCTCACAAATTATTTTTAATTTGGAGGACATCTATTTGGTTGACCAAAATTCGTCCGCTTGCTATATCATACTATCTCAGCGTACTAATATTTGATTTTCAATATCATTATCCTGCTCTCTGGTTTCTTACTATCTTGAAAGCTACTCTTTCTACCAAATTAACCTATTATCTACTTCTAAGTATACTCGCTGTTATATTACAAGTACAAATGGTTATTATTTAATTCAGTCCTACAGAAAAATTAATGTAACTGATTAATTACTACTATTTTATTATTATTAGCACCACATTCCCTACATGTAAAATATTTACTGGTGTTAAGTTGTAAAACATAACTAACCCTAATCCTAACTGTAACACTAAAATTGAATATTTAAATTAATTATTGATATAATATTTAGATTAATTAATCATAAAATAAGCAGAGAGAGAGACAGAGAGAGAGAGAGAGAGAGAGAGAGGTTCCAGACCAGAACCAAAGTTTTCTAGATGGAAATGCAATAGAAGAAGTAGATCATTTCATACATCTAAGATGTACGATTTTCTGTGTAAGATGTATACATTTTCTGTGTAAGATGTAAGATATATGTAAGATGTATAAATTTTCTGTGCATCAGGCGCCGCCCTGATGCACAGGGTTGTAGTTCTTAAGTGTGGTAACTGGATATCTACACCAACGGTTATTAGCCCTGGCCTGCCACAGGGATCGCCTCTATCTCCTGTACTTTTCAATGTATACACAGTACATATCGCTGGCAATCAAATCACAGGTGTTGGCAGAACGATGTCATATGCCGATGATATCCTGGTGTATAGACAGGGCAGAAATCGAGAAAAGTGCGTCGTGGAACTACAGAAGGAGCTGGACAGACTGACAAATTGGTGTCGAGATACGGGAGCAGTGGTTAATCCGTCTAAGGCATTCGTGACGTGGTTTTCCTTGAACAATCACATGGTAAAGACACCCATGCCACAAGTTTCGTTGTCCGGGAAAAGTTTAGAAAGAACTAGCACAATGAGATATCTGGGTGTGTTTTTTGACAGAAGCCTGAGTTTCAGGGAACATGTTGACCACATTATCATAAGAGCAGGCAAAGGCTTAGCAGCAATGAAGGTTATGGCTGCTGCGCAATGTGAGCAAAGATTGTTATTTCTTTTGTACCAGGGTTTGGCTGTGGTGGAATATGCACTGGCAATTCTGACTCTTAGCCAAACTCAGATCGAAAGACTGGATAGGGTCCAGAATGCAGCAATGCGTATCATTCTGGGATGCACAAGAGACACATTGACAAGAGCTATGCGATACCTACTTGACTGCCCAACAGCTGAGCATAGATTACAGTATTGCCGTGCACGGGCGTACCTTCAAATACATGCAGATAAGGAACACCCGTTGCATTCCGAAATACAGAAAGTTAAAGGCAGCAGACTCAAGAGAGGAAGGTCGTGGATGGGACGTGCTGAAGATGTAATACAAAGCGTGTGCCGATTACAGGATGTGGCAGTTGGTGCGGAATGGATAGGTCTACCCACAGATTTTGAAACTTGTTTGAGAGTAGTAATATCACTTAGCAGGGAATGCAGTCCCACAGCTGTGGAGAAAGAAGTGCAGGCTTTAATCAGTGAGAATACCAAAGAGGGGGATGTGATTATATACACTGATGGATCTGTAATTAGGCATGTTCGCAGTGCTTGGGCCTTTACAGCTCAGTGCGCAGGTAAAACGATCAAGGAGGAAAGTGGTGCCTTTGCGGTCACTACGAGTAGTATGACCATGGAGACTATGGCGGTGACCAAGGCATTTGAGTGGCTACGCACACAGAAAGTAATGCAGGTCTGCATCTTGAGTGACTCTATGAGTATGATTAAGAAGGTACAAGTGGGTCTCGTTCGCGAACAGTGGATTGAGGCCTTGAGAAATGCGAGCTTGAAGGCGGTTACATTTATTTTCGTGCCGGGACATGTGGGCGTTCGAGGCAATGAAAGAGCGGATCAACTGGCATCGTGTGCGATTGTGGCAAAGGGCGATGGGGCAATGGATCGCGCTGACGTTTTGAACTCCTTAAGATATATAATACGCGAGAGTGAGACGAATGTGGATGATGATTCCTTTTCAATGGCTAGGATTAAAGATCAGGGATTGAGATGCGGTGTTGCTAGAGGTGAACATTTTGGAGGGCGCAGAAGAATGATGGTCAACCAGCATAGGACCGGTACTGTCAGCAGAAGTGTGATGGCGGATACACTCAATGAGAGATCGGAGCAACTATGGATGTGTCCAGTTTGCAATGATGATGATCCGACGACTAACTAACTAACTAACTAACTATACATCTAAGAATGTACATTGACCAAGAGAAGGATGATTGGTTAGAATCAGAAATGCAAATGCAGTACTATATACCAGCATTCTGAAATCTTGAACAAAAACATGAAAATAAACACTCTAAAGAAAATAACAATCAATAAAAGGTTTGCTAGTAAAACTGTATGAACATAGTACTTAAGTAGAAAACAGGTGATAAAGGTTTAATGCACGACGACTAACACATTATCACTATCGGAAGCTCACGTGAAATAATACACATGGGAAAACAAGCTACAATTATACAAATAACAATACACTTGACATAATCAACATTTCAACCAAAAGGCCTCTATCAAGATACACACGAAACATAAAACGACAACGAATAGAAATGAACACACCACACAAACGTATGTGTGGTGTGGTAATTTCTATTTGTCGTATTTTGCGCTTATCTTGATAAAGGCTTTTTGTTCAAAACGTTGATTATGTCATGTGTATTGTACAGAAAAATATCACAGCTGAAGATATTTAGCTCAAACATAATATCTTCCATTCTTACCTACGCATATTGTACGCACAAGCTAGACATTTCTAAAACTATAAACAGAAAACTAGATGCATTTGAAAACACATTTTTAAGACAGACAAGTCTACTTAATACAAAATTGAGTGCAAGACTAATTAAAACTAAAATAATACAGATGTTTAGCTAAACAACAGTTTCATCAACAATTTAAACAAACATTTGGGTATCTGTATGGTACATCATGAAAAGAGGCAACCAACAAATTGTAAATCAAACTCTCATGTGGGAAACACTAGAGAAAGACAAGACAATTGCCCTACAATAAATAAAGGACATTTCGCTCCCTTTCTGAAATTTAGAAAATTACCAAAATTAGATGCATGGCAAGATATACTGTGAGTACTCTATGATATTTGACGGGACTGGAGAAATTAAAATGAAGATAGGCCTATAGCAAAGAGATGAAGCAAATATGCTTCCCATACCTGGTGTTGAAGATCAAAGTTTTCTTGAGTCAGTCTAGCCTTTAGAGATGTTAAATCATTGAGCTGACGAGCCAAATCATCGACCTGCCCTTTGAGACGAGTATTGGTTTGTTCAGAAGCATCCAGCTTGCTTTCAACTGAAGCCTATAAGTTGAAATAACATTTTATCATTCATTTTTGTCTACTTTAATACTCAATAATTACCCAAATAATTTGTGCACTATTACAATGATTATTTATGTAGAAGTTTGTTTACGGGAGTACAAAGATGTTAGCACCGTTTCACAATCTTGATTAACTTTTATTACATAATTGGTACAGTGTAATGTTAGTACTATTTTAATGAAAATGAGGAGCACAAATTTGAGATGACTTTCTACATGTTCTCTGTAATAGACTGTAAAGTCTATGTTCTGTTTTACCTCCCTTTATCCACTTTATTGAAATCGTCTATCATTGTTTATTTCTTAAGGCGGACGAGAATTGAACCAGGTATTGAATTGCGTACACAGGTTGAAAGTCGTGGAAAGATCACTTCTTTTTTTTGAGGGTGTGGCTTGTCAAGTACAGAAAACCTGTTTACTTGAGTTTTTAGGCAATTCGGTGCCGCTAGAACAGACCTTGTTCAATTCCTGTCAGCCGTAAGAAATTTGTATATATCCTCATGCTTCCTACTTGAATTTACTTGCATCAAGGTTGAATGACTAATGGCTCTATCCCCACAGTCCAAAAGGATGTGGATAAATTGTTTAATTTGATAGTTGATTTTTTTATTAGAAACTAGCAGCACGACATAATTGCCATTCTGTCAGTCATCTAAGAGCATACAATCTCAGTGTCCCAGTCGGTTGTTGGTTACGAGTTCTTCTGGCCTTTCCATTAAGGACGCACTTTCTACAGTCTTTCTTGGTCACCAATATCTATCTATATATAAACCCGTAACTCGTCAAGGTTTCAGGGGTACCACATTTAAATGCTTCAGCACACATAGTCCTCCAAGTATTACTAGCATGGTTTGGGTATGTATGCAGACATAGTTTCTAGTCAAAAACAATACTGCAGGAAAGGGTAGATGTGGGAGAAGCAGAGGAGAGTAAATAAAGATAAATAACCAAATGGTCAGAAGGTGTCCGACAAAGTGGATGCAGTAACCTAATGAACAAATAGTAAAGCAAAATGAGTTAAACAGGTTACTAAAAAAACTTACCTTGCCTATTAATAAAAATATATTTTAAAAAAATAATAATATATATATTAAAAAACATACAATAAAACTAAACAGGACAATTCTCCACGTATCGGCTCAAATTGAACCTTTTTCAAGAGACAAACAACAGAAAACGACAAAATAAAAAACAAAATAAATGACTATATTTCATCAAGCCCCGTCTCCATTTTCCCACTTTCGGTTTTTTTATAATGAATGCACGCATTTTCTCTTTTACTAGATGCGTTGCCATCCCTGCGCTATGCGCTAGGGAGCCGCGTTAGAGGCAGTGGTTAGCGCACTGGCTTCGCATATGAGTGGTCCTGGGTTCATTCCCCAGCTGAGGAGGAAATGTTTTCAGATCGCAACGGCTCCCAGGTCGACCCAGCCTTAAATGGGTACCAGATTAATCCGGGAAGTAAAGACTGCGAGGGAGAGGAGATGGATACCGCCCTCATTTGCAGAGTCTGTGAAATGTGAGATCGCTAACATCTCACACCCCTACGACATTAATACATGCTATGGGTTACTTTCCTTTTTTTTTACTCTTGAAAAATGTTCAATTTGAGCCGATACGTGGAGAATTGTCCTGTTTAGTTTTATTGTATGTTTTTATATATGAATATATATTTTTTTTTAAATATATTTTTATTAATAGGCAAGGTGTTTTAGTAACCTGTTTAACTCATTTTGCTTTAGAGTAAATAAAGACACGGACAGACAACATCAAAGAATTGACAGGAAAAGATTTTTCCTCACTCATCAGCATTGTTGAAGATATAAATCACTGGAGGATTCCCATTTGTATCATTTTCTGAATATGTACACTCTCTTTTTCAACATCTGCTTCATCAATTTTAGTATATGCATATCCAAGACTGCTGTAATGAATTAAACCCGGTCTTTTCTCATCACTATGCTATCTACTATAGCTTTACCTGCCAGTGTGTCAGCTCTTTCATTGCCCCTGACTCCAACATGGCCAAAAAGTAGATCCATGTGATGATATGGGCCTTTTTGAGAAGAGTGTCCCACTCTTTATTTTAATTATGCATTTTATTATCTTGCGCAGCATACTCTGGGAGCCTGATAAATTGATAAATCACTATATGTTTTGGTGGTTGCATTGTCAGCCAGGTCAGAACCTCTGTTACTGTCTCTATCTCCATTCTCATGCTTGATGCTGTAATGCCTCATCTGCATATGTTTGTTTTTCTTGCTACTCAGTCATCAATGTAAATAATTAAATAATTGTATCTTGTTGTTTTGAGTACCGATCTTTGAGGTGGGTGTATGGGGTGTCTGGGAGGGGTAGTAGCTATGATGCTAAGGCTATAATATTCTTTTGGAGTAGTTTTCACCTCCTTGGTACCCAGCTGGCACTCGGTTCTCACCTGTGGCTCTCAGTAGTTGCCAGTATGCAACAGTGGTCACATCCTAATAATCGCTTTGACAGGCTGGCCAAACTAGGTGGGGGTAAACGAGGGGCTCTGGTCCGGAGGTAAATACAGGGCATGTCTGCCCAAGCATGCGAAGCCTGGATATGGTGGACAGCGCTGACAAAACATCTAATGTTCAACGGGCTGGAAGGCACTTGCCAGTAGAGAATTGTGGAACGCAAATGGCTTTGCGAGACACGTAAAACACTCTAGTCATCCACTGCAGTCTGGTACATCTCCAGTCATGTTGATTTATTTTACCACTAGAACACTGTTGAAATCTGTTGAGAGGGTGTGATCGATGAATAATGCAACTCATCCACACATTAAACAAATTTCAGTGCTAGTCAACTATCATCATCAACTCACAAGAGTCACGTGGCGACGGGGAAGTGGTGAATCAGAAAGTCTGGAACACTCAATCTGCTGTCACAACCCAGCACACAGCCGGATCAGGGCAAAGGGTTGCTTCCTGATTAAACGCAATATAAAAATATAGTATTCGGCAGTCCTCTGATAAACTGAGCAGACCTATTAAGGATAGTTCTGCTCACCCTCATAGCACAGGAAAAGGGCTAGTAAAGGTTCCCTAAAAATAGCCTACCTAACTCAACCTGGCCAGAATACCGCGGCTGGCGAGTGCCTAGCTACTGTGGTAGAAACACTAATACGATTTTGAGACCTGTATACGGTGGGAATGTGGAATATGCGCAGACTCACATACATAACATCTGCATACCAGAAAGAAGAACAGCACTAGTTGCAAAGGGATTTGGCCCGATATACGCTCGACATTGTAGCACTGAGCGAAATCATATTACCGGATGAAGACCAGCTTACAGAAAGAGGAGGAGGATACACGTTTTTTTGGTGTGGTCGCAAATGAGCGCCGGGAATCAGAATTTGTATTGGCAGTTAGAGCCGACCTTGTGTGTGTCTAGATGACATTATACTAGACAACGTTTAAAAATGTGTATATTTGGGAAGCAACATTATAGCAGACGGTGAAACCAACTTAGAAATCAAGACTCGAATCTCTCTCGCCTTCAACGCCTTTAATAAACTTTCAACCATCAGGAGATGAAAGATCGCAAGTAATCACATCAAAATTGGACTTTTAATTGCAAGTGTGATTCCATTATTTACACACGGATGTGAAAGTTGGAAATCTACCGCAATAATGTATAAGAAGTTAATTGCCTTCGAGAAAAGATGCTTCAGAAAAATCACAAATACTAGTTGGAAAGATTTCAAATCAAATGACATAATAAGAGAGGAGACAAAACAAGAATACGTGACGAACATCATCAGAAAATGCCGCTGGACATACATCAGCCACACACTTAGAATGAAGTTCCACAAGTCTTCATGCGGGCTCCAGACGGGGAAAAAACAGGAAAGACCAAAAATAACACTCAGAAGAACATTTATGAATGAATTAAAATCAACAGGCATAAATGCACAATACCTGCAACCCTTATCAACTGACCAACAGGCATGAAGAACTACAATATCTGCCCTATATGCCAAACTTGGCAAAAGAGAAACTGATTGACTGACTTGTGTGTGTGTTCGTATATCACAAGTGATGATGACCATATTTTACATCTACTTTTGAAAATTAAGTTAGAATTATGACCATGCATATCAGTTCGTACATGACTAATGAGCCCTATTCAGCTGTAAATGTCCTTGGACAGGTGGGGCATGGAATGACCACTGTAGGTGGATTTTGATCTATCAATGACTTTCTAGCTACTCTTTGCTGTTGGGCTACAGCATTTCTCCTCTTTCCTCAAGATGGTGCGCTCTTTTTGACTTTAGCGCTCCATGTAGATCTATTTTGTGCAAGTTCTTCTCATCAGTCTTGGTCTATTTCAAACGCTTTCAATTATGTATTTAATGAGTACATGTAGCGCTTCTTTTTGCCACCCTGAGACCGTTTACTCTTCTTCAGCTCACCATAGAGAAATATCTTTGGCAGGCGATGATGATCTGGCATATGTACCAAATGACCTGCCCAAAGAATATGTGTCTGCATCAGGATAGTGTCAATGCTGGGGATACCGGATTTGTCAAGGACAGTGGTATCTGGAATCCTGTCTTGCCATCTGATGTTCATAACTTTTTTGAGACAAGCTGTGTGAAAGTGATTGAGTTTCCTCACATGAAGACTATACACAGTCCATGTTTCGCTAGCGTATAACAGTACTAGACGTACCACTGCTTTGTAGACTTTCAGATTAGTCTGTACATTAATACGCCACACATTTGCGTACAATCTGCCGAAAGTGCTACATTACTTGGCGATCCTTGTATACACTTCATCATCAACGTTAGCATCTTGTGATAACGTACTACCTAGGTATGTGGATCTATTCACAACTTTCAGTGCTACGCCATTTACTTTTATGCAGGGCTCGAGATAGCTTTTGCCAGGTGCTGGTTGACTTCTAATTTCTGTTTTCTCTGTGTTAATAGTAAGTCCAAAGTTGATACAGGCGTTGGAGAATCTGTCTATAATAATTTGTAGATCAGCCTCATAGTTGGCATTTAAGGCACAGTTATCAGCAAATAATAGATCCCTGATTGTGTGTGATTTGACTGTGGTTTTTGCTCGAAGCCGCCGAAGGTTGAACCATTTTCCATCTATGCAATATATGATGTTTACTCCCAAGTCTAGTTCTCTGAGCGCATCATCCAACATAGCAGAGAACATGATGCTAAATAGAGTAGGTGCTAAAATACATCCCCGTTTTACTCCATTTCAGACATGATATTCTTAGCTGTGTGTTCTACTGTGACTAATAAGTCCTATGCATGTCTGGAATTAATAATCCACACTCTGATCATGTATTCTAATGTATTTTGTTGCACAGCATGATGTCTGAATTTCTCTGCAGTTGCTGTAGCACTCTTGATTCTGCGACACGGTTCAGGTCTGTCTTGTTCATGACTTTCCCAAGAATTTGTGTCTATGTTTATGTTAGTCAGTAATGTCTTTAGTGTCTTTAAAATGCTTATTCTGCCCTCTGGCCTTGCAAGAGCCAGTCTGGAGCTTTTCATATAACAACGTTTTTGGTAGATGACGATCTTTCTTGCGGAACATGTGTCCTGCCAAGATCGTTTTTGCCTTCATCAAAATTATGTATTTGACGATCTCTGTAAGAGATGTAGATTTTATTAGTACTTCACTGTCTGTTATTTTATCCCACCAATAGATATTAAGTATCTTAAAAAGGCAGCTTAGATGGAAATGGTTGAGTCTTCTACCATGAACTGACGTATACTGTCCATGTTTCACAGGCATAAAGAAGTGATGCTATTACTTCTGCCGGTAAACTTTAAGTTTGATGGTAGTCGTTATTCCCTTTCTGTCCCATAAATTTTTGTGCCGTCTCCCAAATTTGACGATAGCTTTAGCTATTCTGTGATTTTTAACACTCAGAATTAATGTTTACTGCTTGTGAGAGAGTGCTGGCCAGGTAGGTGAATCTATTGACTGTTTGAAGTTCTTCTTTGATCATTACATGTTGTTGTTCGTCCATCACAAGTGAAAATCTTTTGAAACTTTTGAAAATTAAATTAGAGTTATATCCTTGATTCGTAGATGGCTAATGAGCCCTATTCGAGCTGTAAATGTCCTTGGACAGTTCGGACATGGAATGACCACTGTAGACAGATCTTGATCTATCCGTGACTTTCTAGCTGCTCTCCGCTGTTGAGCTGCTGCATTTCTTTTCTTTTCACAAGATGATGTGCTCTTTTTGATTGTAGAACGCCATCTATTTTGTGCAAGTTCTTCCCATGCATCTTTGTCTATTTCAAAGGCTTTCAGTGAGTTCATTAATGCGTCCCTGTAGCGCTTCTTTTGGCCACCTTGAGATCGTGTGCCCTTTTCCACCTCACCAAAGAGAAGTATCTTTGGCAGACGATAGTCTGGCATTCGCACCAAATGACCTGCTCAACGAATCTGTGTCTGCATCAGGATCGTGTCACTGCTGGAGATACCAGTGCTATCAAAGACAGTGGTATCTGGAATCTTGTCTTGCCATCTGATGTTCATACCTTTTCTGAGACAATGTGAAAGTGATTGAGTTTTTTCACATGACGTCTTTACACAGTCCATGTTTGAAAGTATCACTGCTCTGTAAACTTTCTTAGCCTAGCTTAGTTTGTAGGTTAATGTCGTTTCTACGCCAAACATTTGAGTACAGTCTGTCGAAAGTGTTGCTTGCCGTGTTGCGTTCCTTCTATACATTTCATCATCAACGTTGGCATTTTGTGATAACGTACTATCTAGGTATGTGAATATATTCACAAATTTCAGTGCTACACCATTTAAATTTATGCAGGGCTCGAGATAGCTTTTGCCAGGTGCTATTTGTAGCATGATTTCTGTTTTCTCTGTGTTAATAGTAAGCCCAAAGTTGGTACATGCTTTGGAGAATCTGTCTATAATACATTGTAGATCATCCTCAGTGTATACATTTAGGGCATATTCATCATCAAATAGGAGATCCCTGATTGTGTGTGATTTAACTTTGGTTTTTGCTCGGAGCCGCCAACGGCTGAACAATTTTCCATCTATGCGATAGGTGATGTTTACTCCCAGGTCTAGATCTCTGAAAGCATCATCCAACATAGCAGAAAACATGATGCTAAATAGGGTAGGTGCTAATATACATTCTTGATTTACTCCATTTGAGGTAAGAAATATTTCAGATAACTCTCCATCATCCTGAACTCTAGCTTGCATTTAATCATGCAATTGCTACACCATTGTGATAAATTTTGGTGGTCATCCGTATTCTGTGATACTCAGTAAGATACTTACTATGTCAAATGCTTTCGTTAAGTCTATGAATGCTGTCTAAAGATCAAGTGTTGTTCTTGACATTTTCTGGAAGTTGTCTTTCAGCAAAGACCATTCCACGTTCTTTTCTGAAACCACATTGGCTTTCGTATAATAATCCTTTATTAAGATGAGATGTAAGACGGTTCAATCGGATTCTAGCAAATACTTTCCAGCGATGGACAGTAGAGAGATATCACAATAGTTAACCTTGTACAAATAATCCCAAGTTGTCCTCATGGATTAAGCGACCATCTCATGACACTACGTATACAAGTGGGAAAGAAGAAGCGTACAACACTAATTTGTGACTGTGTTCTGACAATGACAAACCAAGATGAAGAAAAAGACAAATTCTATGAGGAACGTGATGCTGTGATATCATCTACGCCACAATCAGACAAACTTATCTTCTATGTGATTTCAACACAATAGTTGGAAGCGATCATCAGTCCTGGAATGGAATCCTAAGACAGCATTGCATTCGTAAATGGGCTACGCCTCTTATGACTGTTCCACTCATGATCTCACTTTCACCATCTCAGTCTTTCGAATGTTTTATACGCATGAAGCCTTCATGAATGCACACTCTAAACAGTGGCACCTTATAGATTATGTCATCACCAGGAGAAGGGACATGAGAGACTTAAGTATAGCTAAAGCCAATATGTGGTGCTGAATCCTGGGTTGACCACAGACTGATAGTGTCCAAACTCAACTTTTACATCATGCAACAGAGGCATTCACAAGGCTATACAGAAATGAAAAAACTTCAGCACAGCAGCGCGTCTCTTCCAGGACATGGATACATAAAGGATTTGAACCTGGAAAATGTTAATGTTGAGGATGGCTGGACATCATTCTCCAACAACTTTTATGCTACGGCTAAGGAACATTTAGGTCTGAAGATGTACAAACACTAAATTTGGTTTGATGACAATCACATGAAACGACAAGTTTTCAGAGGAAGACCACGGAAAAGATGGATAGAAAACGTCAGGGACATCATTTACAGACACGGTTATAGCACAGCCAAGGCCACACATCTGGCTTTAGAACACAAGATCGAGCTCCAATCACCCCTACGCTTAACAGCAAGAGTGGATCACAAACCACCTGGAGAAAGACAATGGACAATAGATAATCACATAGAAATTACCACTCTGCTAGAGGGAAAGAAAAGTGCCTTCAGAAGTCTGCAAGGTGATCACTCTTCACATGCAAAAAAAGCAATATACATCAGAACCCACAGCACATGTCAATGGAAACTAAGGTAGATGCAATGATAGGTGGTTGTAACAAAAAGCCAAGGAGATCAACAATTTCGCAGACAAGAGGGATTACATGTGATTCTACGATGCATTGAAAACAATATACAGCCAAGTTCTGCAAGATCACCACCCTTGACGCCTCAACTTAGCGCATATGAGTCAGCCCAGTTTACAGAAAAAAACACCAGATTCTAAACCGATGGGTACAACATTTCGAAGCAATTTTAATTAAGCCATCAGCCTACAAGCAAAGAAGCAATATATCACATGCCACAAATGCAACATAAGAGTAAATTTTGACATAGCACCAATGAATCAAGATGTAAAGACTTCTATTGGACAAATGTCACATGGAAAAGTGTCTGGCATAGATGCCATCCCAGCAGACATCTAAAAGATAGGATGAAAAGTGCTTGTTCAGAAGGTTATGAAGATCTCTGTTACATGATGGAACTCAGGAACCTTGCCTCAAAACCTGAAAGATACCTCAATTGTCCACATATATATTGGCAAGGGAAATAAACAGTCCTATGACAACCACCGTGGGATATTGTTTCTATAAATAACTGGTAAATTATTCGCTCGTTTAATGATGAACCGATATACACAAACACTCACAGATGATTTTCAGCCTGAAAGTCCCTGCGGATTTTATGCTGGTTGTGGGACAGTGCGGATTTGCTGCTTGTCACCTCCAAGAAAATATCAAAGAACACCAAAGGGAAATTTATACATTTGTATCCTCACAAACCATTTGAACAGAGGTCGGCTGTGGAAAGCGCTCTCCAAATTTGGCTGCACCACAAAATTTATCAACATAGTGCGAGATTTCCAAGATGGCATGATGACTGTTGTTATCAGTGATTGAGTTTCATCACCAGCCTTTCCTTTAACAAATGTGGTCAAACAAGGGTGCACTCTAGCTCCAATACTTTCAACCTGAAGTTTTCTGCCATGATGACAGACACATTTAGATCAAGTAACGTAACAGGAATATTAATTAAACATAGAACATACGACAACTCTTCAATCTTCGATGTTTTCAAGCTAAATCTAAGGTTAAAGACACGATTCTCAGGGAACTCCTCTATGCAGATGACTGCGCATTATATGCTGCTTCTGCAGACAATATGCAGGTCTGCAAAAACAATTTGCTGAGGCCTGCGACACCTTTGGTTTTACCATTAATACAAAGAAAACAGAGGTCATGTTTCCACCCACAACAAATGACACAAACTTAAATCCCTATATAAGGATCAAAGAAGAAGAGTTTTAAACAGTCAATAATTTTACCTTCCTGGAATGCACTCACCATGAGGTGAGTGACAGGCACATCCCTTAGGAGGGCTATTTGGTTTCCCCACTACTGTCTAGCTTCATGTATCGCTCCGCGAGTCCGCTTGTGTACAGCAACGCTGCCCCTCGGGCAACGACCTTGGCTAGTCGGCTGAACTACGTGAAGCTATTCAGCAAGGGAATGCTTACAGAGTGGCAGTGAGGACAACGTTCTAAAAAGAACATGCCACAAAGAGATTGGGCGGCACTCGTTCACAAGTTGTAAACATCGACACTGAGGTAAACAACAAAATAGCGAAAGCTAGTGATATATTTGGAAGACTGTGAAAAACATATGGGAAAGAAGGGGAATAACAACTACCACCAAACTCAAAGTTTACCAGGCAGCAGTAATATCATCACTTCTTTATGCCTGTGAAACATGAACATTATATACCAGACACTCCTGAAGACTCAACCACTTCCATCCAGGCTGCCTTCGTAAGATAATAAACATCCATTGGTGGGATAACATACCAGAATGTGAAGTACTGATGAAATCCAAGTCTGTAAACATACATACAATTTTGATGAAGGCTCAGACACGATGGAAAGGACACATAGTTCGCATAAAAGATCATCGAATATCAAGAAAGTTGTTATATGAGAACTTTTGACTGGCTGCCACATGGCACGAGAACAGAAGAAGCATATTGAAGACACTCTTAAGACATCACTGACTCACTTCAAAATAGACACAAATTTATGGGAGAATCTTACACAAGAAGATATGACTGGCGTCGCAGAATCAAGAGTGGTGCAGCAGAGAACATCAAACATCAAGCTGCGCAACACGAACAAGCTAGAAAAAAGACAAGAGCTGTTCAATGTCCAACAGACTCCTCCCACGCATGCCCAGAGTGTGGTAGACAACTCCAAGCACGCATGACTCCTTATATTTACTTGCCAGTAAATTAGTGCATAATATATATGTCGGGCACATCGCTGGCATTATCATCTTCATCATCATTCCAGTTAAATGGCCATTGCCAACTTCAATGGACAAGCGATGAGCTTTATCATTCCCTCTGTTTTATTTGCTGCCCAATCCCGACACTCTCTTTCTAGCTGTATTACAACATCTGTCAACGAACTTCTATTTTACTTCCATTCATTCACAGCATCATCCTACCTCTTTCAGCTCTTGGACTGAGTATGGTAACTATTGATACTATTACATTTCAGAGAAAAGATAGAGTAGAGAGACAACACTTAAAGCTATCTTATGCTATATGTAATAATAATAATAAAATCGTAACTCTTTAGGATCACATAGGTGACACACTGGAAACAGCACAAAAATTCAGTCAAACATCATATCTGTGGTCACACAGACGAGTTTGGAAAAAATCAAGCCTAGAACATTCATTGATGTTATCAAGACCATGTTGTTTTTGTTCACCTCTTCTCTTTCCACCATCAATTGTTAGTTGTATGATACTCTTTGACAGTGAATTATGTTTTGTTACATGTTCAAACCATGCCAGCTTACATAACACCCTATCCCTAGACCTATGCCATTTCACGACTATCAAAAGTGGTTCCTGTTGACCTACAGATTAACTTACGTTTCTTGGGGAATTAAATTTGTTTCATGTTCCTTAGAGGCTTTATGGCTTTACTAAAAGTTAGTAGTATTAGTATTATGGAAAACAGTTGTATCAACAGCAAAATACTATAGTCTATAAATAATGTTAACAACATTGGGTACTGTTCAAATGTGTGAACTGGATGTATAAATTGTATGTTAGCTTACCTTAGCTTTAGTGACTGAATCCAGCTGGCTAGAGATTCCATCCAGCTCAACAACAAGAGTTTGCTTTTCTTTTTCTACTCTGGAAATGATATTTTAAATACCTCACCATTAAAGTTTTAAAAGATGGATGCTGTAAACTATCTAACCAAGTACGCATGTGGTTGCGTCTGTGGGTCTCACCAATGGCCCACTAGACATACCACACATGCAACAGAAAACCTTAGTGGATGACATGCCATTTTATTTAGGTTATCTTCTTAGAGAAGCTTCATGGAATGTCATCTATACAATTATGCCTCTCATACTTTCATTTTTTTGTTACAATGTATTTTATGTATTTTTATGTATGCACCCTCTGTGGTTGGGAGGGAGCCAGAGATTTGCTTCGCAGCAGTGGGGAGGAGGAAACAAACAGCACTGTTTTTTCCTATGGCTGAAACCCATCATAGAGGCACAGTGACTCAGGACGTGACAATCCTTTTGACTTGAACATTTGGTTGCATGCCTGGAGCAATAGAAAATTTCGGCATAACCGTCAATTGGTGGCGGGGAATGAGCACAGTGAACCCTATCTTGGCTACAGTGGTTAGGAGCAGTGCATAGGTTGAAACCTACCTTCCTGGAGGTGAGATAGTTGTTCTCTGGCTCTGTCCCGGGGTGGGCCGAAAATCCACAGACGTCCCCATCAATATAATGCCATTTAATGGCATTAGGTCAAAGGGCATGAGCTTATGGACAACTGGATCAGCAACCAACCAACCAACCATCTAACCAAGTAAAAACTAAAATCAGATTGATCCCATTTAAAAAAAAAAAGTACTTCTTATTACGGGATACGGCTTTTTTAATCACGGACATTATATAAGAGCTTTTACCATAAAAATAATGCAGGTTGTGATTCAGCAAACGACAACCTCCGAGATATAACATTATTCAGCCGAGACAGTTTGCAGTAAAGATCTGCTATATTGTTACGTGATCGAAAGTTTATCTTTTTTTAAAAAAAATAACGTATAAGGTCAGTATTTGTGTGTGTGTTACCAGTATATTGCTGGTAGATTAAACTTGTATTATTATAGTATTGTATTATCTTTAAGAAATTATAATTAATTTCTCCTAAATTATCATAATAATACAATAATACATCACATAATAATATTATATAAGAAAGGCTGCAGATATGTCATAAAGTGTTGTGTTCCTAGCTGCATTTCTAACTATGGTACAATCAATGTTTTTGTTACTGTATTTAAATTTTCCTCCGATATTGAGCTGAGAGAAAGAGAATTAAATGAATCCCACAAAAGGACTGGAAATCAACTAAATAAATCAGCACTTGTACTTACGTAAAACACAGGTTTATATAATCGCTTCAATCAGACACGACAGACTATAACTAAAACTAGTGGGTAATGATGTGCACACAAGATAACATACAAATTACAATGCACAAATAATATTCAACACTGCAACCAAAAGGTCTTTAACAAGATGCACACAAAACATCAAAAGACAACGAAAGGTAAAAATATCACAATAAACAAACGTATCCAATCGAAATATGGAAATGAGATACCGGAAGGTCAGGAAATACATAAAAATGTAAATATATATGGAAACGAAACGAACAAAAAGATGAGTAAATGACGGAACACAAAAATTAAAGACAAAGACCACACCAACCCAGTACTAGACATAAGAGTGGTAGGAATTGAGTCCAAAAGTCATGAGTGTACCCAATTAAAAAATGAGACAATTTTCTAGAGTGTAACTAGATCTATCTACGGTGGTGGAGAATCTGATGGCGGTGACCTGAATATCAAAAGTACCATGATGTCTGTCACCGTTGAAGTGTGTGGCCATATGAGTGGGTGTTCTGTGCTTGATGGCATGAAGATGGTTACAAAAGCGATCGCTCAATCTTAAGCCGGTTTCCCCGATGTACTGTTTGCCACAGCGTTTACATATGATCACGTAAATGACGAGACTCGGATTTAAAGACCTCTTCGATGGAGAAAGTGACCTTGGGAAATGAAATGGAGCACATCTGAACCACATAAGGACATGTATAGCAATGGCCACGTGAGCAACGAACAGTGCCAAAATGGTCAGCGACAGAAGACTTAAGGTGGCTATGGACCAAGATGTCCTTCAGATTTCTGTCGCACCTATAAGCCACCAGAGGTAAGTTGCGCAAAGCGTCACGGGTGTCAGGATCAGACTGGAGAAGAGAATAATGTTTAAGCATGATGCGTCGAACAGAAGAGTTATGGGGATGAAAGGTAAGAACAAGTTTAACCCTATCAGAGGAGGAGAAAGAACCCTGAGAGTTAGTCAAGGTATTGAGGCAAGACAAATGGAGCACACGAAGCCAAGAGGATGAAAAAATGCTGTCAGGAAACGAGCGTCTATGGAAAAACTCAATCATCTCAGAGGACTTGTCGAGAAAATCGTCGTAATCGCTACATAAGCGACGCAGGCGAAGAAGCTGGGAGTACAGCAGAGAGTTGCAACAAGCAGGAGGATGAGAAGAAGTGTACAGCAGAAAGCCATGTGCATCAGTAGGTTTATAGTAAATGGATGTGCTAAGGTACGGGGGATGAATGGTGACAATGATGTAAAGGAAGTTGACAGAAGTAGTGGAGATATTAGATGTAAATTGAATATCAGGGCTGAAACTGCCGATGAAGTTGATGAAGAGAGACAATTCCACTTCGAACATGACGGTGATACCTATCCCATCGTCAATGTATCTGTGTAAAAGAGATGGGAACGGGCCATCATAGGTAGACCAAACTAGATGTTCAAGATGTCCCATGAACAGACACACATAGTTGGGTCCCATTTTTGTTCCCATGGCATCGCCACTGATCTGATCGAAAATGTGCCTATCAAATTCAAAAGAGTTGCGAGCAATCACCAGTTCAGCAATGCGGATAAGAGTAGACGTGGATACAGATGGATCGGGACTCTTGTCAAGAATGAACTGCAGAGCCCTGAGACCATCTGCATGGGGTATATAAATGTACAGCGAACAGACATCAAGCAAGAACAGATGATAGGTATGGTCAGAAGACAACTGGACGGAAGAAAAAGTAGTTAGGACATGTTTAATGTCTTTCAAGAATGAAGGCAGTTGTTCGACTAAGGGCTGGAAAATGTTCTAAAGGAAGTCGGAGATGCGTTGAGTGGGACAAGAGCAAGCAGAGACAGTAGGTCTATCCGGATTCGATGCCTTATGGATTTTAGGCAGCATATAGAAAACAGGTCTGCCTAAACAACTTTGATCGATGCAAAGAGACTTGGCAGTAGTAGGATGGTGGTTGTTAAGGTGGTTCTTGTGGCCACACACTTCAATGGCGACGGGCAGCATGGTGCTTTTGATATTCAGGTCACCGCCATCAGGGCTGCACCACCGATGATAAATCTAGGTACGCTCTAGAAAATCATCTCATTTTTTAATTGGGTACACTCAAGCCTTTTGGACTCAATTATGACCACTCTTATGTCTAGTACTGGGTCGGTGTTGTCTTTATTTTTTTTTTTGCTTCGTCATTTACTCATCTTTTTGTTCGTTTCGTATCCACATATATTTACATTTTTATGTATTTCCTGACCTTCCGGTATCTCATTTCCATATTTCTGTTGGATACGTTTGTTTGTTGTGATTAATTTTCATTCGTCATCTTTTGATGTTTTGTGTGCATCTTGATACAGACCTTTTGGTTGCAACGTTGAATATTATTTGTGCATTGTAATTTGTATGTTGTCTTGTGTGCACATCATTACCCACTAGTTTTAGTTATAGTCTGTCGTGTCTGATTGAAGCGATTATATAAACCTGTGTTTTGCGTAAGTGCAAGTGTTGTTACGTTTCACGCAGTTACCTGGTATTGATTGTCGTTTTTAAATAAATCAAGTGTGGTATGTAGGAAGTATTTTCTGTCAACTGAACGTATTCATTAATACAAAATTACAGACAAACTTGGTGTTGAACATGTAATTCCACGACTGAAACCTGCTTTATAAGTACATGTCTATCCAACTCTTTCCTGGTGTACCATCCTACCATCCTAACATCCTACCTTTCAATAAAAAACCAGATATTCATAAATATCCGGAACATCTTGCAAACCTGTGCTCCGAAAGTAAATGAATGGTTGTCTTTAGATATTATTAAAGATTTGCAAGATCTATAGCAACAGACGGTAGATAAATTGAAAGAAGTTAGGAAAAAAGTGGGGCTATACTTAACATGCATAGTGTTGTATATAATTGCAGTAAAACCAGACTTTGCACTATCCTATGTAAAGCCAGTAAAGCCTTATATGACTCTCCAAGTTTTTGTCCAGAAGGAAACAGTTGAAGAGAAACATCTTAACTGAATTATATATAACAAACAAGAGAGATGGTTACAGTTTGAACATCTTTTAATTCTATACAAATATTTGGAGTCTTTTCAAACTGAACACAAGAATAGCTTCAAGGATTTCATTGGAAAAGCCCAAAGTAATTCATTGGAAAAGCCCAAAGTAATTTACAAAGTGCGGCTGAATAACAAATGTTTTATAACGGGATAGATGTAGAATTCACTGAGACACAAACTATATTATTTGAAGAGCAATTTGCTAATCACCACAAAAAATAAAAAGTTCTATAGCAGTAACACACTTTTTTTGGCTTTTATGCTATATATTAAATCTCCATCTTGCTACAGATTTATTAGAAAGTCGCAAATGGTATGTCTACCCCATCGAAGCAGATTACGAAATTTAACTTCTTTATTTGCCAGTGTGTGTGGTAGCAGTGCCTGAAATTTAAGCAAAGTTGGCTTCAGGTAAAGGTCATATTTCCTGAGATACACGTAAAATGAATGTGATACATGCTTACTCATCAATAAACTACTCTTGGGGTAAACTGTTGGACAATTCATATAATACAAAAGAAACTGCTACAACATTAGAGGCTTTCCTTATTTTTTTCAATCTTTGGAAGCAATCAAGAGGTAATAGAACTTGCCACAATGAACAGAATGGCATCTGTGAATTTGCGTTTGCTGAATGCAAGTCATAATAATGAAAGTGCAGAATAATTTTTGCACAGCTGTATTTCATTATGCGTCAAAATATAGAGAAATTGGCACCTTTGCTTCAACATAACGCTTCTTAAACCGGCAGAAAGTTCCACTTGCCGTTGCAATATTTTATGAGTACAATATTGCCTCTCCACGTGTGTTTGGCAATAATGATAATCAACGTCATGATTAGATGGTGGTTTGTAGAAGCCTAAATATGAAAAGTTAATTTGGTACAATACAGGAAAAAGTACCTACATTTTAACGAAACAAATCTTAAACTTGAATAGAACTGATTGTACATTAGTTTACGAAACGAAATATTGACAAAGGCGCATTTCACAGTCGCTAGATTAATCGATCTTCTGCCGGATGCATAGATCTATACACTGAGAGGCCACCCTACCCCGCCGCTATGACCCTGGTAGCAGCTCTCAGTGCGTACCGCACAGATCAATTAATTTGGCAGCATTCATAGCGACATTTCAATCTCCTATTAAGTTAAATACTTTGAAAACAAGGTTTACTTGTGACAAAATTACAGTGATCTTACGAAAGCTTTGAATTTTCTATGACAGAGTTGGATTGAAATGCACAGAATATTACAAAGTTTAAATATAAGTACCTCTTCCCATATTGGACCGTAAATTCATTGAAATGAGCACATCATTTAAACCATCCTCAATTCATAGAATGCCTAATAGCGATGAGCAGCAGGCGCATTATCTGGAACAGTTTATCAATTGGCTAAGGAACTGGAAAATTATGCCTGGCTTTATAGGACAACTAACTCAAGATATATATCGTGTCCTACTTCATTCAGCAAGCACGTTGATTGAAATGATAAAATATTAATTTGTGACCATAGAAGCCAGATTTGTAACTTCTTGTAAAGCTTCAAAACAACAACATAAAAAATCCAAATCTTAGTTTGATGAATATTGCCAGTTATCAAGATCAAATTATCTTGTCTCAGTGCATCAATTTCTAGAGGCTGAAACAAAACTGAAGATGTATTCACTTTGAGCAGGCCGTCTTCGACTTACTGAGATGTTCCTATCCGTGATCTTTTGAAGTTTCTCAATGCCAGTGATGATAAATTAGTGGTGATGTCATGACTGATGCTGTGAAGCATGATGCAAGTAAAGTTTTCTTTCATATGAATATTCATGATTGTGAATTACTTGCTTCACAAGGTAAAGATGAGTCTGTTATATATATTGCTGGAAAAAAGGGGCAAAATCATGCCCCTGACTAAAGGGACTTGTTGCAATAATAATTAATTACAGAAAATTAATCCAATACAGTAACATTGTAGAAAGTACTTGCAGATGTGCCCTTTATTATAAGCCAAATAAAATGAATAAATGAATAATACATTTACTAGACAGTGCAAAACTATTTAGTCCTACATGTAACAGGCTTTTATTTAAGCAATAAATGAAGATTCACAGACATATTTATATATAATCAGAAATTATAGTCTCAACACACATATTTAAAATTACTAATGTAAAATTACTTATGGCTACATGTAAATTTCACTCAATTATGTGCCATGCCGAGTGACATATGCAATCACGCTTCTCCACAAGTCTGTGTCTCTTGTATTGTTAATAAGTTCAATTGGTGATATTTCTTTGCCACTGTGGCAACCCATCCAGACATATCTCTCTTTGTCGACCTCTGTCTTTCTCCCCTTGATCTCTACGGTGGTTACTAATTGTTCACGTTGTGCTATTCTGATCACATTCCCATAAAATCTCGACTGTTTGCTTCTAATTTTGGTATAGTTTGGATTTTTTACTCCAGCTACTCAAAGGACTTCTACATTAGTTTTCGTGGCTATCCATTCATTTTCATAATTCTTCTCTAAAACAAAAATGCAGCTCATCTTGAGCTATTTTGTTTGCTGTTGATGCGCTGCATTCATAAGGAAGAGTTGGTTCAATATAACATCCTAGCACTCGAATTCATGTATGTATTGATACTACTCAATTTCATAGAATAATACTAATCTTTTGAAATGCTGATTTGGTCTGTGCTATCATGCTAATTTTTCTATGAGTTAAAATAGAGTATTAAATAATATATGCATATAATCAGAAACTATAAGCTCAATCTTTGCAGTGTACATTGATTGTGTGAAAACACTATTGAATGTTTTATGGGTTGAATTGGACGTTCCTATTGTATATGATGAGGATTTATTTTGAGAGATATCATTCTGTACTTGTCTATAATTATTAGGGGAAACATTTGCCAATGTAGACAATGCCTTGGAAACAATATTTTCTTTTAGAGCACCCCTTAGACCAGACAATACATATCTGATCACTACAATATTCCAGTAAACTGCATGAAACAGTATTAATAAGCAACTGTTTGTAATGTTTAAAGGCTAGAAACTTTTCTTCCAGTTCTGCTGATATCAGCTTCTGCATAACTACATTGGTTAGAAATGTCAATGAAATGATAAACTTGGAAGGATACTTCAAATCACAGGGTCAAGAAATTTTGTATAATCTGTTGACAGTACATCTGTGTCAACATCACATGTCAATGTTCTGTCTGTCTGCAGTAAATCATTACAAGCAGTGCACTGAATTTATTTGTGCAATTTATTGGAAACAAATCCAGCAATATATATAACAGACTCATCTTTACCTTGTGAAGCAAGTAATTCACAATCATGAATATTCATATGAAAGAAAACTTTACTTGCATCATGCTTCACAGCATCAGTCATGACATCACCACTAATTTATCATCACTGGCATTGAGAAACTTCAAAAGATCACGGATAGGAACATCTCAGTAAGTCGAAGACGGCCTGCTCAAAAGTGAATACATCTTCAGTTTTGTTTCAGCCTCTAGAAATTGATGCACTGAGACAAGATAATTTGATCTTGATAACTGGCAATATTCATCAAACTAAGATTTGGATTTTTTATGTTGTTGTTTTGAAGCTTTTTTGAATGTGCCTTTTTTCGTGATGTCCCTTACTGGAAACAATTGCAGCGCACAGGTATGTTTTGCAGACAGTCATGATTGAGCCCCCAATTTTAAATATTCTTACTCGTATTTATATACCCTTCAAAGAAAGGTAAGGGTCACATGGGTGCTAAGTCAAAAGAATAGAATAAAATAATATAACATTTCAAAATATAACATAACAAACTTATTTACAATTAACTATATATTTCATAAGGCTAGCATTATAATGTGTAAAATGACAGAACAACGATCAACACAACCCTCATTTTCAAAATTAATGAGAATAATAAATAAGGTCAAAGTTATGCTTCGCCTGTCCTTCGTTATTTATTATACATTCAAGACACCACTGTATCGTGGAAATGATGAGTTTGTGCATTAAATATTGGGGCCAGAAGTATCTGGAGTAGCCCATGCAGAGTTGCAGGGAATGGTTGATGTTACTTAACTCCTTGCCCAGCTATTCCCAAAGATGTCATATCTAGACTTTTTGTAGACTAAATCCATTGTGTTCACCCACTTGTTGTAGAAAAGCATTTAATGGTTGACTAACAGGGTGATCTTGAAGGTCTGCATTGTGCCCAAAGACTTGCAGAGCTGGAATGGCAAAAGTCAGTTAGAATATCATCATGGTAGAGATCACCATTTATATTTCCATTTACATAATAGAGTAGGATTCTGGAGAGTAAACTAATGGCTTTCCACATGATCACTGATCCCAAATGATATCGGTTACTTTCATGGACTGCACATCACTAAAGCGTTCACCACTACGTCTCCATAGTCTGCATCATCCATCTGTAGGCTACAGGACAAATGACTCATCTGTGAACTCCACTGTAACTCCACTGTGCACGTCATGTGTGCATTCCTGTATTTATGTATATGAACAAACATCGTACCGACATTTTTGGTTTACTTCCCAGTATCACATGTCACGTTATAACTTTCATATGCATTTCTTCAAACAAAATTTAGCATCTTTCGCTTTCGATAAAACACCTACCTCTTTCAACCACAAAAAAATATAATTTTGTTTTATCAAGATTATTCAATACTTGAAAGGTAATTAAGATTGCTTGATTCTTGATTAGGAACAAGCGTCACAGCACTAGGGGCATTCCCATATATGCTCTGCTTTGCCATTCTGTCAGACATCTAAAAGTGTATAAGCTCAGTGTCCCAGTCAGTTACTGATTACGCGTTCTTCTGATCTTTACGGAGAGGGAAAACGTTCTCCCATCACCTCTAGTCACTCCTATTTCTACCATTCTCTGAATATGTACATTGTCACGTTCAACTTCCTCCTCGTCTTCTCGTAGGGTATCCATGACTGCTCTAATCAATTCAATCTTGTCTCTTCTTATCTCGATGCCATTCACCACAGTTTTACCAGCCAACACATCGGCTCTTTCGTTTTCCCTGACCTCAGCATGACAGGGCAATAAATCCATGTAATGCTCTGCACATCGTCGAGAAGAGAAACCCATTCAGTTCTGGTCATAAACTTTTCTATCTTTCGCAGCATACTTTGAGAGTCCTATAGAATCACTGAGTATGTTGGTGGTTGCGTCACTAGCCAAGTGAGAGCTGCTGTCACCACTTCTATTTCCATTCTCATACTCGATGTTGTAGTGGGGTAGGCAGCTGGCTTCTCAGCTAATTTCTTGCCATTTTGGTAGGCCATGAAATACCAATCACACCTGTTTGTTTCTTTCGTTCCTGAGAGGTCTGTGTAAATTATTGTATCGTGTGGTTTCGAATGCTGCAGTATGAGTTCTTGGATCATTTCCTCTGTTCTGTTGGCAGCCCAGTCGCGTCACTCTCTTCCCATCTGTATCACCACTATTGTCAATAAATTTCTCTTTTTGCCAAATTTCACGCATTCACAGCCTCTTCCCACTTCCTCCATCTCACAAACTCTGAGTAGGGTATCTTCTGCTTCTGCCATCCAGGACCTTCCTCTCCTGATTCCCTTTCCTTTTGTGCTGCCTAGAGATTTGTATAAGATGTGATGATCATTATTGGCGACTTTGAAGTATTCTTTAATCTGGGCTATTTTATGTCTTGAATTGATGCTAGGTAGGTCTAGGAGAAACCTCATGGCTACGATAGGTGTATCTCTTGTGCATACTAGGGCAGCTCTCATGGCCTCATTTTGAACTCTCTCCAGTCTATCCACCTGTGTTTGCGACAGTGTAAATAAACCTAAACCAAAGTCCATCTCTTCAGTCCACCATGGGAACTGTCTCGAGACAAAAGGAGCAGTCTCCAGAGCGACGGAGTACGTGCTCTGTGGTCGACACTTGTTCCATCAAATATAAGCTCAGTTACACGTGGAATTAGAAATCGTCCACGTCGAGGAGGATCTTCTAAGGGAAGGCAGGAAAGAAAAGAGGAAGAAGGAAAGTATACCGCATCAAACTGAATAATGTCAACATTGGATATTGGAATTGTTCTAGCACTTTTCAGCAAGGCCCGGAACTTGAACGGTTAGCGTATTATTGTGATGTAATGCTTCTGCAAGAGACACAAGCCAAGAAATTATCATTTCAAGGCTTAGTGAGATATGTTAACCCGACAAGTTCCACGCATCCCGGTGAGGCGATCCTCGTGCAACGTTGCATGCCACACTGTCTTCTCGATCTGACACCGTGGGATAATGGAGATAGGTAGTTTCAGGGAGCGCAGATCATAATTTGTGGACAAAGATGGCACGTTATTAATATCTATGTTCGAAACTGTTCCCATGTCAAGCCCGAAGACTGGAATTTTCTGAATGAGTTGGAAGACCTCCCGGGAGATTGTCTATTTGTGTGCGGAGATTTCAATGCTCGAAATGTCACCTATAAAAACCAAACAACAAAACACAGGGAATGGCACTATGCAGGGCCCTGTTAGAGACTGATCTCATTATTTTTAATTGTGCCAGAATGACCAGGTTAGCTGCCAAGGAGACAGACACAGATTCAAACATTGACCTGGTGTCATATCATGGTGAAATGGAAGCGACGTGGGCAGAACTGGCTTACCATGGCAGTGACTACCTACCATGCGCGGTAACAATCACAAAAGGGCAAAACTGTAGAAATAACAAGAGACAACAAATATAGCCTTTAAATGTAGGAGCAACGATGAACCACTTTTGAGCAAGTTGCGACAACTGGCATGGCAAAGAAATACTGTGAGGCCAAATTAAGATTGCAGCTCAAGTAACACTGTCAAAAGAAGGTTAGAATATTCCCTTTTAACACAATAGACCTAGACCATAAAATAACCTAGTAATCACTAGAAAATGCAGAAAGACACAAGAAAAAGTATGGAACATTGTGATCAAAAGACAATTTCTTGTACCACATTGCCTAACGTGAAACATCTTATTTTGTTCCTGTCATCAGAGACTCAATTATGGCTGCTAGTTAAAATGGTCACCATGTATGAGATAATCATATATTTAATTTTGCTACTAGAGTCATGGCCATCACCTATATATGATGTTACTAAAGAAAAGGAGTAGGTAAATAAAAAAATTAACCATCTACTCTTAGTTTTGAATGATTGATTTTTTTAATGAGTACTTTCTAGTGATAGGTCTATACCTAATCATAAAAGATGGTGGGGTTGATTTTGTGTGTGTGTGTGAGTGTGTGTGTGTGTGTGTGCGCGTGCGTGTGTCTGTGTGTGTGTGTGTGCGCGTGCGTGCGTCTGTGCGCATGTGTGTTTGTGTAAGTGCGTATTGACACTAGTTTCACTTTGATATGTCAGTATTGGCTCTATATAATGCTGAGTCTTTGCAACATTTTAAATATAAATGTATGTTAACATCACTCATTACAACATTCTTTAACTATTACGTCTTTGACACATTTAGTAACTATGACTTCTTGTGACATGTCATATTGACACAATAACCAACTATGTGCAGACAGTATGCAGGTAACCCTAAACTAGTTTACTTTGCTGGAGCCTGTGGCCACTTTGGCTTCACAGTCAATAACAGGGAAAACATAGGGCATGTTTCAAGCCACATCAAACAACCCACATTTAAGTCTCTATATAAGGATCTCTATATAAGGATCTATATAAAGGTCCGACCTCGTCAGGATCTTTTCCACTTCTCAATGCAAATGAAACACAACTACTCTTAGAAAAAGATAAAGTTCTGCAGCACTGGGTAGAACTCTTTGAACACATTTTGAATAACCCATCATCAATAAATGAAGCGGCTATCAACTGACTACCGCAGGTTCCTCTCAATGAAATGCAGGTGACTTTCATACTTTAGAGGAAACTCGTAAAGCAGTTCATCAGCTTTCTAGTGGAAATGCACCTGCCTCCGACTCTATACCAATTGAAATATACAAATATGGTGATAAAGATGTTATTGAGAAACTTTTCCCATAATTTTCCAACAGTCATGGAAAAGCGAAACAATTCCACAAAATTTCAAGGATGCAACAATTATACACCTTATAAGTGTAAATGGAACCGCCAGTCCTATAACAACCATCGTGGTATCTTTCGACTGTCCATCGCTGGAAAGATATTTGCTAGAATCCTTTTGAATCGTCTTAAATCTCATCTTAATGAAAGATTATTACCCGAAAGTCAATGTGGTTTTAGAAAAGAACGTGGAATAACAGATATGGTCTTTGCTGAAAGACAACTTCCAGAAAAATGTCAAGAACAACACTGTGACCTGTAGCATTCATAGACTTGAGAAAAGTATTTGACACAGTAGGTAGAGAGTGCCTGTGGAATATTATGGCACAATATGGATGCCCAATAAATTTATATCAATGGTGCAGCAATTGCATGATCGAATGCAAGCTAGAGTTCAGGATGATGGAGAGTTATCTGAAATATTTCCTACCTCAAATGGAGTAAATCAAGAATGTATATTAGCACCTACCCTATTTAGCATCATGTTTTCTGCTATGTTGGATGATGCTTTCAGAGATCTAGACCTGGGAGTAAACATCACCTATCGCATAGATGGAAAATTGTTCAGCCGTTGGCGGCTCCGAGCAAAAACCAAAGTTAAATCACACACAATCAGGGATCTCCTATTTGATGATGAATATGCCCTAAATGTATACACTGAGGATGATCTACAATGTATTATAGACAGATTCTCCAAAGCATGTACCAACTTTGGGCTTACTATTAACACAGAGAAAACAGAAATCATGCTACAAATAGCACCTGGCAAAAGCTATCTCGAGCCCTGCATAAATTTAAATGGTGTAGCACTGAAATTTGTGAATATATTCACATACCTAGATAGTACGTTATCACAAAATGCCAACGTTGATGATGAAATGTATAGAAGGAACGCAACACGGCAAGCAACACTTTCGACAGACTGTACTCAAATGTTTGGCGTAGAAACGACATTAACCTACAAACTAAGCTAGGCTAAGAAAGTTTACAGAGCAGTGATACTTTCAAACATGGACTGTGTAAAGACGTCATGTGAAAAAACTCAATCACTTTCACATTGTCTCAGAAAAGGTATGAACATCAGATGGCAAGACAAGATTCCAGATACCACTGTCTTTGATAGCACTGGTATCTCCAGCAGTGACACGATCCTGATGCAGACACAGATTCGTTGAGCAGGTCATTTGGTGCGAATGCCAGACTATCGTCTGCCAAAGATACTTCTCTTTGGTGAGCTGGAAAAGGGCACACGATCTCAATGTGGCCAAAAGAAGCGCTACAGGGACGCATTAATGAACTCACTGAAAGCCTTTGAAATAGACAAAAATGCATGGGAAGAACTTGCACAAAATAGATCTACATGGCGTTCTACAATCACAAAGAGCACATCATCTTGTGAAAAGAAAAGAAATGCAGCAGCTCAACAGCGGAGAGCAGCTAGAAAGTCACGGATAGATCAAGATCTGTCTACAGTGGTCATTCCATGTCCGAACTGTCCAAGGACATTTACAGCTCGAATAGGGCTCATTAGCCATCTACGAATCAAGGATATAACTCTAATTTAATTTTCAAAAGTTTCAAAAGATTTTCACTTGTGATGGACGAACAACAACATGTAATGATCAAAGAAGAACTTCAAACAGTCAATAGATTCACCTACCTGGCCAGCACTCTCTCACAAGCAGTAAACATTAATTCTGAGTGTTAAAAATCACAGAATAGCTAAAGCTATCGTCAAATTTGGGAGACGGCACAAAAATTTATGGGACAGAAGGGGAATAACGACTACCATCAAACTTAAAGTTTACCGGCAGAAGTAATAGCATCACTTCTTTATGCCTGTGAAACATGGACAGTTACGTCAGTTCATGGTAGAAGACTCAACCATTTCCATCTAAGCTGCCTTTTTAAGATACTTAATATCTATTGGTGGGATAAAATAACAGACAGTGAAGTACTAATAAAATCTACATCTCTTACAGAGATCGTCAAATACATAATTTTGATGAAGGCAAAAACGATCTTGGCAGGACACATGTTCCGCAAGAAAGATCGTCATCTACCAAAAACGTTGTTATATGAAAAGCTCCAGACTGGCTCTTGCAAGGCCAGAGGGCAGAATACGCATTTTAAAGACACTCAAGACATTACTGACTAACATAAACATAGACACAAATTCTTGGGAAAGTCATGAACAAGACAGACCTGAACCGTGTCGCAGAATCAAGAGTGCTACAGCAACTGCAGAGAAATTCAGACATCATGCTGTGCAACAAAATACATTAGAATACATGATCAGAGTGTGGATTATGAATTCCAGACATGCATAGGACTTATTAGTCACAGTAGAACACACAGCTAAGAATATCATCTTCCCATTTGAGCTGAATGGTCGTCGTTGATTACTACGGACAAACAGCATGTGGTTGAATTACTAAATCTCCCACCTCCTAATCTAAAGCTTTTAGTAATCGTATAATATTACTGATTTGCAAGTGCTAGTCATACCACACCTGGATTTCTGCTTCTGCAGGTGTTCAATTTGATCTGACAGGTCATGGATAGATTCCTGGTGTCTCTTTCTCAAGCTACTTTCTGTCTGTTCAAACTGTGCATTTACCATCTCGATATCTTTTCTCAGCTTGACTATCTCTGACTCTCGTTTCTTGCTGACCTCAATCTGGACCACATTTAAATATAATGAATATTCATGTTAAATTATATATTAAAGGCACATACAACAATTGTTAAATCACGTTAAATAAACTCATTGCTTCTAATTATGAGTGTGTGTATTATCTTCATATTTGTGCAGGGACATGTGGATATTAGGATCAGTGAGCAAGCTGATACAGTGGTGAGCATGGATACAGTATGAAAATGTACATAAATAGATCATCCGGACATAATAAATAGACTGAAAGGATACCGTCCGTTTAGAAGATTTTCATTAGTGAGAATCATGGTTTCTCTCAGGTTATGGTAGATTGACATAAAAATTTGAGCAGCCAGGGAAGAGAACCATAATAGAAATATTAAGACTGATGAATCAAAACAATATTGAAACTTGAATAATTATGCTCTTATGCACGTTATTGATGCATAAATTATCATTTCAAAAGGAACAAGCCTATATGAGCTCTTATTTCACCCTTCGTATGTCCGCCAACTCTCGGCATACAAAGCTCTTGTGATGTGTTGGTAAATGAATTTCTGATATAACCCATATGTTTGTATCTAGAAATTTTATGGTGGGTCACTCCAAGTTCACACAGAATGAACCTAGACATTGACAACCAAATTATCATGTAATAATTCTCATTCTTTTGTTCGGATGTGAGAGTTTGACAACAACAGTGGGAATAGAGAGGAGTATACAGGCTTTTGAAAGCAAATGTTATAGATGAATATTACGCATCTATTACATAGAACATAAAACCAGCGTATATGTGCAGATACATAATAAAAGCCCTTGCAAGTCAACAAGAACACATCACTGCAGTGATGGAATTTCACAAAATTGTGTGCTTCGACAATGTAATGAGGCATGATCCATATCTAAAACTATCCTTCAGAGAAAAGTTCAAAGTACAAGAAGAACAACAAGACAAAAGAAAGTATGGATTGATAATATTAAGACTGGACATGATTTACATTCTCCACACTTAAGCAAGAAACTGAGAACAGAGAGGCAGGTGTCATTTTGTGCTGATGCTTCCAGACTGATATCCCTACAACCCTGAAGGGTTACGGCCCTGATGATAATGATGGTGCAAATCTCCTCCCAGGTTTATCTCCCTAATTTCATTTAAGATATTTTTTCAGATCATTGCAATCTCGCCTTCTACAGTAACCGTACTTTCATATACCCACTCTCAGTTTCTTTGATTTCCCCATGTCTGGATATGAGTATGAAAGAGAGCTGCTGGGGTCGTAATCTCATCACAGCCTCCACCCATTCAAAAGTACACATCAAGATTCAAGTTTTCTGGGCATGCTTATTTAATCACTGAATATGTAGGTATTTGTGTTGATTTGTGCAGTAAATAACATAACCTTGATCCGATTGATAACTTCGATAGACATACTACTTATATTGCTGCCAAAGCTTTAGGCCCTCTAATCTCTACTTTAACAAGACTCCTATGTTCAGCAGTAGAAACAAGTTTATTTTTAAAATGTCACCTATTCAATACATAAGGTAACTGGGGGCAAACTGTGGCCCTTTTCACATTTTATTGTTTACTGACAACTGAACTTAACTACGAGAGACCAAACTGTCTTGACTATATATCTTATAACATGAAAATCCTATATTTGTGAGGTTATTGAAACATACAGTTACGTATCCAGGACGAGGTCAAACGAGACTTTGTACATATTCAGAGTGGTAGAAATGGGAGGGTCTAGAGGTGATGAGAGAAAGTGTTCCCTCTCCAAAAAAATAAGAAGAATGCGCATCCAACAACTGACTGGGACACTGAGTTTCTACGCTTTTAGATAGCTGACGGAAAGGCAAGCAGAGCATACATGGAAATGTCCCCAGTGCTGTGATGCTAGTTCCAAATAAAGAATCAAGTTATGTATAGACAGTAGAATGAGAATTTAATGAACATGTAAAAATAAATATGTTGTCCCGTTTTTTGGGACAAAGTCTCGCAGGCAAAAAGGTGATACAAACCATTATTAAATTGAAGGAGATCGCCTCTGCGACAAGTCTAGCAAACATGCAGTGCGTAACTGTGTGCTAAGAAAAGATTGAATAAATAATTTCATAACTTTAATCGGAAAAAAAGTTCGGATAAAAACAATTCGTCAGTTTCGTTTTAGATAATATTGTCTTTGTAAGGTTGGATGATTATTATAACCATATATATTGGTCTCTCCCAGCTTGGAAACTTGGGATCAGCATTAGGAACTTCGTGGCATCACCATTTTTTCCCCATACATATTGATTTACAACAATGTGCGTCAATAAATGTGAGATACTTTACACGACAGACATCACATTATCATCAATTTCGATTCAATAAAGAAAGAAAGTATACTGACAACATAATGTGCTTAATTACTTAACAACGCAACATATATTTCAATTTAAACATTTAAAAAAAAATCACGATATTAATGATAACAGCAGGCAGAATGCGAGAAGATGCAAAAATACAATTGATCAAATATAGTGAATAATGAAAAAAATCTTATTCCGCTGTGTTGAAAATTGACTCGTCCTTGTCCTGTCAAACTTCGCTATGTCAAAGATTAAAATATTGGCATATGACCTAGGTCAGTCACGTGCAGTATCGGAAAACCCATAGATCTGGAAAAGACCAGTTGCGCCATTTTGCCCTGCGCAATATCTCCCCCCACCCCACCCTCATCCCCCAGCTACCCTAGGTCTAGCCATTAACCAAGCATATTTGACAGTAGTGATATGATTGGTAGTATTTATATTCAGTAGTTTGTCATTGCTTTATGAACAGCCTGGATGCAGAATTGTCTACGTTGGATTAGGTAACTCGATAACTCAAGAAAACTCGATATCTTGGCCATCATAGACGTGCTTTGTTCCTTGCCACCACATATCAGGACGAAAATCTATATTTTTTTTCTAAAGACATATTACTATTTAGAATATTTAATTGCACATTATACAGTTTTAATGAAATGTTATTTGCATTATGAATAACTTTGCACTGTGTACAATTAAAAAAAAATTATATATATAATTTTACCATTCCACTATAATTTTGTAGATGCCCCACCGTACAGTTATTGTATTTTAAAACTGCAAAACTCCTAGCAGGATTCTCTTTTAACATTCCACTGTTGCCCAATATAAACACTTAGGCTTATTATTTTATACATTATTGACCTAAAAGCTTTCTGTGAATCTGTAACCTGTTCTTATTTTAATTTACTTTATGGTACTATTCAGTACTATATATGGCACTATATCTACCTATTTAGGTAGCTATCAACCTAGCTTTTTTGGCTATATTAAATTTCTTGTTAATATACATACAATTGTCTGCAGTGAGTGGGTCTCAAATCCGATACCTTGCCTGTCACAGAGTTATTCTGTACCTCACCACCACAGAGTTTGACTTCCATAACCTATTTGTGCTTGATTTAGTAGTTTTTGCATAGTAACATATAATTACTTTGTCCTTAGTTTTTTTAATTCTCTTATTATTTTTACTGCTACAGAACTCACTATTTTGTCGAATATCTTCTGGAACTTTTGTTATCCTCTATAAGACTATCATAAAATATATACAATAATAGTGTGTCATGTGATGTTTTCTCCCCTGAACGATGTATTTCCAATGAACGAACAAAACTACCTGAACCCTTCACTATCTTGGACCATGATTGCATGAATTTTCCAACGACTTATTCATGTTATCTTAAATGTCATCAGTCCATCGGCAGCTTGGTCTCTGCCCTCCATTATGTGTCTTCCTAAACAGTTGTGTCTCTTTATATGACCAAACAGGAGTAGCTTTCTTTTTGCTATTGTGTTTAGTAACCGACACTCTGGCATCTTCAATGTGTGTATAATATCTGAGTTTCTCTTTTTTTCCTTACATGACATTCTAAGTATCTTTCTGTAGCATTTCATCGCAAAGACGTTGATATTCTTTGCCGCTGTTTACTTAGGGTCATGTTTCACAGCCGTATGTTGCAACCAGAAAAATAAATGTTCTCAGCATTAGCAGTTTAGTTTCCATTCTTTTGTTTTTACATATATTTTTCAAACGTATTATTTTAGAATATGCCAATTCAAATCTCTGTCATTTCACCTACACATGTTGATGTTTGCTCCTAAGTATGCGTATAAAAATTTTCTTGATGGGCCTATAGACTCAAAATTGAATATACTAAGTCCAAACATGCAACATTTTAAACTTTACAATAATATTAAGGTGATCAATAAAACCATGTCACTGCGTAACCTATTTTATTTTTTAAAAAATCAAGTTTATATTTATTCAATCTATCTATTCACTAAACCGTTTGTTGCCTTTAAGCTTCAGAGGTAGAAGAGTTTTCTGGCGACAGTCCTCTTGTGTGCTGAGTATATTGTGAAATTTGTCGCCTCCTTTATTTCGGTTGTCCATCATTTTCGTGGTCGGCCTCTTGGTCTGTCTTCACTGTATCTGTGTAGTATAGTTTGCTGTGGTATGCTGTCTGCTGATGTGTGCAAACCATTTGATCTGTTGTCTCTTAATATATTCCATAATTGGGGTGGTGCTAATTCTTTGTCTAATGTCCTCACTTCTCACTCTGTCTCTTAGCGATATTCATAGGATTCTGCGTAAGCATGCCATTTCAGCTGTCACAAGTTTACGTTTGTCTTATGCTGTCGTTGTCCATGTTTGGCTTTGGTATCACCGTGTTGGCATAAAAATCGTTATGAATAGTGTTATTTTGGTGTTTAAATCTGTATATGTTTTTCTGAAGATTAATGTCATTTTTTCCTATGCTTGATAATTTTCCTGGTATGCTTTACTACATCTATTATGTATTTCTTTGCTGCTCTTAGAGTCTGTTGTTATATTACTTCCTAGGTAAATGAATTCTGCCACCTAGTTAAGTCTGTTGTTTCCAATATATATATATATATATATATATATATATATATATATATATATATATATATATATATATATATATATATATATATATATATATATATTGGTGTTTCTTTCTGTTCTTCCTATCTGCATTACTTCAGACTTGTAATATTTATCTTCATGTTAACGGTATGGCATGTTTGATGTAATCTATCTATTGATCTTTTTAGTTCCTCTTCTCATGATGCCACTAGTGTTTGGTCATCTGCAAATAGTAGTTCATTTAAATTATCCGCCATATTGCTTTCTTCCGCTGTCTTTCTCACTTTGCAGATGTGGTATATGTAAGTTATGAACAATAGAGGGGAGGATAGTACAGATCCCTGTTTCATACCCGAGTGAATTTGAAAACTATCAGATGTACGTGTGCTCGTTCTTACTGCTCATTGACGATTGGGGTATATGATTTGAAATAGGCTTATAACATGTTTGGGAACTCTATTTGCCTGTAGTGTTATCCATAGTTGTGCTCAATTTACTCTTCAAAAGCTTTCTCTTGGTTCACGAAAGCCAAATATAAGTCTTTGTTATATTCTATAGCACTTTCTGAAAGTTGTTTGAGTGCGAAGATTGCATCTATACAGCTTTTATTATTCTGAAAGCTCATTTGTGTGGTGTTGAGCTGTGGTTCTATATATGCACGCATCCTTCTCTCTAGTTTCTTGCTAAATATCTTTCCTATGTGACCTAAGAGTGATATGCTTCTGTACTTAGTGCAGTCTGTTTTCTTCCAGATCGGAACAACCACCGCTGTATTGCACTCCTGTGGTGTCTTCCATACACATTGAATATTCTGTGTAGCCACTTTATACTGTCACTGTTGGTATTTTTATTAGTTCTATAGGTATGCCATCTATTCCTGGTGCTTTGTTGTTTGGTTCATGTTTAACTGCATCTTCAATTTCGGAATTCAGATGTATGGTTCTGGGTCTTCTTTAATTTTATTTATTGTTGTAATCACTTCTCCTTCCTTTAAGTTTAACAGTTTGTTCGATATTTCCATGATTTCTTGGGGCCTATTTTTCCATACATATTGATTACAACAATGTGTGCCAATAAATGTAAGATACTTTACACCAAATCACAATGTTAGCAGCTATCATAAAGTTTTTACCACGCACAGGAACCATGTATAAAAACCTAAAAAGTATATTGGTGTTGGTTCATGTCTTTTTTACTTCTCATGTTGTGTACTTTCTTGTAGAACATCTTTGGTACGTTTTGTCTATCCTTGTTAAGCGTTTCTCCATATTTCTGTCATTTCATGTCCTAATTTTTGTAGATTTGATGATTTTCTTGGTGTTAATCTTTGCTGTCTTGTATGCTAAGTAATCTTCATGTGTTTTATTTGTTGCCCATTTCTTGTATTATTGGGTTTTTTATCTTTCTTTGTGTTCTTTACCTCTTTTGTCTACCAAACTGTTATCTTTGGTGTTGTAGCTTTATGATTTTTATATCCGCATATGTTTCCTTCTTTTTGAATGATGGAATTGTTAAAATTTTCCATTCTTCTTCTAAGTGTTGGGTGTTTTCTAGTATCTTTGCGAATTCTTCGTTAACTTCCTGGATATATTTTTTGCTCATGTTTAGTTCTTCCAATTTCTGTATATCTATGTGCTCTTGGTGCTTTGCACTTTTCATGTGCTTGCTATTCTTCGCTTTGTTTGTTATGACTGTAATTATTACTGCCTTATGGTTAGTGTCTGCACACATGCTAGGTATTACTCGTGCGCTTGTTATTTTTCGTCGAATGTATGTTTTTGTTAGTACGAAGTCTATATGGCTCTTACACTGAAATCTGGTCTATTTATACCATGTGTACACTTGTTACTGTCTATAATTAAGGAATGTGTTCGTTATAAAGAAGTTGTGTTGGATTCATGTATCTATTAGTTTATAGCGCTATCATTAATATATTTTCTTGCGTCGCCAAAAAGTATTTTATATTGATGTATTCCTTCTCTATTTTGCACCAAGATGTGTGATCAAATCTCCCAAAATATTTATATCATCTTCATTGTTGCTGTTATTTATTAACATGTTTAAATCCTCAAAAAATTCCTCTTTCGCTTTCATTGTACATTGGGCATAGGCATGTATCAATGCTGTGTGTACACTGTCTATTGTTATTTTGGCCACTATTGAACATTCGTTTTGATATGTGACGCGAACAATGCTCTTGGCTAGTGTCTGATCTATGAAAAAGCCTACCCCGAGTTAGATCTTCAAACTGGGTCAACATCGGGAATCATATATGTGTAATCCTGGTATACTTTCTTTCAGCCTATGTCTTTAATTCTTGCATCAGCTAATCCTAGGATCTTGATGTCTCTCTTTTTCATCTCATCTATAAGATCTTGTTTTTATTTCTCAGTCCGCAACTATTGATTGTAGCATATATAATATATTATATATTATATTAAAATTAATACAATATAATAATAAAGGAAGTCAAATTCAAATACCTGCTGTGAAAGTGTTCCACCCTGTTCATCATAGCTATCCTGCAACTGATCATTCTTGAATTGCAGTTCTGACAAAAGCTTCTCAGCCTGTTGATTAGGTGTTGGAAGAATACACTGATACGTTTTATTTTATAAAATAATTAAAATTAGGTTATATACTGCATCTTTATTGGTCATAAGTGAAGTAAAAAAACAAAACAAACAGTAGCTATTTTTATCTAAGATTCTTGATTCATAATTAGGAACATATGTCACAGCACTGGGGACATTCCCATATATGCTCTGCTTGCCATTCCGTCAGACATCTAAAAGTGTATACACCCAGTCAGTTGCTGATTACTTGTTCTTCTGATCTTTCTGCAGAGGGAACACTTTCTCCCATCACCTCTAGTCACTCCCATTTCTACCATTCTCTGAATATGTACATTGTCACGTTCGACCTCCTCCATGTCTTCTCGTAGGGTATCCATGACTGCTCTAATCAATTCAATCATGTCTCTTCTTATCTCGATGCCGTTCACCAAAGCTTTACCCGTCAACACATCGGCTCTTTCATTTCCCATGACTCCAGCATGACCTGGACAGTAAATCCATGTAATGCTCTGTGCATTGTTGAGAGAAGTGACCCATTCATTCTGATCATACACTTTTCTATCTGCGCAGCATACGTTGAGAGTCTGATAGAATCACTGAGTCTTTTGGTGGTTGCGTAGCCAGTATCTAAGATTGAGCCAGAAGTCTGTGAGGTCACAAAATTATACATTTTGGTATCGGAGCAGATTCTATAAAAAGTTCGAAGGTACTGGTAAACTCATTTACCTGGATTGTACCTTATAAAATGGTATTTGTCCGAAAACCAGCATGCACTGTGGAATTGTTCATCAATATGACTGCGGTATTTGCATCTTTCCATCTGACACACGTCTTCAGCATGGCTTTTGTTCACGTTGGTTTATACGATGGGATAGCCAACACCACTCACACACACAATCACCTTTTACGACATTCATATCAGATCTATAATTTCCGAAGAGCCAGAGAAGATCAGACTAAGAAATATGGGTCATAGTAACACTAACTAATATCAAAATAATTAGGCCCTATAAGGAATAAGTAGGTCTAAATATGTAACACAAATACAGCAACAACAAAAAAAAGTGATACTAATAATTATACTAAAATGAATATACTAAGGAAGAAAATCAAAATTACTGGCGTTTCGATCTAGGATCATATTCGGAACAAACACATATCATTAATTATCATTGAATCATTAAAAATGCACCAAAAGCATATCTATTTTCACCTTTGAATTATTATTTCAGTGAGTGAATTTCAAACCACTTGAATTTGTACGTAAATGTTTTAACATTTAATTTCCATTGTCATGTTTTATTCCATTTTTGCGTGTTTCACGTGCAAAATATCAAATTGCTGAATTCTGGCCATATTACTAGTAGAATCGTGTTGAAATTTGGTATACACATTAGTAAAGTTTCTGGGAGTAAAACGCCATATTCTGTTTTTATCGACAGCGTGTTTTTGTTTGTGATGCCTCGACGTTCGTCAAAGGAGCGATCCCAGGTTTTTGGTATACTGAGGAGTGGTATGGTGACCAGAGAAGTTGCAAGACATTTTAATTGTGATCATTCCATTATGAGTCATGTGACGTATTCTTTCCAGAACGTTGTCTTCCCAATGAACTCTTTGAACCCTTCTGTGTCTTGAATCATGCGGTTTGCATTATTCAACGACGTATTCATTGTCTATTGTCTGTCCCCAGGTGAGTGATTGTTGATCGCATTCACACTTGCCGTTAAGCGTAGGTGTGGGAGCTTAGCCGTCGTTCCAATGCCAGATGTGTCGCCGAGGTTGCATTTAGTCCATGTTTGTTCAAGGTTATCTTGATGTTTTCTATCCACCGTTTTCTTGGTCTAACTTTGACCTTACGCCCGGATATTCTTTTGTTATATGCTCTTATTGGTATTTGGTTTGGCTTCATTCTCATAAGGTAACCAAACTATTTCACTTGCTGTCTCTCAATATGTTCAATACATGATATTATACCAACTCTTTTCCTAATTTCTACATTTCTTATTTCATCTAGTATGATAACCATTGCAGCTTTTCTCGGACACTTGCTGAATGGTTACTTTGAATGGTATCTTAAATGTCGTCATTCCATCGTCTTATTGGTCTTCCTTTTCTCCTCAACCCAGGTGCTCTGCCCTCCATTAGTTGTCATTCTATACAGTTGTGTCTCTGTATATGACCACACAGGCGTAGTTTTCTTTTTGCTATTGTGTTTAGTAACTGACACTCTGGAATCTTCAGTGTGTTTATAATATCTGTTTCTCTTGTTTTCCTTCCATGATGTTCTATAAGTATCCTTCTGTAGCATTTCATCTCAAAGGCGTTGATCTTTGTCGCTGTTCACATAGGGTCATGTGCAACAGTCATATGTTGCAGCCGGAAAAATAAAAGTTCTCAGCATTAGCAGTTTCGTTTACATTCGGTTGTTTTTACATATGTTTATCAAACGTATTATTTTACAATATGCCAGTCTCAATCTCTTCTTCATCTCTGCCATGTAGTCTCCTGCACTGTTGATGTTTATTCCTAACTATTCATATGTATGCACACATTCTGTCTCGGTATTATCTATTCTGACTTTTGGTTATTGTGTTGTTAAATCTGTTGACATTATTTTTGTTTCTTGCGCGTTTAAATATACGTTTTGTGATTCTCTGTATTTCTTTGTGTTCTTGTTTAGTTCTTTTAATCACTTTATGTCATTTGTCAGAAGCACAGCTTCATCTGCGTAGCGTAGTTCAAGGATTTGAAAATCAAACGATTTTTAAAGCGTGGTAGCGTTGTGTATGTCTTTTCTCACATGTCTCATCATATTTTCTGTGTAGATGTTGAACAGGTATGGGGAATGTGTGCATCCCTTCTTTACTCCACTATGTGCAGCAAAACACCATGAGAGATCACCCTCTAACTTCACTGCAGCCTTTTGATCTTGGTAAAGCTCTTCTATTAGATGAATCAGATGTCTTGGGAAATCAATGTTGTTCATTACCATAATTTCTTGTGTTTGACGCAGTCGACGCATTTGAGTAATCTATGAAGCACATATGCAGGTCAGTTGAGTATCCCCTACATTTTTTTATAATAAGCCTCATTTTAAGGATGTGATCCCTTTTTTCTCTGCCCGATCAGAAACCGGCTTGTGTTTCGTTTATCTCCATATCTAATTTTAATTTCATTCTTTGCATTATGATGTTTAGCATTATTTTACTTGTTTAACATATAAGGTCTATAGTTCGATAATTTGAGCTAATCTGAAGGTCGCTTTTTTTTGGAGAGGGGTATATATAACAATTTTCCCATTATATATATATATATATATATATATATATGTATATATAAGCTTATGTTATGTTTGTTGTTCGTTCATCACAAATTATAATGACCATTTGTTAAATCCAATTTTTAAATCCAAAGAGATCCAAGTCCTTAACTACGAGTTATAAGAGTAATAAGCCATATTGTGGCCGCAATTGTCCTTGTACAGTTCGGGTTTGAATGACAACTGAAGATATTTTTTTTGGTTTGCCTTACTTGTGACTTTCTATATTCTCTCGGATGTTGAGCTGCTAAATTTCTCCTCTTGTCACAAGATATCGCCTTCTTTAAGGATAGAGCGTCATGTAGATCTATTGTGTGAAAGTTCTTCTCATACATCTTAAGCTATTTCAAAGCCTTTCATTGTGGTCTTTAAATTGATCCTTGCAGTGATTCTTTTGACCACCTTGAGAACGAATGCACTTATTCAAGCCACTGTTGAGAAATAGTGTTGGCAGGCAATGATTTTACATATGTACCAAATGACCTACCCACATGAATCTGGTCTCCATCAGAATAATGTCACTGCTAAGGATGCCAGACCTGTCAAAGACAGTGTATCCGAAATTTTGTCTTTCCATTTGATGTTCATAACATTTCTATGATACGCTGTAAGTGACCTCCCACACATGTCAATTTTGCACTGTACATGTTTCACCAGTGAATAACAATAATGAAAGTACCACTACTCTGTAAACGTTCAGCTCAAACTGTAGGTCAATGTCATTTCTATGCTACACAAAGGGTCCTATGCGTACAATATGCAGAAAGTACTGCGTGCCTTGATGATTCTTGTACACACTTCATCATCATCGATGGCAATATGTGATAGTATTCTACCTAAGTATGTGGATCTATTCATAACTTTCAGTCTTATGTCATTTACCTTTATGCAGAGCGCATGATATATTTAGCCAGTTGATGTTTGTACCATGGCTTCTGCTTTCTCCAAATTAATTTATCATCATCATTAAGTACCGTCTCCGCAACAAATGTTGGCTGCAACGTCTCTCCAACATCTCCTGTCTCTTGTATTTGTGGTGCACTCTGCTAGACTGTAACCTGTCTATCGTGTGATGTTACTCTATCACTTGTATCTCTGCCTACCTCTTGCTCGCTTCCTTTGACTTTACCCTCAAGTAAGGTCTTCAATAAGGTGTCATGTCTTTTAATGTGTCCAAATTATTTTATTTGCCTGATCTTTATTTCTCTTAGTAGTTCTTTCTTCATATTAAGTGTCTTTAGCACCTCTTTATTTGTTTTCTTCTCTTTCCATGATGATCTCCCTATTCTTCTATATACCCACATCTCAAAGGCATCAATTTTGTCTTCTAATTGTTTATTTAGTGTCCATGTTTCTGAGCCATACATTAATATGGAATAGATGTAGCATTTTATAATTCTCATTTTTAACGTGTTTGTAATTTGTTTAGATATTAATAATTTCCTCATGTCATTGAAGGATCTTTTAGCCATTCCTATTCTCCTTTTAACTTCTGTTTCACATCTGCCATCATTTGTGACTATGTGTCCAAGATATTTATAATGTTTCACTTGTTGTAGTTTCTCTCCCTGTATATTTATGTTTACCTCCTGTTCTTCTGTGTCTTTGCTGATTATTATGGTTTTTTTTAAATATTTATATCCAGTCCATATTCATTACTTGATTTATTGACTTGATCTATTAGTCTTTGTAGTTCATGTTCACTTTCTGCCAAAAGAACAGTGTCATCTGCCTATCTAAGGTTGTTTATTATTTTCCCATTAATCTTGAGTCCTGGTATTTCTTCTATATTTTTAAAGATATTCTCTGTGTAGATATTAAATAGGCTTGGTGATAAAATGCAGCCTTGTCTTACCCCTCTTCTTATCTCTATGTATGGAGAGTAGCTGTTTTCACACCTTATTGATGCAGTTTATTCCCAATATATATTTCTAATCAGTCTGATGTCATTTCCATCTTGGCCTATTTCTTTAAGACATTTGATTAATTTTTCATGTTGGACTCTGTCAAAGTCCTTGCTGTAGTCTATGAAGCAAATATAGATACTTTTTTGGACTTCTATATATTTATCTATCACTAGCCGAATACTCAGTATAGTTTCTCTGGTTCCTTTGTTTTTCCTAAAACCGAATTGTTCTTCACAAACCTCCATGTCTATCTTGTTCTTAATTCTTTTATGTATTATTTTGAGAAGTATTTTAGTTAGATGGCTCATTAGACTTATTGTTCTATATTCTGTACAGTCCCTGGGCTTCTTAGGCAGTGGTATGAATATTTATGATGTTAGGTCTTTAGGTATATGGCCTGTTTCGTATATATCATTGCAAATTTCTGTGATAGTATCTACACCAAACCCATTTAGAGTTTTTATTATGTCTGATGTTATGTTGTCCGAGCCTGCAACCTTTCCACATTTTATTGAATTTATTGTATGTTCTACTTCTGATTTCAGTATTGCTGGTCCATCATTGTTGTGTATTGTTGGTTTTTTGTTCCATTGGTCGTCAAACAGTTCTGTTACATAATCTGTCCATCTTGTAAGTGCTTCTGTTTTATCAAATATTATTTTACCATTTTTATCTTTAATTTATTAATTTATACTAATCCGTATCTACGTAATGATTTGACTGGTTTTAGCTCGAAGTCGCCGAAGGTTGAAGAATTTTTCAACAATGCGATATCTGATGTCTACTCCCAAGTATAGCAGAGGGGATGATGCTAAACAGGGTAGGTTCTAACAGATCCCTGTTTGACTCCATTTGAGACTAGAAAAGTTGCAGTAAACTCTCCATCAACCTGAACTCTAGCCTGCATTTCTACATGCAATTGCTGCAATATTGTGATAAATATCTGTGGACAATAATATATTGTCATAATCTTCCACAGACCCTCTTTACGTACTGTGTCAATTGCTTTTGTTAAATCTATGAATGCTGTGTACAGGTCGTAGTGTTGTTCGTGGCATTTTTCTTATAATTATTTTTTCAGTAAGGACTATATCAATTGTTCCACGTTTTGACACCATATTGGATTTCGGGTAATAATTGGTCAATGAGATGCGATGTAAGGTAGTTCACAAGGATTATATCAAATATCTTCCCTGCGATTGACATTAGAAAAACGCCTGGATGGTTATTACAGGATTGGTGGTTCTCTTTGCGTTTATACAGATGTATAATTGTTATAGACCTATAGATGCCCATACGCATATGTCACACAATCACACACACACACACACACAAATAAGTACGTAACACATGCACGCGTGTGCGTACATACATACACCCACATATAGGCTATATTCATTCAATCATTTTCCTTTTGCGCTGAAGTTAGCGAATAGGGCAGATCTCTCCAATTCTGTCTGTTCAAAGCTATTCTGTGCAGTTCTTGAATAGTATGAATAATGAATGAAAAAAGAATTGGAATGGACTGACTTCTGTTACACAAACCGGTCTGGACTTTACGATGTTAGTTGATTAATCCAACGATCGACGGAATGACCCAGATTTGATTAGAGAAACACCCTCCATCAACGGACATCACTACCGAAAGCATAAGCTATATGCATACATACAAATGTACACTGATGGTGTCTACCAAAATCGATCATATATGTAGGCCAATATATTAATCAATCAATAAACCCGTAACCATTCAGGGTATTAGGGGTACCACATTGGATGCTTCAGCACACAGTCCTCCAGCGAATTCTATTATCAGCGATGCGGATGAGTGTGGAAATATCTTGCCCTGTCCATTCCTTGATGTTGTCGGTCCATGCCTTTATTTAACCTCCTCTGCTTCTTTCACCCTCGACAGTTCCCTGCAGTATTGTCTTTTACAAGAAATCGTGCCTTCATACATGTCCTAACCATGCTAGTTGTCGTCGTTTCACTATTGAAAGCAATGGCTCTTGAACACATGCACACATCTCTACTTTATTTTGTAGGTGCACATTGGTCATATGTTCCCTATAGGAAATTAGTAGAATTCGTCTGTAACATTTGTACTCGAAAGCCTGTAATCTTCTCTCCATGTCCGCAGTGAGTGTCCAACTCTCACAACCATACAACACAACAGAAAGCACCATCGACTTATACAGTTTGATTTTCACTCCAACACTGATATTGCTTTTCCAAATCACAGTTAGCCTTGACAAGGACACTAAAGCCATCTCCAGCCTTATTTTTAGTTCTGCTTTGCATTTAGCATCGCTACATATACTGGATCCGAGGTATTTAAAGGTATTCACCAGCTTATGTCCATTCATCATGATATTAGTCTGGTTTTCTGTGTCTGCTGTTTACCACGATTGTGCTCTTATCTGTATTTATTTCCATTCCGTACTTGCTGGTAACTTTTTCCAACTTTGCTGTTAACTCTTGCAATGATTGTTCTGACCCAGATATAAGATCAATATCATCAGCGAAACGAAAGTTGCAAATAGGGCGACCTCCGATCGATATAGACGTGTTGTAGTCATGTAATGCCTCTTGTATGATGTGCTCTAAGTATATGTTGAAAAGTACTGGGGACATTATGCATCCCTGTCGAATTCCCACATTTGTTTTGAAGAACTCACCATAGTATTGTTTGACAAGACAGCATATTTGCATTTTTGTACAGAGCTTCAATAATGTCTATAATTGTAGTGTCAAAATTAAATTGCCTCAGTATGTTCCACAGACCAGCATGCCAAACACAGTCAAAGGCCTTTGTAAAGGCAATGGAGTTGTGGTATAGATCACATTGGTGCTGAATATATTTTCGATTAGTGTTCGGATGTTAAATATTTGTTCAACAGTGCTTCTGTTTGCTCTGAAGCCAGCTTGTTCTTCTGCAATTAAAACGTGTGTTTTATTTTGCTAAGTAGTATTTTGAGCATCACTTTACTGGGGTGCGTTATAAGGCTAATTTTTCTGTAATTCGTACACACTTTCAAATTTCCTTTTTTGTGAATTGGTATTATTAGTGATTGTGTCCAATCAGTGGGCTATTGTTTTGTGTTCCATATATTTTGGCATATTTTGGTCATAATGATGTTCGTCCGTTGTGATCGACGATGACCAAAAACTCAACCATAATAATAATAACAATAAATAATAAAATAATAAAGTTAATAGTGCGTTTTTAAATGACTAGCAAGTCCAATGCGCGCACAAAATGTTCTTTTACAGAATTGACAACAATAGAAGGTATCTGTGTGAGGTTGAGATGTTTTTTCTTTTCTACGTGTCCGCTTCTGTCTTGCAGTTTCTTGTCTGAATTCTTCCGCCGATAGTGCTCCCGTTCTAATGATGTAACGCCATGCTGTTTTATCCTGAGCGAGGCTCTCCCAAGCGCCTACGTCAATGTTAAGATGTGTCAAGGATGACTTGAGCGTGTCTTTGAAACGCTTTTTCTGTCCACCAGCTTTTCGAAGTTCTCCATAATATATTTGTTTTGGCAAACGTGAGTTCTCCATACGCACATGATGGCCTGCCCAGCGTGCCTGCGCCTTCATAAGTATTGTGTGGATGCTTATTGATGTTGATTTTTCCAAGACCTCGTAGTCTGGTACTTTGTCCCACCAATGGATGTTTAGTAATTTACGTAGGCAGGTAAGATGGAAATGATTTAACTTTCTTGCATGTCTAGCATACACTGTCTACGTTTCGCAGGCGTATAGTAAGGTTGGTATAACAGCAGCATAATATACTTGTAGTTTGGTGGTTTTTCTTATACCCCTTCTGTCCCATACATTGTTGCGTAATCTGCCAAATACAGCACTAGCTTTTACCAGTCTATTGTTTATTTCCACATCAATGTTGACATCGCGAGAGAGAGTGCTTCCAAGGTAAGTAAAATTGTCGACTACCTGCAGTTTTTCTGATTGACGATGATGGAAGTGGCAGTATGTTGGCTATTTGATGTTGCTTGGTGCATGACTTCTGTTTTTTTATGTTAATAGTGAGACCAAAGTTGTTGCAGGCCTTTGAGAAGCGGTTTATGGTGCTCTGCATGTTTACGACAGAGTCAGCATACAATGCACAGTCGTCAGCATAAAGTAATTCTCTAACAGTACTAGATTTAGTTTTCGTGTTTGCTTTTAGACGACGTAAATTGATATTTACCTCATAATATTTACCACATTAATGCCCCCGTATTTCAACAGTTCTGCTGGAATGTTGTCTACACCAAGTGACTTCCCTCCTTTCAATGTTCGTTTGGCCTCTTTTATTTCGTCTACTAGAATTTCTGCATTTCCTATTTCTCTGTTGTTTAATTCAAAATTCTCTAATATCGTGTTGTCAGGATTACACTTGCAGTTGTACAACTGCTTGCAATACTCTGCCTATCTTTTCACTATATCTGTTGTTTCATTGAGTAACTTTCCGTGTTTATCTTGTATCGTAGATATCTGTGGTCTTTTTGGTTGTGTTATCATTCTTAGAGTGTCGTATGCCACCTTACTGTTTCCGCGTTTAACACCTTCATTGATAGTTTCGCATTGTTCCTCAAGCAACACTTCTTGTGCGTGTTTAATTTTCCTTCTGATGTTTTAATATATCAGTGCAAACATATGAAACTTGTACATTACAAAAGAACAAAGTGGCATTAAATTATTAACATGTAAACACAGACATGAGATGTTCTAATATAATATAATATAATATAATATAATAAATATAATATAATAATATAATATAATATAATATAATATAATATAATATAATATAATATAATATAATATAATATAATATAATATAATATAATATAATATAATATAATATAATATAATATAATATAATATAATATAATATAATATAATATAATATAATATAATATAATATAATATAATATAATATAATATAATATAATATAATATAATATAATATAATATAATATAATATAATATAATATAATATAATATAATATAATATAATATAATATAATATAATATAATATAATATAATATAATATAATATAATATAATATAATATAATATAATATAATATAATATAATGATATGATATGATATGATATGATGATATGATATGATATGATATGATATGATATGATATGATATGATATGATATGATATGATATGATATGATATGATATGATATGATATGATATGATATGATATGATATGATATGATATGATATGATATGATATGATATGATATGATATGATATGATATGATATGATATGATATGATATGATATGATATGATATGATATGATATGATATGATATGATATGATATGATATGATATGATATGATATGATATGATATGATATGATATGATATGATATGATATGATATGATATGATATGATATGATATGATATGATATGATATGATATGATATGATATGATATGATATGATATGATATGATATGATATGATATGATATGATATGATATGATATGATATGATATGATATGATATGATATGATATGATATGATATGATATGATATGATATGATATGATATGATATGATATGATATGATATGATATGATATGATATGATATGATATGATATGATATGATATGATATGATATGATATGATATGATATGATATGATATGATATGATATGATATGATATGATATGATATGATATGATATGATATGATATGATATGATATGATATGATATGATATGATATGATATGATATGATATGATATGATATGATATGATATGATATGATATGATATGATATGATATGATATGATATGATATGATATGATATGATATGATATGATATGATATGATATGATATGATATGATATAATATAATATAATATAATATAATATAATATAATATAATATAATATAATATAATATAATATAATATAATATAATATAATATAATATAATATAATATAATATAATATAATATAATATAATATATAATATAATATAATATAATATAATATAATATAATATAATATAATATAATATAATATAATATAATATAATATAATATAATATAATATAATATAATATAATATAATATAATATAATATAATATAATATAATATAATATAATATAATATAATATAATATAATATAATATAATATAATATAATATAATATAATATAATATAATATAATATAATATAATATAATATAATATAATATAATATAATATAATATAATATAATATAATATAATAATATAATATAATATAATATAATATAATATAATATAATATAATATAATATAATATAATATAATATAATATAATATAATATAATATAATATAATATAATATAATATAATATAATATAATAATATAATATAATATAATATAATATAATATAATATAATATAATATAATATAATATAATATAATATAATATAATATAATATAATATAATATAATATAATATAATATAATATAATATAATATAATATAATATAATATAATATAATATAATATAATATAATATAATATAATATAATATAATATAATATAATATAATATAATAATATAATATAATATAATATAATATAATATAATATAATATAATATAATATAATATAATATAATATAATATAATATAATATAATATAATATAATATAATATAATAATATAATATAATATAATATAATATAATATAATATAATATAATATAATATAATATAATATAATATAATATAATATAATATAATATAATATAATATAATATAATATAATATAATATAATATAATATAATATAATATAATATAATATAATATAATATAATATAATATAATATAATATAATATAATATAATATAATATAATATAATATAATATAATATAATATAATATAATATAATATAATATAATATAATATAATATAATATAATATAATATAATATAATATAATATAATATAATATAATATAATATAATATAATATAATATAATATAATATAATATAATATAATATAATATAATATAATATAATATAATATAATATAATATAATATAATATAATATAATATAATATAATATAATATAATATAATATAATATAATATAATATAATATAATATAATATAATATAATATAATATAATATAATATAATATAATATAATATAATATAATATAATATATGTAAGTTGAGATCATAGTTCACATTGAAGTAATATACTACTTGTCTTTCTGAGCAGAAATTGTTAAGGAAGCCGAGTATATGCTTTGTCTGTGTGTACTTCGGATGCCATATGAGACGCAATCGTAAAATGAAGATTATTCAGAAATTGTTCTCGCTTCAAAAAGTCAGTGTACCATCTTTAGTTGAATAACAGTATATGAACTGTACAGGGATTAAGCATTATTCATGTGCAAATATAATCCACACCAAATGAATAATCATGATTGCAGATCTTCTATGCATGATTGCAGCAAAGGAAACTAAAGGGAAGAGATTGATGACTTCTTATTTGTATTTGCAGTGTGTCTCTCAGCAGCAATCTTTGATACTATACACAAATAATTACTCACTGTTGATTGGTTGTGTTTTATCTCTTACTTACTCTGACACGACCATCTCTTTCGCCGTCGAGTGCATCCTCCAACTCTCTTAGACGAGACTGAAATAAATACACATCATCATCATCATTTAGTGGCAAGTTCTATTCGGAATTCATATCACATTTACTGTACATGTGGTCTACTTTAATTTTAATCAATATCGTTTAAGAAATCGATATTTGCAGTCGCTGATTGTTTTCATGTCAATTTTGTAAATCTTAATTGCAAACACACATGAATGCACGAATATAATAATTTTAATGAGCTGAACGATACAATTAATTACATCAACGATAAGTCATACAAAAACATGCAATGCTCGTTTATGTAAATAGGTTTTAACATGGTAATTGAAGATAAACAATAACAATTTTGCCTTGTTCTAACTAGAGACTTATAATAATTGCATTACTTCTGTTTCTCTTTCAGATGTCTCTTCTAGTTCGATGTTTTTATATGTTATCTAAATTTTACGTGGCCTCTGCAGCTATCTATCTATAATACCGTAACTCGTCGGGATCGTAGGGGTATCACATTGGATGCTTCAGCACACAGTCCTCCAGCGATTTCTATCTTCAAGGATGCGGATGAGTGAAAACCAATCTTGTCATGCCTAGTCCTTGATGTTTCTCTCCATGTTTCTATTTGGTTCCATATGCTTCTTTCACCTTAACGGTTTCCTGAGTATTGTTTTTTGGCAAGGAATCATGTGGACGTACATGTCCAAACCATGAAAGCTTTCGTTCTTTCACTATTGAAAGCAATGCTCTTGTGAACATGTATACATCTCTATTGTATTTCTTATGTGCGCATTTGTCTTTGCTCTGTATAGAAAATTCGTAGAATTCGTCTGTAATATTTGTATTCCAAGGTCTGTTATCGTCTCTCCATGTCCGCAGTGAGTGTCACCTCTCACGCACAATAGAAAGCACAAGTGAGTTATGAAGTTTGATGAAGTTTGAATTATAACACTGATGTTGTTTTTCCAAATTACGGTGATCCTTGTCATAGCAGTTAAAGGCAGCATACTTAAGAGAGGGAGGTCGTGGATTGGACGTGCTGAGGATGTCCTACAAAGTGTGTCCAGATTGTAGGATGTGGCAACATGTGCGGAATGAATAATTCTACCCACAGATTTCGAAACTTGTTTGAGAGTAGTAATATCACTAAGCAGGGAATGCTGAAAATTGTGTCCCACAGCTGTGGAGAGAGAAGTGCATGCTTTGGTCAGTGAGAATACCAGAAGGGGGATGCAATTATATACACTGATGTATCTGTGATTAGGCATGTTCGCAGTGCTTGGGCCTTCACAGCTCAGTGCGCAGGTAAAACTATCAAGGAGGAGAGTGGTGCCTTTGCGGTCACTACGAGTAGTATGATCATGGAGACTGTGGCAGTGACCAAGGCATTTGAGTGGCTACGCACACAGAAGGTAACGCAGGTGTGTATTTTGAGTGACTATGAGTATTATTAAAAAGGTACAAGTGAGTCTCATCGCGAACAGTGGATTGAGGTCTTGAGAAAGGCGAATTTGAAAGTGGTTACATTTATTTTCGTGCCGGGACATGTGGGCGTTCGAGGCAATGAAAGAGCGGATCAACTGGCATTATGTGCGATTTTGGCACAGGGCGATAGGGCAATGGATCGCGCTGATGTTTTGAACTCCTTAAGAGATATAACACGCGAGAGTGAGACTAATGTGGATGATGATTCCTTTTCAATGGCAATGATTAAAGATCAGGGATTGAAATGCGGTGTTGCTAGAAGTGAACATTTTGGAGGGCGCAGAAGAATGATGGTCAACCAGCATAGGACCGGTACTGTCAGCAGAAGTGTAATGGCGGATACACTCAAGGAGAAATCGGAGCAACTATGGACGTGTCCAGTTTGCAGTGATGATGATCTGACTACTAACTAACTAACTATAGAAGCTATAGTCATCTTCAGTTTTATCTTCAATTCCTGTTTTTCATTTTCCATCGCTGCATATGCTAGATCCGATCTATTTGAAAGAATTCACACCTTCAAGTTTATATCCAAGTATCATGATGTTGGTCATTTTGTATCTGTCTTATTAATCCATTGCAATATTTCAGTGACCTAAAGGTTTAGCGAGGGCGGTTCCGTGCTACGACGCAGAGAGGGGGGGGGGGGTGGGACGTCATTTCGAGGACTTATATCCTACTGAATAAATCTACCGCACAGTCCTGTGTTTAGCTGGTGGGCCCATTTACTCAGGGGTTATCCTAACAATGTGATTGCATAGATCTACTTTCTCTCGCAGTCTTAATTGAACTGTACCGATGTTGACACTACCTCTGATTTGAACTTCACGTTGAGCATCGAGGACAATTACCTAGATAACAAGTGTTAACACCGTAATATTCAAAATAAAAGCTTCTAATCTTGAATATTAGATTCTATTAGTGCTATCGTTGAATCCGTTCACAGAAAAACGTCAAGATATTATACAGAACACATTGGTGCATTGACTAACGCACTGTAATTTCACTAGATAACACAATTTCCAACACCATAGAAAGATATCACAATTCCAAATGTAAGTCATAGCATGACAACTACACTATCACAAAATGTCAAAGTTGATGGTGAAGTGTATGCAATGATCGCTAAGGCAAGTAGCACTTTCGGCAGATTGTACGGAACGTGCAGCATAGAAATGGCATTATCTTAACAGACTAAGCTGAAAGCTTACAAAGCAGTGATATTTCCAGCGCTTCCATACGCTGATAAAACATAGATTGTGTACAGGTGATATGTGAGGAAACTCAATCACTCTCATAAACTTGTCTCAGACAAGTTTGAACATCAGATGGAAAGACAAGATTCCGGATACCACTATCTTTGATAGATCATGTATCTAGCATTGACACTATTCTGATGCAGACACAGATTCGCTGGACATGTCATCTGTTACTTAATCCAGAGCATTGCCTGCTAAAGGTACCTCTATATAGTGAGTTGTGCAGAAGGGCACACAAAACCAAAAAAGAAGCACTACATTGACGCATTAAAGACTTCTCTGAAAGTCTTTGAAGTAGACCAAGATACATGGGAAGAACTTGCACAAAATAGAGCTATGGAGATGGCGATATACAATCAAAAAATGCCTAGTATCCTGTGAAGAGAGGAGATGTGCAGCAGCTCCACAGTGGAGAGTAGATAGAAAGTACGAGTAGACAAAAACTGTTTTCAGTGGCAATCCCATGCTCGAGTAGTCCAAGTGCATTTACAGCCCGAATAGGGGCTTATTAGCCATCAACGACCATCCTAATGAAGGACAAAATTGTAACTGAATTTTCAAAAGTGGATGTAACAAATGCTATCATCATGTATGATGAACAGAGATATACTACAATATTTCATCTTATATACGTGTATAAATACATATGTTTGTCTGCTAAGAAGAATTCAATCCTTACATCATCAGTGGACCTTTGTGGCTGTTGATGGAAGAGTCCAATTTTGAATTAGAAACTACCCAGCTGGCTCAGCCCATTACAACACATTAAACCATATTTAATCAATGACCTTTGAGATTTAATAGAAAACTCTTAACTTTAGAAAGTCTCAGACGAACCAGCATCCTGGAGTAGAAATTACAAACACGCCCAAATGGCACAGTGAATATGTAAAACTATAGTATCTCATGAATTGAACAATCGTTCATACATCGTATGTTTTAGAAAAATACAACAAACGTTTTCATGTGTTGAAGTTGTGGTAGACTTGTTATTCCTAACTATTGTTAATACGTTGTTAAATAAGCGTATATTAAAAACAATTAAGCAAATTAATTTCTTCAAATACCTAATTTTAATTAAACTGGTGCCCACATTGAATAAGATCAAAGCATGTTAGACTCACATATGATTCAGTTTTAGTTATGTTCTAAATTATTATATGTATGACGTCACACGTACATGCATTCCATTCAACCAGACCAGCCAACCCCTACCTCCACTCCGAATTAAGCATAATGTGTGAACACAAGTAGAGCAAATTACTGATGTTAGTGGTTGCTAGTTATATTGTAAAGACAGAAGTTCATAGATGGAAAAACTGTTTCGCTTACTACACCTTCAAAACCTTGCTTGCTGCACCTGCTGCGTGAAAAATGAGGAGAGAGGTTAACTTCGTAAAGAAAGATAACATGCTAATTATGTTTCTAGTGAGTCGTACACATCGCTGGGTTATCACGACGCAGCAAACGCGCAATTTTAGCTGTCGAAGCAACCATGATGCTCTGCTCTTCCCCAATGTAAAAAAAATATTTCTGTAAGTACTCATAGCTGAGCTTAAAATGGCCAAGGTTCATTTGATGCTGACTCAGCATATAGTTGTTGTTTCTCTAAGTTTGTGATATTTGCCAATTCTATGCTTTATACAGTAAAGGAGCAGTAGTAATTAACGTCAACTATGCTGCCAAGAAAGTGCAATCATTATATGCAATTTTGAGTTTCTCATGTTGTCTCACATAACTTGGATATGCACTAGAACAGAGAAACAAAATACCAACGCGGCATTCCAGGGGGACCACATATAGGTCATACAAGAGAAAAGACCAGGAGGACAACGAAACGATCATTCAGCAGCAAGAGCATGAATGACCGCAGAAACGTCATAAGTCAACAATAACGAGGGGGGACCACAAAAAGGTCAAACAGTAGCAACAACAAGAGTAGGACTACCGCAGAAAGTCAAACAGTACCAACAACTGGAAAAATAACAATAAGCCTGGTATATTGAGTTATGTATGTTGCAAACATTCCAAGGTCAATTATATGAAATGAAACATGTGATGAGTTTTTGCAACACTCCTAAATCCCAAGAAAACGAAAGAAGATCAGGGATATTTCTCATCAAATGTAGCAATATGAATAAACATATACACACAGGTTGAGATGTGATTATATGTGCCATAGGTGCATCACAAATAATATTACTTTTACGCACGTTTACGCTGTCTTCTGAACAACATTCCTATATAAAATAATACCATTATCCCATTACACCGAGCATAGAAGTTATCAAATGAAAGAATATATTTCAATGACCACATGTCTTATCGTACATTATTTATATGCAGGAAAGTACATAGAGAAAATTGTGTAATGAACCTCTGAAATGTCTAAGACAGCTATATTTGTCTACTTAAGTATAACTTGCTAAAATCAAATGAAAATAAAATAATATCGATCGGGAGGATGTCTTTATTTGTAAACGAAATGAATCAGCCTTTGCTGGTGATCAGGGGAACCGCTCAATCTACCTGTAAAACAGTACCTGGTACCTCGCCTCATCTTTCTCAAACATCTGATTTGCTGCAATGACGACTCTAGATTCTGACTTGCTGACGGTTGAGCTGAACGTGCTTTCTTCTCCATTGTTATAAGTTCTGGTCTCTTTACGTATCTGTGTTTCAAACGAGTGGTGTGAAAACATGACGTAGTGTCTAGAACTTTCATCTCACTAGATTACTGCTGATATAATGTCTGATGTGTCTATTGTTTGATGCAATGACAATTAAAATTATTAAAATAATTAAATATGGCATTACTCAGCTTATAATATGAATATTGTTGCTTAATAACTAAGTTATAATCTAATGGAATACAAGGCATAGACATCAATAATCATATGACCTATTGTACATTATTTATATGCATGAAGGTACATACACCAACATTTTTAATGTCCATCCCCCCCCCCCTTTAAAAGAACAAATGATATAGAAAGCAAATATGTTATTGTCACATGTATGGATATTTTCACGCCATATGTTGCATAATTCCTTAATTTATCTTGGAATATACAAATTCTGAAGATTTCACATGTTTAAACTTACATATAAATAGTTTGTGCGTTCATAAATAGTTGTCCACCGATATTGTCTATTTTCTCCGTAATTACATAATGTACTGGCTTCATATTTTGCACGAATGCATTATTTCTTAACCACGTTACAGAATTATGATTAATTATTATCTACATTGAACGGATTTATAGCAGCAGTCACTGCGAATTCCGTTTTTAAGGTAGTACTGATTTTATTGTATGTGGAAAAGAAATTTTAGTGTCTGCTGGTATAGTGTCTGCTGTTAATATGTCATAGCATGGTTTAAAGTGATGTACAGAATACCGAATGTAATATTTTTCTTTCGTTGCATTGATATTATATGTAGCGATATATACATTTAACAGTTAAACGTGTATATAATTGTATAATTGTGGAAAGTCTTTGCTCTGTGTACATTCTTTACCATTAACAGTAACTCCGGTTTCAAGTGTATTTCAGTAATTAAAGTATGTTCTTTTCTAAGCCATGTGATAATATCTTCCTTAGTAGATGAGATTGTAAGGATCTTATCTTTACATGCAATAACATTATGGTAGGAAGCTTGTCCATAACCAGACAAGATGGTCTATCTAATGATGGAAGCACAGTCTTTTCTATCCAATCTCTAAATATATTACCATTCATCTCAGCATGGTAGTCTCGATTATTGGTAGATTTGGAAATGAAAATGAGTTCACCATTCTTCAAAAGAACATTTTGTCTGTGACCTGCATTTGCCATTATTAATCTTTGATTTTTGCTGCTTGGTACATATCTTTTAATAGTTCCATCTACAGATTGTCATTCCTTTTTATTAGTGTGATGAGCGTTAATCATCCTTTCATCCGTTTATACAATATCATAGGCAGCCGCGTAGCGCAGTGATTAGGACACTAGCTTCGCATATGAGTGGTCCTGGTTGAGACAGAAATGTTTTTCAGATCGCAACGGCTCCCAGGTTGACTCAGCCTTAAATGGGTACCGGGTTAATCCGGGAAATAAAAACTGCGAGGGAGAGGAGATGGCTACCGCTCTCATTGTATAACCTCTGAAATATGAGATCTCTAACATCTCACTCCCCTACGTCATTAATAATTAATATGGGTTACTTCACATTTTTTACAATATCATAATTTTCTTGACACATCTCACTGATTTGTCTCAAATATTTACTTGTCATAGTTACTAAATCTGGTTTTCTCACAAGACGATTCTGCTACATGATGTAATTTAGTTTTAGAAATGTGAATGTCGTTGTTCTTTTCTGCATACATTTGCAAAATCATTAATGTCAAAGCTTCTTTGCAATCTAAAAGTCTACGAATTATTCTCTTAATTATTTTCTTCAACAAACTTATCTACAACATTTTTTCGTCCTCTCGTTTTTTTTCCCCCATTAAACTATGGTTAGGCCTATCTTCGCGTAACAACAACAACAACAAACATCCCGTCCTTGTCTAGATCTATTTAGTCCTTGTATCGATCGGTCCGTTCGAGTGACTTTGTGTGCACGGTTTGAATGGTTTGACGAAATCGCATCTTTTTTGGGAGATGCGGTTAGTCAAGTACGGAAGAACGCGTGTTCAATAGTTGCTAGGTTATTTGGTGATCATCGTATGTGTCCTTGCCCATTCAATCAGTTTAATTCCTCACTATTTTGTCACATCAATGTCACATCCAATAACTTCATTCCATTATTATTCAACTGTTGCATACTCGTCTAAGCATTATAGTTATTTTCAATTTGTTATACAGTGCTTGCAATTAACTGTTATGTTGAAATGTGGAATATCCCTGCTCTGTACTATTCTTAGTAAGTGTACATACTCGTTTCAACTGGATTGTGTTCACTCGTGGTTTTCAAATACCCTGCTGAGCCAGACATCAGGAAATAGATACAAAGATTAATGTTATGGGGATGTTCATGAATTGTGTCATCATTGCGGAATACTAAATAACTAAGGAAACACTAGCCATGCAGGTTGTGGTCAATCACGCTACTACCACTGGTTATTGGTAGCATATCCTATCCAGGACGTAGCTATCAACCAAGCATTTGTTTTAGGTAGCTGAATACTTATGAATTACGTAATATGACGCTTATTCAATTACACAAATCTGATCTCAACTACCTTTACCTTTCAATATATATCATCCCCCCCCCCGACCCCAAATTCTTAAAAACCTGAGCTAATATAGTTATGTATCATTTTACTGTTTTCGCTCTTTCTCTACACAAAGCTAAGATTATATTTAGACATTTTCATGTTTACGCTCTTCTCAGTAAATTGTTTTATGTTTCTCTGAGAACATTTCTAGTGATCCAATCTGTCTTGTTTTTTATAATCTAATCTTCATTATCAGTTTCAATTAATTCTTTATATTTGTTAAGTTATACTTTTCATGAGTGCTTTGACATTCCATGTTCCGTCTTCTTCTGCGATTAGTTTCCTATGTTCAGCAGCAGACCCTCAATTTCCTCAGTAGCAGGTCTTAACTTTCACATGCTCGGCAGCAGGTCTAATCAGTTTCCAACACTCAGCATCAGGCTCACTCACAATACGCTGAACAGCAGACTCTTCCCGTTTCCTATGCTTAGTAGCAGATCCTCTCAGAAATACTAGCAAGCATGTTCTCCTACATTTTCCTTCTAATCAGCAGCAGGACCTCCAACAGCTCCTATACTCAGCAGCAAGCTATCCCACAGTTTCCTATAATCAGCAGCAGATCCTGCCACAGTTTCCTATGCTTAGCAGTAAATTCTCCCAAAGTTTTCTAGGATCAGCAGCAGATCATGTCACAGCTTCCTGTATAGTATATACAGGTACATGAATTTCCTTTATGAATAAGTGATCAGCAAGAGATCCCTTCTGTTGCTTTGTTGTTTCATTTTCAGTTTTGTCTCTTGGGGCTTAGTTTTAGTCCTCAGGTCACCAAAGAGTGGGAATGTCTGCGGAATGTATTCTGGAGTATGGTGACCCTTCTAACACGAACACTGGCCAGTTTGAACAACCTTTGCTTTGTGCAGTAGTGCTTATACCTTACAGTGGCCTATGCGTAGGATGAAGGTGGTAGTTTTCTGTGATCTCATTATGAGTTTTTTTTAGAATGGAATCTTATGGAAATGCACTGTCTTTTCTCTGATTCCATGTTAGTTTGTATTTTCTTTAATGCTATTTCTTTGTGCTTCTTTCAGCGGTAGAATTGTTAATAATTTTTTCAGTTCATTTCAGCTGCTTCATTTCCTGCAATTCCGTAGTGCCATTGATCCACTACAGTACAACTTGGTTGTTAGTAGACAGTTGATTTAAATGTTCTAAAAGATTTTTTAAAAGTTGTTTTTGATAGAAGATCATTCTTTAGGTTCATTTTGAATAGTCTGGAGAACTGATATACAGGCACTTAGTAAGACTATATTTGCTCCTGTTACGTCTCATGAATTCTCTGATGATCCGTCTGTAAGCACACGGCTCCACTGTGAGCTGGGGTATTTGATGTCTATGTGGTCAAGTGATTTTTCTTTTAGAGCAGTAGATTCTATGCTCCAATAACTAATATAGAATTTCTTTTTTTTTCTTACTGTCTAATAGTGTTCTGTTATCGCATGATGTCCATAATGAGAGAGACAGCGTCTTACACTAAAAGGCAGTTCTTAAACTTCCTTTTATTTTTTTGTTCCATCAATAAATGAATTGTATGTATAGAATTGTAAAATTGATTTTTTTCCCTTATTGCTCTGACATTCCATGTTCCTACTATTTGTTGTGCATAGATAAAATGTGTAGCAATTTCTGTCTATTGACACTGTGTTCACACTAGGCTGATTGTCCTATAACATAGTGCTTCTCAGTCGCCGGGTCCTATCAACATGTTAACCGGGCCGCGAGATCTTCTTCTTGAAATGTAATTATTTATGAGCATACATAATATATATAATTTATTTGGACCTGGACCTGGTCTTATATTTTTTTTAACCGGCCGTGGTCTCACAAAGGCCACTAACAAATAGTGTATATAGTGGCAGCGTCTGAAGTCACAGTTCACGTGCTAACAAGTTCAGAGAAAATTGTTTATCTTATCTCAACTTCTATCCCTTGCCTGCTATGAATTCATATAATTTTGAACAGGTATTTCATACATGCCCTAGAAGTGTTCTGCAAACTAGAAAAGGGAAAGAGGTGCATTATCCCGCTGCCCCAATAATATATATGTCTGTGAGTTCCATTGGGAGCTTTATTGTTGATCTATTCAAAATATGTAAGGATGGATGCACACTTTCAATTGATATAATAGTGAGGAAAGTATTAACTGCTTTACTGGTTGTGCATTTGTATAGAAAAATCGTTAAGGTAAAAAGACAAGACATTGCAATTCATCCAGTTTCTCAACAATTCTGCAAACCAAATTTGATCGACCAACCATTTTATTTTTTAATGATAAAATAAGGGGAAAAAATTGTTAAGTGTTGTGCTTGTGTGCATTTAAAGAGGAAGTCAAATTGTGCTAGAACACAGTGGATCATTGAGGTAGAAAACAAACACAATGCAGTCCACTCAGTTTTCTAATTATTCTACTAACCACATCTGCTCGATCAACTTATCTACAGCATCACCAAACTGTGACTTCACTCCGTGTCCTAAGCTACAGAAGATACATAAAACAAAGCATACAAAACAAATAATAATATGATAATAGCAATGGACGGAAATTCCCATTTCGATATGGGATATTTCTTCTCCTTTGTACGAATATATGATAATATAGGTTTGACTTTGTGGCATGTATCAAATGGTCACGGTAAACGGTTAGATTATAGCCGGTATACCCTGAGCGATTTACTGAAGTAGAGATATGAGCACCTATGGACGTGTTCGGTGTGCGAAGTGGATAATCAACATACCTAATACCTAATAACTAACTCCTACTGCCAGCCATAAGATAAATTCCATCTGCAAACCGCAAGTTGAACAAACACCACCAATTGAAATTGTTGTTTGATGGTTCTGTAGTGTTTCTTGCAAAATATATTCCGAGAGTATATTAATTAACATTGGTGAAAACATGCACCCTTTTGTTGTAACAGAAAATATCCCACCTGGTGATGAAAAACTTTCTTATGTAAAAAAAAAAAAAATGCACAGAAGAGTACCTGGACAAAACGCTAGATAAGAGATTGACATAGAGGTTTGGCATTAAAAAAATAGAAGCATCAGCAAGAAAAAAACTTGCCACTTTGAAGACATCGTGGTAGAAACAAATTAGAGTAACATTGAAGAAACATTAAAGAAGGTTTATAAAAGTGCAATTAGATCTGTACTAAATTATAGTCAACAGCATGGACTTCAACAACCACTTCTTATCTATAATCTCTGGATATGGTAAAAAATCTAGATCTTAGTTTAGTCACAAGTGCCATGAAGAACTATGTAATAGATTACATGGACAAAATTACAGGCCCACCCCTCCTCCTTTTTTACATACACACACACTACTACTACTACTCCTACTATACAGGTGGGACACTAAGACCATGATCCGCGCAGAAACGTTCAAGAACATGCCAGCATACGTAAAGATTATATGATGACCTGGCCAGTAGAAGGCTGAAGCGAAACACTTTTATTCACCTACTAAAAAAAACACTAAACAAATACATGAATGATTTGCTAGACAAAACATAGAAATAACACCAATACGTTTCCCAGTTCCGTGGGATTAATATGAATCCTATTGTGAATATATGAATATTATTATCAGATCACTATAAACAACACTTATACTACGAAAGAGCTGAATACTCTCCAAAAGAGAACAGTACTATGCAACATGATTGAAGATATGTATCCCAGAGAAGCGTGGCTACAAGTATATACCGACGGATCAGCAACTCTTTGGTTGAACCAGTGAAGAACGAATAAGCTGTAGTGTACATAAAATATCTAGATGCAGAAAATTAATCCACTTGTTCACCAGCTTGAATCTTATGCTTCTGCTATTCTGTGGAAATACAGACCTAGAGTACTGATGCGGAAATAATTAACAAACACGCCAATATCAACAGGTGATGATTTTCACTGATGCAATGTCTGTCCTACAAGCCCTCGACAGCGACAAACCCCCAGACCTGAAGGAAGTCATACACGAAGTGAGTATCCATAGAAGGGTAGTACTACAGTGAATATCATCCAATTGTGGTATCATCATCATCGTGTGCCATGCCGGATTGCATAGGCGGTCATGACTCTCCAAAGCTCTCTGTCCACAGTATTATGTATCAAAGTCGTTGTTGTTTCCTTGCGGTGCCAGGTTCTCAAACTGTCTAATATTTTCTCACGTTGTCGCCCTCTGTCTCTGTTGCCTTCAATTTTGCCTGTTGTGACTATACTCTCTAAACCTGGCTGTCTCATGAAATGGCCAAAAAAAGAAGTTTGCCTTTTTCTTATATTGTTGATTAAGGTCCGTTTCGCATTTGACTCTTTCAACACCTCTATATTAGTTTTTCTGGCAGTCCATGGTATTCTTAGCATTCTTCCATAGAACAAAATCTCTATTGTCTCTAAAAATCCTCTGTATGTGTACGATCTCAGCCTCATACACATCATCTTCGTCTTGAAATGAATTTATTACTGCCTTCATTAAGTCTGCCTTATCCTTATCTCTTCTCAGCAATGTGCCGTCTACCGCCGAACTGCCTGGAAATAAGTCGGCTCTCTCGTTTCCTCCGACCCCAGCATGACCAGGGTAATATATCCATGTAATGCTCTGGAAAATTGAGTTGCTCAATAAGTCCTACAATTCTTTTCTCAGCATGAACTTTTCTATCTTGTGCAGCATGCTTTGAGAGTCTGTGAGTATTACAGAGTGTGTTGACGTATCAGTTATTAACTAATTAAGTGCTGCTGTAACTCCCTCTATCAGTGGAATATTCTGAAGATTTCTCAAACAACTTCACGCCGTTTCTGTAGGCAAAAAAACCCCAACCACTTGTATTTGTGTTTCTGTTAACGAAGCCATCTGTGAATATAATTATGTCTTGTGGTCTCTGTTGTAACTGGGCGATTTCTTGCACTGTAGCCTGGGCAGACACCCGTCCATTGTCGACACGCTATATCTAGTTGTATTATCACTTTAGTCAATGATTTCCTCTCAGTGTCTATCTCCACCCATCCACTGCCATTTCCTATTTTGTCCAAATTACATACTCTTTACAGTGTGTCTTCAGCCTCTGCCATCCATGATCTGCCGCACTTGATTCGTTTTCCCTTTGTCTCATCTAGACGTTGGTGTAATGGGTGGTGCTTGTATTCTGTCACTTTAAGGCACGACTCAACTTGTGCTACCTGATGTCGCACTCTAATGCTGGGGAGATCAAGCAGAAATCTTATACCAGAGATGGATGTATCTCTAATACACCATAGTACCGCTCTCATTGCCTTATTTTGAACTTTTTCTAATCTATCGACTTGTGTATGTGACAGTGCTAGTAGGCCGAGGCCGTAATGCATGACAGAAAGAACCAGAACTTGCAGAAGCAGTACCCATTGCTGCATCTTGAAGGTCGCCACAACCTTGATAACACTGATCCCTCTTATAGCCTTCTGAATTATATTTGTGACGTGTGTGTTGAATAAGAGACTTCTATCAATGATTATCCCAAAATATTTAAGATCCTGTTCTTTTTCAATGAGTGAGCCCATGCAACTGACACCTGGCAGTGTGTCACTGAACATATTATTATTTAAGGAGTACCAGACGACCTTTGCTTTCGAGCGATTGATCACAGCGGTGTATGTTCTGCACCATATCAAACTGAAAAGGTATATCAATCAATCAATTAAGTGCATGCTTTTCCACAACTCTGTATCTTGTGATGTTAATAAATTCAGCTAGTACTTTGCATTACAGTGCAGTGCATACTTTTACATTTTTACTTTTACTTTTCTCATTACATGCCCTAATACTCTTGATTGTCCGTCTCTAATATTCGCTATAATTTGTCATTTTACTCCAGCATCTAAATCAGTTTTCTTGTCTGTCCACGGAATTTTCATATATCTATCTATGTATACGCTGTGGCCCTTGTTTGCCTTGCGGCATCAGGGGTCGAAGAGTTATCTGAAGATGACCTTCTTGTGTGCTGTTTGTAAGCTTGTTTTTACATTTCATTGATTTCTGTGATCCATCTTTTACATAGTCTACTTCTGGCTTTATAGCAGTTATATCTATGTGTCATGGCTATATGTGGCATGATGTCTGTTGGTAGTCTGGAATCGTGTGAAAATCGCATGATCTGTTGTCTTTTGATGTGTTTCAATACTGGTATTGTTTTGGTTATCTGTCTTATATTATGGTTTCTAATTCCATCTCTTAATAACACTCCGGGTATTCTTCGTAGAAATGTCATTGGAATTTTTATCATTCTTCTTTAAAAAACGTTCGTCGATGGTTGGTATTTTCTCTATGGCGTTGTACCTATTTTCTATTGCTATATTGCACTGTGATTGTAAATCTTTGTTCTGTGTTAAATAGATTTACGTCAGATTGCCTGGTAGTTCTTAATCTTAATAATCGTATACTTAATTTTCCCACAATAGGTACATCATCGCAACTGCAGTCTGCACTTGGGTGTGTTTTGAAAGATTTCATTGAGTTTTTGAAACTTTTATTGACCATAATATAATCGGTCTCGCTGTGAATCTTGTTTTCTGGGCTTCTCCAAGTACATAGTAATCTAGGATGTTGGTAGAACTATAACTATTTTCTATTGTCATGGTATTACTTCTGACCCAGTCTACCAATATCTTACCTATCTCATTTGTGATGCCTAAAGCTTCATAAATTTGTGATGGCAAAGGTCAGGACTTTTTAAATATGATCACAGAGGAGTTGTGAGCAGAATTCGACTAGACAAACTTAGGACTCGAGAAGTGGGAAATCAGGCTCGGGATAAGTTGAACGATGAGGTGCAAAGGGCATGGAGTGAGAAACGGGAAGCAGTAGCACTATGGCAGGAGGCAAGGAAACGTGAGGCATCTCAGCCCATGGAGGTCGCACAATGGAAACGGAAGAAAGAAAACTTCGTTCAAACATTCAAAGAGATTGCAAAGTCAGTAAAGTTGTCAAAGTGGGGTGAATTTTGCCAGGATAATACACGCGAAGTCACTAAAATTATTTTGGCGATTACACAAATCCATGAATGGTCTGACAAGACGCACGACTATTGCCGATTTCCAGAATGCTGATACGGCCTGGCAGAAGACGGACGAGGACGCACGTGGTTGCGTCTGTGGGTCTCACCAATGGCCCACTAGACAAACCACCCATGCAACAGAAAACCTTAGTAGATGACATGGCGATATATTGAGGTTATCGTCTTATAAAAGCTTCATGGCACGTCATCTATACAATTATACTTTTATTTTGTTGTTGAAATGTGTTTCATGTTTGCTTGAATATATGTATGCACCCTTTGTGGTTGGGAGGGAGCCAGAGATGTACTGTGCAGCACTGGGGAGGAGGAAACTGACAGCAATTTATTTTCCTATGGCTGAGACCCATCATAGAGGCACAGTGACTCAGGACGTGACAATCCTTTTGACTTGAACATTTGGTTGCATGCATAGAGCAATAGAGAAATTCGGCATAACCAGTAGTCATTTGGTGGCGGGGAATGAGCACAGTGAACCCTATCTTGGCTACAGTGGCTAGGAACAGTGCATATGTTGAAACTAACCTTCCTGGAGGTATGATAGTTATTTTCTGGCTCTGGCTCGGGGTGAGCCGAAAATCCACAGACTTCACAACAAAATGCCAGTTAATGGCATTGGGTAAAAGGGCATGAGCCCATGGACTGTTGGATCAGCAACCAATCAAGACGGACGAGGCAAAAGGTGCGGCATTGCTGGCACACTACACCGCACAAATGGTTCAGAGAAATATGGAGACATATCAAGAAATCAGGGAAACGATTACAGACACGTGTAAGAACTTGAGCATAGAAAAACATATGATAATCACAGTTGAAGAAATTAGGAAGGCGCTGATATGTGCACACACAAAAAAAACACAGCACCTGGACTAGATGGCATTAGATACGATGATATTAGTCGGAGAACTGATAATGAGTTAGGAGAATTGGCGGACATGTTCAATAATAGCCTTTTAAAGGGCACAGTAAAAGAAAACAGGTTGCACAGCTATTTAGTTCCACTACCCAAACCTGGGAAGAATCACACCAGGATACAAGACTACAGAATAATAACAATGCAGAATACGATAGCAGGTGTTTTGGAAAAAAGTGTGGCCTGGAATTTATCGTGTTATCTTGAAAGAAGTAAGTATTTACCAACGTTGGTAGGAAGGTATCACCCAGGAAAGAATACATTGCAGAATGCAGCCATATTTGATGAGGATGTTTTTTGAGGGGTTCGATTAGCGCATGGAGACCTGCGGTCGCAATAGATCATGAGGATGCGTACAATAGAGTGTCCTTGAATATCTTGATGGACCAACTGTTAAATCTTGCAGTAAATCCTTTTGTCGTGAGGTAGGTTGGTGCAGCCCTGATGCACAGGATAGTAGTTCTTAAGTGTGGTAACTGGGTGTCTGCACCAACGGTTATTAGCCCTGGTCTACAGCAGGGATCGCCTCTATCTCCTGTGCTTTTCATTGTATACACAGTAAAGATCACGAGCAATCAAATCGCAGGTGCTGGCAGAACGATATCGTACGTCAATGACATCCTGGTGTATAGGCAGGATAAAAATTAAGAAGAGTGCGTCATGGAACTACAGAAGGAGCTGGACAGACTGGCTAACTGGTGTAGAGATACGGGAGCAGTGGTAAATTCTTCTACGGCAGTCGTGACGTGGTTTTCCTTGAACAATCACACGGTGAAGACACCCATGCCACAAGTTTCGTTGTCCAGGAAAAGTATAGAAAGAAACAACACGACTAGATATCTGGGTGTGTTTTATGACAGAAGTCTGAGATTCAGAGAACATGTTGACCACGTTATCATACGAGCAGGCAAAGGCTTAGTAGCAATGAAGGTTATGGCTGCTGCGCAGTGTGAGCAGAGGTTGTTATTTATATTGTACCAGTGATTTAGTGATGGCTGTAGTGGAATATGCACTAGCAATTCTGACTCTCAGCCAAACTCAGATCGAGAGACTGGATAGAATCCATAATGCAGCAATGTGTATCATACTTGGGTGCACAAGAAACACATCGATAAAAGCTATGCGGTACCTACTTGACTGTACAACAGCAGAGCATAGATTACAGTATTGCTGTGCAAGGGCATGCAGACTCAAATTAATACATATCAGGAGTACTCGTTGTATTCCGAAATACAGAAATTGAAAGGCAACAGACTTCTCTTAAGAGTGCGGTCATGGATGGGATGTGCTGAGGACTTCATACCAAGAGTGTGCAGATTGCAAGATGTGGCAGCAGGTGCGGAATGGATATCCACTGATTTCGAAACGTGTTTGAGAGTAGTAATATCACTTAGCAAGGAATGCAGAGAATGGTGTCCCACGGCTGTGGAGAAAAAAAGGGCAGGCTTTTGTCAGTGATAATGCCAAAGAGTGGGATGTGATTATATATTCTGATTGATCTGTGATTAGACATGTTCACAGTACTTGGGCTTTCACAGCTCAGTGCGCGGGTAAAACTATCAAGGAGGAGAGTGGGGCCTTTGCGCTTATTACGAGTAGCGTGGCCATGGAGATTATGACGGTGACAAGGCATTTGAGTTGGTATGTCCACAGAATGTAATGCAGGTCTGCATCTTGAATGACTATGAGTATGAATAGGAAGGTACAAGTGGATCTCGTTCATGAACAGTGGATTGAGGCCTCAAGAAAGGCGAGGCTGAAAGTGGTTACATTTATTTTCGTGCCAGGCATGTGGGTGTTCGAGGCAATTAAAGAGTAACTCAACTGGCATCAAACGCGATTGTGGCACAGAGCACTGGGGCAAATATATCGAGCTGACGTTTTCAACTCCTTAAGAGATATAGCACGCGAGAGTGAGACTAATGTGGATGATGATTCCTTTTCAATGGCCAGGATTAAAGATCAGGGTTTGAAATGCGGTGTTGCTAGAAGCGAACATTTTGGAGGGTGCAGAAGAATGATTGTCAACCAACATAGGACCGGTACTGTCAGTAGAAGTGTAATGGAGGATACACTCAGAAAGTTATCGGAGCAAATATGAATGTATCCAGTTTGCAGTGATGATGACCCGACGACTAACTAACTAACTGACTTGTATGAAAGACATTGCGTCAGTGAGAATTTTTAAAATTGTCCTGTTGTGTTTTTTATACATTTTTATACATTCGCAGAGTGTTTGAAGCATAAAATTCCAGTTGTTGGACACATGGATTCATTTGATTTATTTATTTATTTGGGGGGTTTGTTTTGGTGTTGTTTTAAACTCGGATTCAATATGTAGAAAATACAACACGAAGATCAATACACAAAAGACGGAAATTAAAAATATTCAGAAAACTGAGCCCGCCCACTGAACATACATAGGAATAAAACAACATTGGAGTAAAACAAGTAACATAGTTCAAATATATCGGTAGTATTTTTACAGATAATGGAAGCCCCAATAGAGAGATAGAGACGAGATGTCAAAAGGCACATGCAGTAACATACCAACTGTCATTACTACTTTTTCATGCCAAGACCGAGATGAAAGTTAAAAGTCAAATGATCTACAGTATATTCCTACCAACACTGTGCTACCAGTGCCAAACCTGGTCTCTCTCATCTGTACATTACAGAAGAAATATAGTGATATGTGAGATGAAATGCTTGAGGAAAGCCGTAGGGGTCACCAGGCTCGATAGATTACGAAATTAAGATATCAGGGAAAGAATAGGTATAATACATTGCACAGAATACATATACAAATAAATTCAAGTAGGAAGCATGAGGATAAAGGAAAATAATTCTTACAGCTGACGGGAATTGAACCAGGTCTGTTCTAGCAGCACCGAATCGCTTTGCAACACAAGTAAACAGGTTTTCCGTACTTGACCAACCACATCCCCAAAAAAAGATGTGGTGCGGTCAAGACTTTCAGCCTGTGTACTCAAGTCACTGAGAACAGACCAATCGAAACAAGGACTATTACAACATTAACGAACATCACGTACAAGTATTAAAGTATCCTCAGGAACACAAACACAGAACATGCATATTCGTACACAAGGACCTAAAGGCCTTCTTGTAAACATAAATAACATAGAGACAGAACAATGTTGCTTCAAATAATATCTTATACAAATAAATTCAACTAGGAAGCATGAGGATAAATGAAAATAATTTTTACAGCTGACGGGAATTGAACCAGGTCAGTTCTAGCAGCACCGAATCACTTTGCAACACAAGTAAACAGGTTTTATAGGTAAACAGAATACATAGGAAGGCAGCAGATCAAGTGGTTTGGCCACAATTTGAGACTGCATCATGACAATTTCCCCGCACATGCATAAAACCACATAAGATCAGGGTACAATGCCAGAGGACGACAACGGAAAAGATGGATGGAAAACGTCAGGGACATCATGAACAAACACAATCATAGCACAGCCGAGGCTACACATCTGGCTCTAGTACGCATGTTCGAGCTTCAATAACCCCTACGCTTAACGGCAAGAGTGGATAACAAACCACCTGGGGAAAGACAATAGACAATAGTAAATTGGGGCACCTTAGTTTTTCACTGTTTATTGTTGCTAATCCATCGGTATATACTTGTACCCACAATTCTCTGGGATACATATATTCAAATATGTTGCATACTATTATTTTCCTTGGAGAGTATTCAGATTTTTTCGTAATTAAGTGTTGTTTATGGTAGTTCTGATAGTGAAATTTGGATATTGCTCCACATAACTGGGAAATAATAAACAACAGCACAGAAGAAAACTTACTTGTATTAGAAGATTTCAACTCACACTTGAGTTCAAAAAGATATGGCATAGAAGAATACATTGGACAGTTCGGAGACAAAACAAACAAGACAAATGACAACGGCTACAGATTAATTGAAATGTGCATTCAGACAACCTACTCGTATTTATACATTACACATTCTTCAAGCACAGAGAATCTTATGTTCACACCTAGTACATGTGGAATAATTTAGATTGCAAAAGCTAGATAGATTTTATATTAACAAGAAAAACCAACAGAAGGAAAATAACAGACACAAGAACCGCACCAAACATGTGTGTAGACACCGACCATAATACAGCAATAGTATATGTAAAAAGAATTAGAAATAGAAAGAAGAAAGACAACAACAAAGATATAAAAAACCAACAACAATTAAAATAACAAAAATTTAGGGACGACATGGTACGGGAGCAATACACACACAAAAATCACAGAAAAATTCGAAAACTAAGTACATTATATAGAACACAAGACAAGAAAAACAAATGCTAAGACAGTAATTAAAACTGCCAAAATCAACTCATGGAAAGAATATGGAGACATGCTCAACACAGATTATTAAAGTGCATAAAAAAAGTTCTAAAAACAATTAAGAGCATGAGATATATTATGAACCAACAGAAATAGTAAATGACAAAAACAGTAAAGAACTGAAGCAAATAATTAAAAGATGGCAACAATATTTCAAATAACTACTAAACCTAAAAGAAGGAAAAGACACAACAATAAACACTACAGCAGTAAACCTAGAACCAAATATACTATATCGGAAATATAAAATGCAATAAACAAGGCACCAGTAACAAAGTAGCAGTCTCTGATAACATATAAACAGAACTTATCACCAGAAGCCTGGAGAAACGCGACAATCATTCCCATATGGAAGAACAAAATCAGTAAGAGAGATTGCACAAGATACAGAGGGATATCCTTACTAAGCCACACATGAAACATTTTAGCAACTTATTAGAACAACGATTACGATCATACATTGAACCACAACTTAAAAACACCCAATTGGACTTCCGTAAGAACACAAGCTGTACAGATGCTATCTTTACACTTAGTCAGCTAACAGAAAGAGCCACAGAAAACAACAAAGAATTATACATAGTATTAATCGACCAAGGAAAGGCTTTCGACAGAGTAGACAGACAACAACTATGGAAAACACTATCAATATACGTAGTACCAGAACATTTAATCAATATATGCAATGGCATTTATGCTAATAGCCAATGTCAAGTAAGAACAAATGCAGGAGTGTCTAATAAGTTCCAAATTCAATCAGGAGTTCGTCAGGGGTGCGTCCTATCCCCTCTATGTTTTATAACATATATCGACCACATCTATAAAATAACAAGTATCAACGAAGATAATAACACAAAAGGCAAATTGAAAGAACTACTCTTTGCAGACGACTAAGTACTAATAGTGACATCAGAAGAACAATTGCAAGAATATATAAACAGATTCCACACAACATGTCAAAAATTCAACATGAAGGTTAATATTGAAAAGACCGAAATAATGGCAATAGCAAAGGAAAGAAAGAAATATCGCTATCTCCATCAAAAATAAACACCTGAAACAGTTCACTTATTTAGGAAGCATTATATCGAGTAAAGGGAAAACAATAAATATATCTAAAATAGATGCAACACAACATATCAGATCCTAGGACAGATGAGACATATTTTCAAGAATAAAATTGTAAACATAGTCTCTAAAGTTGCATTATACAAGACTATTATGATTCTATCACTGCGCTACCAGTGACAAATCTGGACAATGACAGCAAAAGACAAAAGAAAAATAGTAATAGCAGAAATGACATGTCTACGAAGAATACTTAAGTGTCATTAAGAGATAGAATTAGAAACGATAGCATCAGACAAATAACCAAAACAATACCAGTATTGGAACACATAAAAAGAAAACAGATAAAGAGGTTTTCACACACTTCCAGAATACCAATAGATAGCATGCCACAAATGACCATTCATATAACGGATACATAGATATCAAGGCTATAAAACCAAATGCAGACCATGTAAAAGATGGATTACAGAAACCAAAGAAGCCAAAGAAACAAGCTTACAAATAGCACACAAGAAAGATATCTCCAAAAAACTCTTTCCCATGGCGCCACATGGCAAACAAGGGCCACGTCGTACAGACAGATATATATATATATATATACATCTAGCCAGACATATATAGATATAGACAGCCAGACAGACAGACGAACGGACGGACAGGACGGACGGACAGATCGACAGACAGACAGGATAGATGGATGGATGGATGGACGGACGGACAGACAGACAGACAGACAGACAGACAGACAGACAGACAGACAGACAGACAGACAGACAGACAGACAGACAGACAGACAGACAGACAGACAGAAAGATAGATAGATAGAACTAGGAAAAGTGTTGGTGTTATTTTTTTATTTTTGGTATTCTACTCTTGCTATTTTATTATTTTTTTTGGGGGGGGGGAATTGGTAAATAAAACTGCTTCTCTTCATAGCTATCCACTGGTTAGGTCATCGAATATGGTCTTCATTGGGTATGCTAGCATACTCTTGTACTTTTGTGCTTTGTTCATGGTCTTAGATTCCTCCTGTTATTAAAATAAAAAATAATTGCAGACTCGGACAGAACAGTACTCATGTAACAACTGCTAACAATCCTTGATATATGCTATCATTTTGTTCTCTGTATATGTCTTTTAAAGTGTTCCTATAAAACTATACAATTTTGTTAAAAAAAAGGAACCGCTTTTGGTGGGATACAATGCTTTCAACCGCAGAACTCGGACATTTGAGTGGCGAACCACAACGTACGAGGTGTTTTTGATACATTGTTAACAATGGTGAGCTACACAAGGTGTGAATCACGTGTAGCACCTTGCAATGACGCGTTTATTTTTAATTATTGAGCTGTTCTCATGGGAAACACACATTAGCAAGGAAACAAAATAGTGATACAGATGATAGCTGGTGATGGGGATTAACCACACATTTCCAAATCGAATCTGACACACCTTGGCTAAATTATGGAGAAAAACCATTGAATCGGGAAGACCGACTCCACTTAAGATAGCAACCACTAAAAATGCATCAACATGTTTCACATAAACCACTGAACCTACTGAATTTAAATTAACTGAAACTATTGTTCACATTTATGAATCATTTGCTGAATCTCCTTTTTCAGCGTTCATTCTCAAACTTACGCTGGATCTATCTTTGAGATGTGGGTATATAGAAGAATAGGGAGAACATCATGGAAAGAGAAGAAAACAAATAAAGAGGTGCTAAAGACACTTAATATGAAGAAAGAACTACTAAGAGAAATAAAGATCAGGCAAATAAAATACTTTGGACACATTAAAAGACATGACACCCTATTGAAGACCTTACTTGAGGGTAAAGTCAAAGGGAAGCGAGCAAGAGGTAGGCAGAGATACACGTGGGAGAGTAACATTACACGATGGACAGGTTACAGTCTAGCAGAGTGCACCACCAAGACAAGAGACAGGAGATGTTGGAGATACGTTGCAGCCAACCTTCGTTGCGGAGACGGCACTTGATGATCTTGTAGCACGACAACGCTCCTACTAGAATTCCAGCTTGATGTAGTCCATATAATGTAAATGCATTGTGTTAAGTTTTATTTGCATCAATGATCCGACACGTCCGTCTTCTGCGGATTGGCTGAATCTAATCTGCAGTATTTTAATTAAAGAATGAAAGAATTCAGGACCGGATAGGAAGCAGTTGTATAGCTTTTGATGTAAATTTTAAAAAAATAATATCACTCGCTGTCATTAAGTTACAGCCGTATTTAATATCGTGTGTCCCCCAGCAGCAGCAATACATGATTGACATCGGAGTCCCATGCTATTGCAGAGTATCACTAAAAATGTTTGAGGTATCTCGTTCCATTCTGCAATAAGTGCTCATTCGAACTCATTCACGTTGTTAATGGTATGCTGTGGGACTGTTCAGTTCAACCCAAGCGCGTTCAATCGGGTTTATGTCAGAGACTTTTCAAGTCAATCAACACCCAAAAAAATGTTTCTTGACTAAGAAATTATCGGATACTTTAACAGTATAAGGACTAGTGCTGTCGTGCTAAAAGATTGCCAAATCTTGGTGATTGTGGAAGAAGGGAATAACGATAGGTCGCAGTACTTTGATTAACGCTGATGCCAGCGGTTACGATAACTGTGAAAACAGGAAAGGGATTACGGTGCTTATGGGAGAATCCATCCGAAACATGTACGCTTCCGCCTCCATATCTGTTATACTTGACTATGCACACATCAGTATATCTTTCTCCAGGACAACCCCAGATTCGATTTCTCCTATCAGGGAATCAGAAATTCACTTCCGGTCAATGGCGAGAGATGGCGGTTTGCTATCTCTGCTTGCCGATAAGGAAGCAAAGTTTCGGTGTTTTTCTACATGAATTGTGTGATTTTTTTTCTGATTGGGATAGCTTAACGTTTTAGAGTCACTGAAACGACACTGTGACTGGATTAGCGACCCGACAGTGTAGACATAGTACTAAGTGATATCGCTCGTAGGAAACAATTGAGCGTTCTCAGAAGAAGTCTGTAAAAACCAAACGTAAACAAACCATACAATTCGGCACAATCAACATATGTGGAACAAGAAATAAGAAACAAGACCTGATAGTTGAAATAAAAAAAAATAACGATTAAAATACTAGGAATATCAGATGATTAAAGCAACTCACGGGGTGGGTTTTGTTGTAGACCCGACTTTCGCCAAAAATATAGTTCAAGTTGCACACCAAAATGAACGATGAATGTCCGTCACAATCACAATAGACCATGTAAACACAACATTTATTTAGGCATATGCTCCATGTAACACGCTAAACAACGAAAACGAAAGAGAGGAATTTTTCGATGATATAAAAGTAATAAATAACAGCAAAAATGAAGATGACCTATATATTTAGGGAGACTTTAATTCACTTCTTGGCACACATTGAGAAGGAATAGAGGACCGACACACACAAAATAATCAAGATTAACGACAACAGTTATAAACTAATAGATACATGTATCCAGCACAACCTCATTATAACTAACACCGTCTTTAAACATAGACAGTCACAAGTGTACACATGGTATAAATGGAACAGTTTGGAATGCAAGAGCCAGATATACTTTATACTGACAAAAAGAAACAATAGACGAACAATAACAGACGCACGAGTAATACTTAACATGTGTGCAGACACTTACCATTCGGCGGTAATAAGTAAAGTAAAGTAACCCATAGCATTTATTTATGCCGTAGGGGTGTGAGATGTTAGCGATCTCAGATTTCACAGGCTCTGCAAATGAGGACGGTAGCCATCTCCTCTCCCTCGCAGTCTTTACTTCCAGGATTAATCCGGTACCCATTTAAGGCTGGGTCGACCTGGGAGCCGTTGCGATCTGAAAACATTTCCCCCTCAACTGGGGAATGAACCCAGGACCACTCATATGCGAAGCCAATGCCAGCGGCGGTAATAATAACAGTCAAAACAAATAGTCAAGCAAAATGAATTAAACAGGTTACTAAAACACTTACCTTGCCTATTAATAAAAATATATTTAAAAAGTATATATAAAAAACATACAATAAAACTAAACAGGACAATTCTCCACGTATCGGCTCAAATTGAACCTTTTTCAAGAGACACACAACAGAAAACAACAAAATAAAAAACAAAATAGATGACTAGATTTCATCAAGCCCCGTCTCCATAGCGCAGGGATGACAACGCATCTAGTGAAAGAGAAAATGCGTGCATTCAGTATAAACAAACCGATAGTGGGAAATTAGAGGCACTATAGATATAGTTGGGATGTTTATAATGAGTGCAAGAATAATAAAAGAAAAAGATAAGAAAAATACCCCTTTTGTCACTTTATCAGACAGGCAGGTTTTAAGAACATAGTCACAACAGGCAAAAATAGGTAGGTGTGTTACCAAAATAAAACATAAAACAACTTAACAACGAGATACAGAGACAGACGACGTTTCGACTATAAAGCCTTCATCAGGACAAACAAATGACCACAATAAAACAAGTCTTACATAAAGACAAATAGGGTTATAATGAGGACAATAGCAGATAGGTAATGAGGGAAGAAAAGATGTGAAAGCATGACAGGTGAGAAAAAACGTGTGGGGAGAAGTTAGTAGTAAGTAGGGAGGAGAAAGTAGACTGAAGAATGTGAGATGAACAAAGGAAAAGATATGGTAGCAAGTAAATTACATTAAAATAAAATAAAAATACTCACCTCAAAAGTGGCAACATAGAATGAATGCTACAGACAAGCAATCATGATGTAAGGGAAGAGCAAAATGAGATGGTACGAGGGATCACGTGGGAGAGAGAAAGAGGCCAAAAACGGCAGGAACAGAAGAGAATGAGCAAACAGCAGGAAGAGAATATGAGCAGATAATGGTGATATATGAGAATAAAATAGTAGTAAAATAACTTAACTGATGCAGCGACTAGTCTATGGTCCTCCCATGTGAATGAGCACACGCATAATGGCAACAAAGTAAAGAATGGACAGTGAAAGTCAGATCTCGGCCGGGGCCCCCACCCAGGGTTTGGGGCTACGGTGACATGTCACGTTGCGATTGTTGTGTTGGTGGGTGGTTACGCCATGGGACTGGGACCGGTGCAGCTTCATCTGGGGTGGGTCTGTTGCGGTTTGGTACGTCGGTTTGATGGTTGATCTATATCCCTCGCTACCCCACTCTACTCTCTCTCTACGGGTTGTTTCACCCATGCTTCACCCTCCTCTTCTCCTTTAGATTCTTTGTCATACTCTGTCTACTTTCTCCATTTCCATTGCTTAGGGCTATGTCCGCTCTTTCTCTTGTGCCTTTCTTTGTGGCCCGTGGGCGACACCACGTACCTATTATCATATTTCTTCTGGCCACTTTCTTATCAATTGGGGCGGCTACCCATACACTTACGTAGCATGTGGTATGTGGTGACTGTTTGATGACTGAAAATGGGGTGTTTTTTTTTTAAATAAATAGACTTTGCAGCGCCAACAGGCTTCCTGCTTCACACGACTTGGATGGCTCGGATGCAGTGGTTCCCCCATATATATTTATGGAGCCAGCGTGCAGTACGGGCAACGCCCCCACACGGGTTGCAACGTACGGTTGGTCTCACACAGATGCGAACCTCGTTTCATCGGATACTTCGCTCCCCACGGTGCATGCCCCAAACCAAGGGATCGTGTATCGTGGCCAGAGTCTCTGTCCTTTGATCGTTGTTCCCATAGATGAGCTAGTGTACAGTGCTAGCAATACCCACATAGGGGTTGCGACGTGCGGCTAACTCATCCCTTTATCATCTTCGGTTTATGCGACCGGTCTCATTTCCCAACACCTGGCCTACAAGGTACTTGTCGTTGTGGTTGTGACCTTGGTCCATCTTCCGTCACATTTTATTGGGACCTCTGCTACACCGACCTCCTCTTACTACGACACTGTGGACAGATGACCCTTACTTTGTCACATACGACGCTACGACCCTCCACTTCCTCACATGCTTTGGCTGTAACTCCGGGTCTGCCTCCTCCCGCTATGGTCTTCTTTTCCTGTCTCCTTATTCCCTATCTTCTCTGGTGCCCTTATCTCCGGCGCCCTCTTCCTATGTCTTGCTATATCAGCCAGATACCATCTCACGACGTGCTTCCCCGTGATAGTCCCATACTCTCCCTGTGTGCTCTGGGCTCCCTCCCACCCGCACTTCACTTTCTTGCGTGACGTATCTCCGTCTATGGGATTTCGTCGATCCATCACGTCCGTTTTTGTTTTTTTTAAATTTTTTAATTTACCTCTGCATTTGTCTTATACTCTGTCATCTTTCTCTATGGCTATTTACTTACGCCCCTTTACTCTCATCAGTTGGTATGCGCTGTGACCATTCCATTGTTCAACCTTTCGCGGGTGTGTTTTCTTTTCACTTCGGCGCCACGGGTACCCTCTATTACTGTGGCATGTCTTTATTTTTCTAACCTGTACAAATACGTGCTATCATGACCCTTGATAGACATCTGAGTTTCACTGTCCATTCTTTACTTTGTTGCCATTATGCGTGTGCTCATTCACATGGGAGGACCATAGACTAGTCGCTGCATCAGTTAAGTTATTTTACTACTATTTTATTCTCATATATCACCATTATCTGCTCATATTCTCTTCCTGTTGTTTGCTCATTCTCTTCTGTTCCTGCCGTTTTTGGCCTCTTTCTCTCTCCCACCTGATCCCTCGTACCATCTCATTTTGCTCTTCCCTTACATCATGATTGCTTGTCTGTAGCATTCATTCTCTGTTGCCACTTTTGAGGTGAGTATTTTTATTTTATTTTAATGTAATTTACTTGCTACCATATCTTTTCCTTTGTTCATCTCACATTCTTCAGTCTACTTTCTCCTCCCTACTTACTACTAACTTCTCCCCATACGTTTTTTCTCACCTGTCATGCTTTCACATCTTTTCTTCCCTCATTACCTATCTGCTATTGTCCTCATTATAACCCTATTTGTCTTCATGTAAGACTTGTTTTATTGTGGTCATTTGTTTGTCCTGATGAAGGCTTTATAGTCGAAACGTCGTCTGTCGCTGTATCTCGTTGTTAAGTTGTTTTATGTTTTATTTTGGTAACACACCTACCTATTTTTGTATTTCTTGACATTTTGCCCTGTGTTACCACAGCCACCTACTTCCTGTTTAGGTCTGCCCTTTCATTGATTCATTGTACTCGGTATGAAATCTATTTGTCTCTCGCCATGCATCTACCTTTACGTGCATTTTACATTGGCCGCTCCGCCAATGTTCAGACTGGACTGACTAGCTTTACTGTATGTTGACAGTGTCGCTGTATGTGGTGATGCTGGTGGTGTCGAAGATATTGTCTGTCTCTTGTGCAGTCAAATCTCTTTCCATCTGCTACCTCCACATTCTCGGACACGATCCCCAAATGATTTGGTCAGAATCAGCTCGAGCTGCTGTATTTCTGTTTCCATGGTGCACCACGTGGAGGTACATTTGGGAACAAATAGGTACAAATAGATTTCGTACCGAGTACAATGAAACAATGAAAGGGCAGAACAGCGCTAGAGGGCAGCGCGAACTGCAAATAGAAAGTGAAAAGTCCCTAGGAAAGGGGAACTACAAGCTCCGTCAGCTCGAGTCGAGCTTCTAGTACCTGTGTTCCTTACAGACAGAGACCCAGACCCATTCATTGTCGTTTGGTAAAGCAAGAAGACCTAATCCAACTCTAATGTCGAGCCTTCCTAAATCGGAGTTATGCTCGCGAAGAGAAAGGGTTCTGTACCCGATGGGCTTAGGCAAGAAAGGGACAACGATGGTAGTCCTGGTCCAACTCTACTGTCAAGGTTTCCTATACCGGAAGTACACTTGCAGAGAGAAAGGGTCCGTACTCGATGCGCTCAGGCACAAAAGGGACTACGATTTAGCCCTGGCCCAACTCTACTGTCAGGTTTTCCTACACCGGAAATACACTTGAAGAGAGAAAGGGTTCAGTACCTGATGGGCTCAGGTGCCATTGGGACAAAGACGCTCATCTCGAGAACGCCTTGCTCTCAAACACGTGGTGTGAGACTCGAACTTGGACAAGGGGTACACGATGTCGGTGAATGACACCTCGGCTAAGAGGGCGAAAGAGCCAGGGTCCAACTCCTCTGTTGAGTTCTTCCCCTTAAGGAACCAGGCTCACGGATGAGAAACGGTTCAGTACCCAATGGGCACAGGCACAGCACGTCCAATTACACAAGGCAAGTTAATAGACAGTGGAACACCTCGTGCGAGTCAGACGAGAGCAAAAATCGTCTGGGCGAAGAGTCACCATTACGCGTACCTGGAGACAGATATAGAGGCTGTCACAGGCTAAGGGTAGCCAACCCCAATTGTCAAGGCATGCCGAAATCGGATGTGCTAGGACTACAAGGCGCATAACGTAGGCACAACGTAATCACGCTCCCGGCGGAAATCGCACGGATATCTGTGATGGTTACAATGGAGCGAACGAAAAACAAACAAACAAACATATCAGTCAAAACAAACAGAGCCAAAAATACCAAGCACAAGAACAGCACAAAACACCAGGGGCAACTAGAAATACAGCAATTAGAAGAACTAAGTATGCCCAAAAATATATCCAGGAAGTTAACGAAGAATTTCCAAAGCTACTGGAAAACACAGAGCCAGCGGCGCACCGTGGGTCAATGGTGCTCAGGGCGGAAAAATAATTTTCCGCCTTTGTGACATTAAAAACAATAAGTCAGTGATTGCAAAAGATTGGACAAAAACATTTATTTGAAAACTAATTAGGTACATAAATAAAAATACATAATCATTTAACCTTTCGAGCCTTATGTGTGAATTCGAGCATTAAAGTCGCCACAATTGTTTATGACGTCAAAATAAATTTCATCCGTGATTCTTGATTAGGAATAAACGCAACAGCACGGGGGGGGGGGGGGGAATGGCATTCCCTTATGTATATGATCTACTTGCAATTCCGTTAGACATCTAACAGTGTATAAGTTCAGTGTCCCAGTCAGCTGCTGATTACGCGTTCTTCTGATCTTTCCGTATCGGGAGTTCTTTCTCCCATCTCCTCTAGTCACTTGCATTTCTACCATTCTTTGAACATGTACATTGTCTCGTTAAGACTTCCTCATCGTCTTCTCGTGGGGTATCCATGACTGCTCTAATCAATTCAATCCTGTCTCTTCTTATATCGGTGCCGTTCTCCAACGCTTTACCACCCAACACATCGGCTCTTTCGTTTTCCCTGACCACAGCATCACCTGGACAGTATTCATGTAATGCTCTGCAGGTTGTTGAGAAGATTTACCCATTCAGTTCTGATCATACGCTTTTCTCTCTTGCGCAGCATACTTTGAGAGTCTGATAGATTCACTGAGTCTGTTGGTAGTTGCGTCGCCAGCCAAGTGAAAGCTGCTGTCATCGCTTCTATTTCCATTCTCATAATCGATGGTGTAGTGACTTCTCAGCTAATTTCTTGTCATTTTGGTAGGTCACAAAACCCCAACCACACCTGTTTGTTTCTTGTGTTACTGAGCCGTCTGTGTAAATTATTGTATCGTGTGGTTTCGAGAGCTGCAGTATGATTTCTTGGATCATTCCCTCTTTTCTGTTGGCAGCCCTGTCGCGGTACTCTCTTCCCATCTGTATCACAACTGTTGTCAATAACTTTCTCTTATTGCCAAATATCATCCATTCACAGCCTCTTTCCACTTCCTCCAGCTCAAAAACTCTGAGTAGGGTATCTTCTGCCATCCAATACCTTCCTTTCTTGACACGCCGCCTTCCTTTTGTGTTGTCTAGAGATTGGTGTAGGAGGTGATGATCATTATTGGCAACCTTGAAATATTCTTTAACCTGAGCAATTGTATGTCTTGCTTTGATGCTCGGTAGGTCTAGGAGAAACCTCATGGCTACGATAGGTATGGTGTTTCTCCTGTGCATCCTATGACTGCTCTCATGGCCTCGTTGTGAACTCTCTCTAATCTATGCACCTGTGTTTGCGACAGTGTCAGTAAACCTAAACCATAGTCCAACACATATAATACCACTGCTTGCATCTTCTGAAAAAATTGTTCTACGCAGGCATTTCTGCAGATGCCATGATTTTTACTTCCCAGCTTTCTGAATGACATTGTTTACATGTTTCGCAGAAGATAGACTTCTATCAAAAGTGATGCCTAGATATTTCATAGTCTGCTCCCTGTCAAAGTTGATGTCCATGCAGGTGGCTCATGGTACTGTGCCTGTGAATAAGTTGTTCAGTGAGAACCAGACGATGTTTGTCTTGGTGGGATTGATGACTGCCTTGTAGTTAGTACACCAGAGCGACATGTTCTAGATTACTCTGGACGCCATCAATCATGTCTCTTCTGTTTCTACCGTGCTTGTACATTATTTGTACATTCGCATTTTTTATTTGCAAAAAGTATTTCGTGTGTGATACTTTCTTCTATTGAAAGAATGGCTGAATTACGTAATCTTGTGTAGCTCATGACCTTCAATAATTTTGTATTAACTTTAACTTTGAGAAGCTTCGTTCCCATGCTACAATGCTGATAGATATTATAAAAAATATGCGAAGCATTATAACGATATCCGGCACGCTAATACCATATTTGCATTGCTGAATACATTCCAGAATCTCGAATGATACCTTCATAACTTTATCTTGGTCTTTTGCATCAGCTACAAAGATGAAAAGGCGTAACCTCTCTCTTTCGATTTCAAATTAATTCACATCGATATCAATGGGTTCTTCTTCGAATTCCCATTTGTATTCTGGGATTAACAAGCTGCTTGGTGTGAGAAAAGAGTATTTACCATCTAACTCATGCAGTCGCTGAAACCTGGTCTTGATCTCTTGTATTATTCTAACCACTTATTGGAACATTTCTTGTCTTAATTTAATATCATAACTTAAACCAGCATCTGCAGTTTTCCCACCAGCCTCATGTTTTGTTTATTTTATTCAACGAGGAGCTATATCAGTGCCTAAATCTTCACAATAATTGTTAGCATTATTCATTGCGTCGTTAACCATAACATCACGGTTGTCAACTAAAAACAATTGTAATGCCTGAATTTTCATAGCACATTGATGCACATTTATACCTTTCGTCTGGATATGCAATTGTGTATCATTTATTTCATAAAGAACTCGATTCCATAATCCAAGGAAGGACAAAAATGATAACGACTGGAGAGTAGGAAGTAGGAGTCCAGCGTCTGATCTTGTCACTGCATTTTCTTTTATGTTCTACGAAAGTGATTCCAGGACTTCAATAATCTCATTATAATATGATCTTCATGATCGCTATGGTTTAGTACCTTGCACTTTAACGTGTTTCAATAAGTCGTTTGACATCTTTACCTGCAATGTTGGTAAGAACTTTCCAGTGATGAATAGAAGACGAAAAATAATTAAAAACTCTAACCATAGTACCAAAAAACGTAACTAAGTCTACTTCTATTAACACTGCGTGGACTCCCACCAGATTCAAAGTATGGTGTACTCACATCAAATTCAAAGTATCGTTACTGCAAGCAACATACTGGGAATGTAGATTAATTCCTTGATACGCGTTTGTACACCAGAAGGTTTTCCCGACATGACAGCTACATTGTCGTATGCTTGTCCGAGACAATTTTGAATGTCCAGTCAATCGCTTTCAATTTTGCCCAGAATCATTTTCGATATATCCTCAGCCTTTATGCCTTCCGTTTCAAGAAAATCGATGAATGATTTACACTTGCATCTTGGTGTCGTCGAGTTTTACATAACGCAGTATAGGCTGTGGTTATTGTATTATCTAGAGTAGTATGCGGATGTACATTTTTCGCATGCTCTATTTGCGAACGCATATGCTTCTAGTATGGATATATAATAGGGAACCGCGTTAGCGCACTGGCTTCGCATATGAGTGGTCCTGGGATCATTCCCCAGTTGAGGCGGAAATGTTTTTTTCAGATCGCAACGGCTACCGGGTCGACCCAGTCTTAAATGGGTACCGGATTAATCCGGGAAGTAAAAGCTGCGAGGGAGAGGAGATGGCTACCGTCCTCATTTGCAGAGCCTCTGAAATGTGAGATCAGTAACATCTCGCACCCCTACGGCATTAATAAATTTACTGTATGCTTCCAGTGGACTGCTGCTATATATTTCTCTTCAAAGTAAGCTTGATTATAAAGTTTTATTTCTCATATAACTTAATATTTGTACATAACAGTTACCATGTTGTTCCGACAGGACGACGTTGTGCTTGAACTAGGTACAGGCACGGCGTGGGTGGGCGTAACAACAAAGAAACCTGTCACAAGGGCTAGAGTTGTGCCCTGATGACGACGTCTGTTTCGGCATTAGACCATTACTCGGATGGCTGCTGGAACAGAGGGCGGTTCACTTATGGGAATGCCCCACGTGCTGTGAGGCCAGTTTCTAATCTAGAACATTTTACCGTATATAAATTATTATATATATAAGGTTAAATAATACCATAAACACCAACCATCAGCACTTTTCAGGGTCCAATTTATTGCCCTATCATTTTAAGACTATTATTGGGAAATGTTCGTGTGTCATAAGTACCATTGTCAAGTAAATAATTGTTACTTTAGTAGCTGGATATTTAGTTTGTGAAAATTTACCACCTTCCCGATGATGCAGCACGGAGCGGTTCGCACCTACGCCCACCCCCCCCCTCGCTAACCCTAACCCTAAGGTCTACATACTAAATAAACCCTAAGAAATCATGGAAAGATGGAAAAACTACTTAAAGCAACTGTTAAACTTAAAGGAAGGAGAATATATCACAACAATAAATACAATAGAAGAATACATAGGACCATACATCATGAAATCCGAAATTGAAGACGCAGTTAAACATGCACCAAACAGTAAAGCATCAGGAATAGACGGCATACCTATAGAACTAATAAAAATGCTAACAGTGACATGTATAAAGTGGTTTCACAGACTGTTCAATCTGATATGAAAGACACGAAAGACACCGCAAAAGTACAATACGGCGGTGATTGTTCCCATCTGGAAGAAAAAAGGCAGTAAGAGGGACTGCACTAAGTATAGAGGCACATCACTCTTACGCCACATAGAAAAATCGTTAGTAAGACTAGAGAAATGGATGCGCACATATATAGAACCACAGCTCAACAACACACAAATGGCTTTCGAAAAAATAAAAGCTGTACAGATGCAATCTCTGCCCTCAAACAACTTGCAGAAAGAGCGACGGAACATAACCAAGATTTATATTTGACTTTCGTTGACTATGAGAAAGCTTTTGACAGAGTGGATAGAGCACAACTATGGATAACATTACAGATATATGGGAGTTCCACAACATCTAATATGCCTATGTCAGAGCATATATGCCAATAGTCAATGTGCAGTAAGAACGAGCGCAGGCACATCAGATTATTTTCAAATCCACTCGGGAGTGAGACAGGGATGTGTACTATCCCCCCCCCCCCAATTGTTTATAACATACATAGATCACATCTGCAAAGTAGCAAATACAACGGATCCAAAAAAATGTTGGAAGATAACTTAAACGAATTGCTTTTTACAGACGACCAAGCACTAGAAGCATCATCAGAAGAGCAATTACAAAGACAAATAGAAAGATTACACCAAATATGCCAAACCTTTAACATGAACATAGAAAAGACCAAAAAATGAAGATAGGAAGGACCAGAAAGAAACACCAATATATATATATATATATATATATATATATATATATATATATATATATATATATATATATATATATATATATATATATATATATATATATATATATATATATATATATATATATATATTGGAGACAACAGACGTAAGCAAGTGACAGAAATCAAAATTGTCTGGCTATTCCACTGTCAAGCAAACCAACATATTCACATCGCTCTTGTAGTGTCAGTCGAAGCATTAATAAAAAGTAACATACCTTCTTTCTATAAAAAGAAAACAGAGAATGCCTTTTACGAGCCTATACTTTATTAATGTGTGTTCCAAATTTCAACCTGTTTCGACTTTTAGTAGTAATAATTTATTTATTTGATGTGTTGCACATGATGCACAGAAATGTGATAGAGTTGTCACATCAACAAAACAATGGGACCGCACGTTTTTCGTCCCTTGCACGTGTTCTGGTTATAAAAATTACACACGTACAAAATCATTTTAAGCGTGAAAACAAATCCCTTTGTCGAAGCGTTTTAATGGTTGCTGGAATAGTATAAATGTTACCGTATTAGTTACCTTTTATAATGGCTGATAAATAATATTTCTCAATCTCCTTTTTTCCGTAGATGTTCTGTTGAGAAAAACCATACCTTTATTTATTTCCGTATGGACATTTTGCGTTTGTACTTGAGGTAGTATTACAAGTGCATATACATTTATTCTAAAAGCTGTAATCTGGCAAAACGGTATTGCATTCGCTAAGTGCCTTGCTATATAATGAAGAATGTCTTGGAAGGATCGATGTGAAAAGATGCATTATTGATAATATAAGAAAAAGACAATCAACATTTATTGGACATAATGAGAAGAGGATGCATTGAGAACATAGTGACAACAGGAAAGATAGGAGGGAAAAGATCAAGGGGAAGTCCCAGAGAAAAGATATTAGACTGTTTGACTAAATGGCTTCCATGGACAACACCAACAGATATGATGATGTCATATATGAGAGATCGATGCACATGGAGAAATATTATCGCTAACGTCATTCGGCACGGCTCTTGGTAATGATAATGATGAAGTCCCTTGCCCTCCAACCATGCAACAAGAGTTCGAAATCATTTGTCACTTACCGCCTGTATCTAAATATCTCGAGTATTCAACATTCATTGTGAATATTTCTACTACACTATTTAAATATTAATCTGCCCACTCATACAAGTTTCTTAGTTTCAACTCACTCAGTGATGGTATATGGATTGTGTAACTCTTCACACACGAATATAGTGGCGCTAGATCATGCAGATGCAAGATTACATGCCAAAAATGGATATCCACATGCCAATCTATTAAATATAAATTAAATTGGTTATGTTTAATCAAAATATGGAGATGGAGGCACCATTGCACAATGATTTTACCAAAACAGGCAATAATGTGGCTAGAAAAATAGGCAAACGAAATATTTTATGGCGTCTTTGTCAGCCAGACAAAAATAACTCGCAAAAGGTATTTAAATAACCAAATGTACATTACCAATATATATGTTTTATATCTAACAAAAACAATACACTGAAACTAACATAAAGATTTCATATTTTGACAAAACAAATATATTCCACTTGTACATAAGTCACACTGCACTGTCTAAAATATGGAATATTTATATGGAATAAAGTTTGGAAATGCCCCAGTCTCCGACCACATAACAGTAGTCATTATAAAAACCCTAGATGAATTTGGTGTGGACACTATGACAAACCTTTGCAATGACATATATTAAACCGACCACATACCTAAAGACCTGCAATCATAAATATTCTTACCACTACCTAAGAAGCCCAGGGCTGTGGATTGTACAGAATACATAACAACAGTTTTGATGAATCATATAATCAAAACACTACTCAAGATAGTACATGAAAGATTTAAAAAGAAGATAGACAATCAGGTAGGTGATGAAACAAAGAAGCTATGCTTAGTATCCGACTATTGACAGATAAATATCTAAAAAAGTATATATATTCCCTTCATAGACAACAGAAATGTCCTTGACAGTCCAACATGAAAAATTAATCGAATGTCTTCAAGAAATAGGCTAGATGAAAAAGACATTAGACTGATTAGAAATATATATTGGGAACAGATCGCATCATTAAGGTGTGAAAACATCTAATAAAAAGAAAGATAAGACAAGGATGTAATTTATTTAATATCTACACATAGAATATTTGTAAACATATCGAAGGAATGCCATGAACAAGAGACACGGGATTTTGGGGGTCTGTTGCAGCTAACCATCGTTGCGGAGATGGTACTTGTTGATGATCTAGAATACTAACAAATCTTATCCAGTATTTCTTGAACCTTCCGTTGCAGTAAGCTTTAGGACCTGGTACAAAGCCCAGTTTGTTGCCTTATGATATTTGTATTTTTTAAATGTTGTTATCTACATTGTAAATAACAATGTTATTAAAATTATTACATAATTGTTATTATTATAGTATTATTTTTATGATTAAGTAAAAGACATAAAAATCTTATGTTGCTATAATATGATCCCTTGAAAAGATTTCTATTCCTGAGAGAAAAAGCTCTTTGTCTTGCTCTTTGTCTGTCTTTTGCTTAATGATCGTCTGCAAGACCCGAAAAAACATGCATAGTATTATTGTTATTATTAATACAATATTGTTTTTATTATTAGTCTATTGTATGTTGTCTATCCCCAGGTGAATGATGGTTCACACTTGCCGTTAAGCGTAGGGGTTAGAACTTAAGGATGTCGTTCCAAGGCCAGATGTGTCGCCGTGCTTGTATTTAGTCCATGTATGTTCAAAGTTATCTTGATGTTTTCTATCCACCATTTTCTTGGTCTACCTTTGACTTTACGCCCGGATATTCTTTTGTTATATGCTCTTACTGGTATTTGGTTTGGGTTCATTCTCATAAAGTGGTTGAACCATTTTACTTGCTGTCTTTCAATATGTTCAATACATGATATTAGACCAACTATTTTCCTAATTTCTTCGTTTCTTATTTTATCTAGTTTAGTAACCATAGCAGGTTTTCTCAAACACTTCATTTCACATGTAACGATTTTCTTTTGCTGTCTATCTATCTACACGATGTGTCCCTTATTTCCCTTGCAGCGTCAGGGGTGGCAGAGTTCTCTGGAGATGGCCTTCTTGTGCGCTGTTTGTAAGCTTGTTCCTGTGGCTTCTTTAATTTCTGTGATCCATCTTTTACATGGTCTGCCTCTGGCTTTATAACCGTTTTGTCTATGTGTCATGGCCGTTTGTGGCATGCTATCTGTCAGTAGTCTGGAAGCGTGTGAAAACCACTTGAGCTGTTGTATATTGATGTGTTCCAATACTGGTATTGTTTTGGTTATCTATCTGATGTTATCGTTTCTAATTCTATCTCTTAATGACACTCCGAATATTCTTCGTAGACAAGTCATTTCTGCTGTCACTATTTTTCTTTTGTCTTGTGCTGTCATTATCCAGGTTTTGCACTGGTAGCATAGTGATGGAATAATAATAGTCTTGTATAATGCAACTTTAGTGTCTATGTTTACATTTTTGTTCCTGAAAATACGTGTCATCTGTCCTAGGATCTGGTATGTTTTGTTGCATTTATTTTGTATCTCTTTACTGGTTTTCCCTTCACTCGATATAAAGCTTCCTAAGTAAGTGAACTCATTTTTTTTCTTTTTTCTAGAACCCTAAGTAAGTGAACACCTGTTTAATGTGTTTATCATCGATGGAGATAGTGATATTTCTTTCTTTCTGTGCTATTGCCATTATTTCGGTCTTTTCAATATTGATCTTCATGTTAAATTTTTGACATGTGTGGAGTTTGTTTATATGGTCTTGCAATTGTTCTTCTGATGTCGCTATTAGTACTTGGTTGTCTGCAAAAAGTAGTTCGTTCAATTTGTCTTTTATGTTATCTTCTTCGTTGGTACTTGTTAGATTGCATATGTCGTCGATATATGTTATAAAAAGTAGAGAGGATAGGACACACCCCTGATTGAATTTGGAACTTATTGGACACACCTGCATTTGTTCTCCTGAGCACACTTCATTTTCTATTAGCAGTGTATTTCGTAGCTGTCAGTTTCTTTTGCTGTGAGGCTGTTAAAGACCATGTTTGACAATGAGTAGCAGAGTGTAGGTATACAAATTGTAGATATTATCTGTTTTTGTTATTTCCATCTTGATTTTTAGGGTGAAGAAGTAATGGTGAAAGTTGGTAGGTCACTGTGTTTGCTTTTTGACGCCTTGTTTCTATTTCTCTGTCTAGTCTTCCACTTTCAGAAAAAATGCTGCCTAGATATTTAAATTATTTTGTCTGTTTAACTTTGGTATTATCTATTGTTATATCCATTGGTGTTGCAGACTTGCTGATTTTTATAACTTCTATTTTTTGTACGTTAATTTTCATGTTGTACTTCTGATATGCTAATAGGAATGCATTGATGTGATTTTGCATATTTTCCTCAGCTTTGCATATTATACTTTGGTCATGGGAAAGTTCGTTGATTTCATTGTTAAGATTCTCATCAGGTTTATTCGCAATGTTTTTATCTTTGTTGATATGAGCTTCTTTTATTATTCTGTCCATGTATATGCTGAAAGCACGCAGCCTTGTCTTACTCTAGATCTTGTTTTGAAAGGCTTAGTCATTCCATATGTTGTCCTTACTAAGCTTTGGCATTTTTGATATATCGCTTCTATATTTTAAAACAGCTGTCCTCTGATGTTATAAATTTCTAGGGTTTATTATTAATAATTAGTATTATTGTTATCGTTTTAGTATTGATGTTCCTGTTGTTGTTATTGTCGTCGGTGTTGTTTTTATTATTATTGTTACTGTTTTCGTTGGTATTGTGATTGTTGCTGTTATTATTGGTGTAACTGTTATTGTAGCTGTCATTCGTTGTTGTTATCTTCGTCATTGTTGTTATTATTGTTGTAGTTTTTATCATTACTATTGTCGTTTTCATTATTGGTGTAGTTATTATCTTTGTTGAGGTTATCATTGTTGCTAAATGTGTCGTTGTTAGTGTTGTTGTTATATTTACGGTTGTTTAGTATCGTTTTTGTGGTTCTCGTTATTAGTGACGTTGTTGTTAATATGTTCTTAGTTAGTATCGTTGGTGTGGTTGTCGTTATTATTGTCATTGTTAGTATCGTTGTTACTTTATTATTTGTAAGGCTACTGTTGCTACGTGTTGTGTTAAGGCTGTCATTATTGTCGTTTTTGCTAAATGTGTCGGTACTAGCATAATTGTTGTGATTGTCGCTATTTTGTCGTTGGTAGTACCGCTGTTTTCGTATTATTGTTGTAGTTATTGTTTGGCCGTCTCGTTGTTGTTTGTTCTCGTTGTTCTTGGGATTGTTGTCACTGTTAGTGTTATTGTTTCGATGTTGCTGTTATTGTTTTTATTCCTGTTATTGTGGTTAAAGCTCATGTAGCGTCAATAGGCGCCAAACTGCTTCGAGTCTCCTCCCAGAAACAACTTGCAGGGCAGTGCTATTGCATCAGAAAGAAAAACTACCTATTGATATTGACATGTGTTTTTAATTATATCTGAGTAACGCGTACACATATATAATTATTTACTTAAAAAAGTAAAAAAAATTTTTAGAGTAAAAAGCACTTAAAAATTGTCCTTGACGCCAACAATTTTTAGCCTACGTCAGAGCGGAAACGTCCATTGACAAAAAGTCATTAAGACCTGAACCTTGATTTTGTAATATCAATTGTATTATGCGTTCAGACGCTGGCTTGAGGCCAATCATACGTTTATAAATTATTGATGAGGATGTTAAATCTCAGAAAATGGAAACTCCCTATATATACTGAACATTTTCGCATACAATAAAATCAGGTGCCTGGAGCTGCATTGCAAGATTATATAAAATATGTTTAAAAAATGTTTATTTAATATTTAATATAGGGCCGTAAATACGTGTTTCTGTTGGGAAAAAAGGAGGGCGCTACCTACATACAAATAAAGATTTCTCGGCCTTTGCACTCTAAAAATTCACTCTACGTCACTATAAATCTCGCGGATTTCCTATTGTATGTAACTTAATTTCTAAATATTGTTTAATTTAATCTCTCACGGTGTTTAATAGTGAATATGCATTTCTACTTAATACCGTAATTTTTTCCCAATGTTCTATAGTTTATTATTCTAGTTAAGTTTAGTTCCGATAGTGTGCGTATTTTAGACTCCGATTTTTAAGAAAATTCATACAGTTGAATCACAAAAATATTATGCGAGAAAATGTATATCACTGCAGTATCAGATTAAAGAACAAAATCCAAATTTAGATTGGCTGTTGAGAATCGTCTGATCGATATTTCTAATAATATATAAATAGAGAAATTTGTCGAGATTATAGAATTGCATCAGAACTTTCAGCCATCACAAATTAATAATTTAAACAAATTAAAATTTGGCCACCTCGAACTCCGTGATTAGAGCATACTTAAAACTTTGGATGCCCGAAATATGTTTATACAACAAACAAATATGAATATTTAAAACGTGATCATTGTCACAATTAACTATTTGACACATCTATTGCTCATAAGGTAACACGTATATACAATGTGACAGTATACAGAATATATTCAATCTGTCCAAATATGTTTTATTACATACTAGCTCTAGTATTGAAATTATGAGAGCATAGCATTTTATTACAAACAGTAGCTAAACATTTATAGCACGTTTCACCAGCTTTGCCCACATTTGAAATCATGCATCTCAGCGAATATATAATGCATTTAATTGATTTTTTGTTTGTAAATTTAGAATGGTATAGATCCTATAAGTTAATTTTTTCATTAAAATGAATTCATTGGTGTCAATTATCGCTTTATTGCGATATAGAACATGTCTACTTGTCAAGATACATATCACATACACAAATTAGGATGTTTACAATCAATTATAAGACGTCATTTACACATGATGTTATAAACATTGTTTATCATGCATTAACATGATAAATTTGGCGATTCTGTACTGTTAAACACAAGACAGACAATGTTTAAAGGTTTTATCCGGTGTAATGTCTGAAGTTGTAAAACTTTTTTTTCGATACACAATAATTACTATGCCGACATAAATCAAAGATTTTCATTCATGCATAAAAACTGGACATGATGCATAACTATAAAGAATAAATTTGTTGGGTCTAACCAAAAATAATATCGTATGCAAAACATGGCATTAATACGTTAGACGGTTACTCGGATAATTACATTTGTTTGATGGTAAAGCTAGTCAAACTCGCTATAGTAAAAGAGTATTGTACAACAAGAGTGAAGTTTAACAAGTTATTAGGTTTACACAAATGTAAAATCTGACTACAATACGAGAATATTTTAGCAATTGCAGTATCCAATTAGTGTTATGTCTGTGTCAATCTCTGACGTCAGTTTTACATGTAAAAAAATATTTCTAACCTAAAACATATTGTATTCGAGCTACAATCAATGTAGAGAGATAAATTACACGTAGGCCTATACAATAATCAAACACTATTGATATGCGGTGATCAACTTCAATTACATCAACATGTCTTTCGTTCTGAGTTTGTCATCTGTACCTTTCACTTTACATTTCACTTTCACCTCAATATTTTTAATGCATTCTTGTACGTTATTGTTTCTATATTATAATAAGTACAATAACTTTTTTGTGATTTCTTGAATTAATTAGGAAAGAAACACATTTAGATTATGTGTCGAGTTACGTTAAAATAATAGTTTTCTATGTATGATTTTCTAACAAAAGTTGTTTATAGAAAAGTTCAAATGAACTGACCTCCAATCTGTTTTGCGTGGTAGGAGATGCACCCCTGTAGACATTGTATGGTTTTGACATCTTGCAAGTTCTGGTCTGTAGTCCTGGACGACTGCAGGTCAAGATCTGATTACTTCGGATTCAATACGAAAGCGATACACGTTAACACTCAAATGGCTTCAGTTGTGTAGACTTAATGCGAGCTTCTCTTTATATATGATGATTCGAAATTGAGTGAATGAACTGTTTTATGGGCACATGTTTCTACTGAAATATCAGATCTGTACTACTCTTTCCGCTGTAGGTCGTAGCTCGGATTTGAGAGGATCTGCGTGCGTCATGCAAGACTGCATAGATAGCATACATAGCGGATTCCTTAAATACCCATGTTTCCTGTAAATATTTACACATTATCGTTCCTGCGCGAGCACATGCGCAGAAAGTGAATGCCTCTGTTACGTTTTTGATAGAGTGAGTCAAAGAAGGCAGCTTAAATTTCGCGTTGTACCATGTTTAGCAAACAAATACAAAATACATAGTGTTTCTGGGGAGGGCAGAATAGTATGGATAATATTCTTCACAGAAAACGCGGACAGAGTGGACATTAAAGATGGGCTTGTCTTTCCAGCAAACAAAACGAATACATGCCGGTATATTAAATGTTAGCTACTATAATAATTGAATCATTTTGGAAACCAAGTTTACTTGTTTGTAATAAAGAATCACTACTTGAAATGAAGTTTTACCACAACGGGATACATTTCTGGCCATCCTCTAGCTATACAGCTGAGTATTTAAATACAAAAAACAGAGCTATGTATTCACGGCTCAGTTTATCCTTATGCTATATATTATCGCAGAAAATACATGCTCACTGGGACTGGGCACAAATTTAGATTAGCAAATCAATTTTTTTGTTTCGTTACTTGCTCAGTGCAGTGTGTATTTTTGGTCGGTGGCTAACTCTGAAAGAATACATTTCTTGTACCCGATTACCAGATAGTGTTGTGAGAAGGAAGAGCGCGCGTGAAGAGGTGCACGGGCAAGTACTCTGATAAAAATAGACGGCAAATAGAAAAAAAATTGCCTTCTCCATATATGGAGGGTTGTTTGTGTGCTGTGTTTTTTGAAAGAAGGAGCTGAAGCGTAAGTGCAAAAATAAACTGGTATACAACTAGGATACAATGTGCTCACAACCAAAAATTTAGACAAACTACAAAACATTAAAAAACACTACAAAACACTAAAAAATACAACACAACACAACGACTACAAAACACTACATAACACTACAAAGCACTACAAAAACACTCAAAAAAACCAAAAAACACTACACAACACTACAAATACTCTACAACACTACAAAACACAACAAAACAGTACACAACACTACAAAAAGACTAGAAAACACGACAAAACAGTACATAACATTATAAAATACTACAAAACACTACAAATACATTACAATACACTACAAACTACAACACACTACACAACACTACAACAACACTACAAAACACTACAAACTCTACAAAGCAATACAAAAACACTAAAACACTACAAAACACTAAAAAGACTACAAAACTACAACACTACAAAATACTACACAGCACTACAAAACACTACAAAAATACAAAAACACTGCATAACACTATAAAACACATCAAACATTAAAAACTACAAAACACTACATAAACACTGCAAAACACTACAAAACTAAACATTACAAAAACATTACAAAACAATACAAAAAAATACTAAAAAAACAAAACACAACACTACAAAAACACAACAAAAACACAACAAAACACTACAAAAACATTATACATTACTAGAAAACAGTACAGAACACTACATTACACTACACAACACCACAAAATACTACAAAACACTACAGACAACTACAAAACAGTACAAAACACTGCTAAACACTACAAAAACACTACAAAACTGCAAAGTCACTACAAAAAAACTACAAAACAATACATAACCCTACAAAAACACTACAACAGTACAGAACAATACACAACACTACAAAACACTACAAAAACGAAAAAACAAGACAATACAAAACACTACAAAAAATGAAAAAACAAACACTACAAAACTACCTAACACTACAAAACAACACAAAAACACTGGCATCGTGTGCGATTGTGGCAAAGGGCGATGGGGCAATGGATCGCGCTGACGTTTTGAACTCCTTAAGAGATATAACACGCGAGAGTGAGACGAATGTGGATGATGATTCCTTTTCAATGGCGAGGATTAAAGATCAGGGATTGAGATGCGGTGTTGCTAGAGGTGAACATTTTGGAGGGCGCAGAAGAATGATGGTCAACCAGCATAGGACCGGTACTGTCAGCAGAAGTGTGATGGCGGATACACTCAAGGAGAGATCGGAGCAACTATGGATGTGTCCAGTTTGCGGTGATGATGATCCGACGACTAACTAACTAACTAACTAACAAAAACACTACAAAACACTACACAAGCACTTCAAAACACTATAAAACAGTGTAAAAATGAAGTTTAAAAGATATATTATTGTAGAGGCCCATGATCACGTATATGTGCAACGTTGTGTGTTTGTTGTTAATGGCCTTGATGGTGTGACCTCTGAATGACAACAGATTGACCATGTGGACTCCGAAAAGTTATAAACAACTAAGGTTTTATATAAACCAATCTCAACACGGGGTTTTTCCTGAGTAAGTTCAGGTTGTTCTCGAACTGTTTATTTATATCTATCGATGTTACATTCTCAGGAATCAAGAGGAGACAAAAAGAATAAGTAAAATAACAATGCTGTTATCACATTACTCACTCGTACTTCCAACAGTTCAATACATCACATCGAGTACTTACAATTGTCTGTCAACTAGGTCTTGTAGTTTGGTGGTTTTGTGAGTGAGTTTTCTATTCTGTTTTCTTAACAATCACAACTACCCGTTAAACTATTAATTACTAACTAAATCTAATAAATCTACTACTGTTCTGTTCTCAGTTCTTGTGGAATCAAAAAGGAAAAACAATCTCGAAGACTATTTCACAAGACGTTAATTTCGGTTGGTAAATCTTGTAAGAAAAATGTTAGTTTTATCTTGTCATTGTTTATCTAGTTCTTTGCTTCTATAACACTGTCACTGGTGTAGTATAGTTCCTACGAAATGTTCTTGTAGAAGGATTGAGCGATGTATAAAAATCCCAAGATACAAACGAAAGTTCATATAAAGTAGTTCACTGGTTCTTCGCTAGTTTGTGTAATGTTCGGGTTTCAGGCTTCTAGGTCTACGTTCCGTTTTTCTTCTCTTGAGGTCTTCTACTGCCAATAAGATAAAGTCTGTTTCCAGACGACTATGTAATTCAGGATCAAACTCAGCTTTCAAGTTAAATAAAGTCGGTTTCCAGACGACTATGTTTTTCAGGATCAGGCTCAACTTCCTGTCTTAAAAATCTAGTAAGGTGTTGTTCCTTCCTTCTCTTGTATACAAAGTGTCACTAGTGTTCTGGCGTGTAACCGAGGGCGCTGGAAGAAGATAAACTTCTTCACCTAATCTAATACTCCCTCTTAGCTAAAACGATTCTACCGTTGGAGAGTCTTACTTTCAACTCTCTGATCCAAACACTAGGAAATTAACCCTTGATAATACTGGTTGTTCAGGCCGTCAAGAATATAAACCAAGTTTGATGCGTCAGTTGACATACGAGTACCTATTGTACGTTGATTATATACAACTCTTTCGTTGACTATCTACCCTATTGGTTAGAATTCCGCCTACAATTGCACTACACAAGACAGAACCTTACTTTAAACTCCTAGCCATGAATTATACCTATGCCAATCATACATTACAAGAGACACATCTGGCTGTGTTGGCCAATCATAGGTTCTCTGCAAATACTATGTCTAATTCCACGTTTTCTATCTAAAACGCTATATCATTCCCTGCTGTTCTTCAAACATAGAGGACACACCTCTGACAGCTAATGTAAAATATCAAATCACAGAATATGTCTCTGACAACTTAATCATAGACATTCACAAGTACTAATGTCTGTTTCTAAGTTTACTATCTGAAACATTTCATATCTCCCTACTGTTCTTCAAACATAGTGGACACCTCTGACAGTTTGTCAGTCATAGGTCTTTGCAAATACTATGTCTATTTCTAAGTTTTATATCTAGTTAGTTAGTTAGTTAGTCGTCGGATCATCATCACTGCAAACTGGACACATCCATAGTTGCTCCGATCTCTCCTTGAGTGTATCCTCCATCACACTTCTGCTGACAGTACCGGTCCTATGCTGGTTGACCATCATTCTTCTTCGCCCTCCAAAACGTTCACCTCTAGCAACACCACATTTCAATCCCTGATTTTTAATCCTGGCCATTGAAAAGGTTTCATCATCCACATTAGTCTCACTCTCGCGTGTTATATCTCTTAAGGAGTTGAAAACGTCAGCGCGATCCATTGCCCCATCGCTCTGTGCCACAATCACACACGATGCCAGTTGATCCGCTCTTTCATTGCCTCGAACGCCCACATGTCCTGGCACGAAAATAAATGTAACCGCTTTCAAGCTCGCATTTCTCAAAGCCTCAATCCATTGTTCGCGAACGAGACCCACTTGTACCTTCTTAATCATACTCATAGAGTCACTCAAGATGCAGACCTGCGTTACCTTCTGTGTTCGTAGCCACTCAAATGCCTAGGTCACCGCCATAGTCTCCATGGTCAGACTACTCGTAGTGACCGCAAAGGCACCACTTTCCTCCTTGATCGTTTTACCTGCGCACTGAGCTGTAAAGGCCCAAGCACTGCGAACATGCCTAATTACAGATCCATCAGTGTATATAATCACATCCCCCTCTTTGGTATTCTCACTGATTAAAGCCTGCACTTCTTTCTCCACAGTTGTGGGCCACCATTCTCTGCATTCCCTGTCAAGTGATATTACTACTCTCAAACAAGTTTCGAAATATGTGGGTAGACCTATCCATTCCGCACCTGCTGCCACATCCTGTAATCTGCACACGCTTTGTATTACATCCTCAGCACGTCCCATCCACGACCTTCCTCTCTTGAGTCTGCTGCCTTTAACTTTCTGTATTTAGGAATGCAACGGGTGTTCCTTATCTGCATGCATTTGAAGGTACGCCCGTGCACGGCAATACTGTAAGTTTTCTATCTAAAACGTTATATCATTCCCTACTGTTCTTCAAACATAGAGGACACACCTCTGACAGCTAATGTAAATATCAAATCACAGAATATGTCTCTGACAACTTGTCAATCATAGACATTCACCAGTTCACACAGTTAAAATATCCACTTCTACACACAATATCACTCGCGATTTACGTTGATTATTTGAATATCTTATTCTTGACTATCGAAATGCCTAGGTGTTACTTTTCTATATTGGCTTTTCCCTGTAATATCTTCTCTATAACTGACCTGTAGTTGTCGATGTTTCGGCCTCTTAGTTTTAAACTCAACTGATGTGACTGCTTTCTTCAAACAACGAGACTCAACTGATGTACTATGTCTCCGTAGACTCTGAATGAACTGATGTCTTCGTAGGCACTTCCCGGACTATATTACCCCAAGAAGGCCGTAACGTGGTTCTCCTCACATGTTGATGGTTTGATGTTAACTCACCAAGTACTAGGACTGAATTGATTTTAAATTGCAAGATAATATCTTCGTCTACTGGTGAACTCACTCAGCAATCCGTGAATACTTAAATTAAACATTAAGTTGGTATTTTCTCTCTCTCAAAATATGTACACTTCCAAACCCGTCTTTCAAGTTTAACAAAGGCCACCCCGCAGTACCCTATCTTTGGTATAAAACAAAAAATGGTCGTCTGTTTTAAAGTGGAATTAACTCTTTAGCTTAATAATTTCTTACTATGTCCGAGTTGTCTAACTCTGACTGATAAACCGTCTATGTCAATGTAGTCACTGTTACATACGTCCCATAATACAAATTAAATTGAGGTATTACTTTGTCTCAAGGTAATAGAAAAATTCGTCTTAACAGTGACTTATGTCCTACTGTCTTTCTATCTTTCTTACATGAATATGTCAAAAAATGTATCAAAATCATTATCTACACTACATAACCTAAATTCAATGCAATCACAAAACAACGAGAATCAACAATATACATGGCATAATATCAATGCAATTATGAAAACAACAAAATAAATCTTATCATCAAAATTTCCACTTTTCACACCCAAAAAAATATATTTTGTGGCTTCCTCCACTTCTCCACCTCTGTTATTGATTAGTCCACCTACGGACTAATGTCGACGTTCAGATCTCTTCTCACCTATCATACTTTGGTGAGTCAATCAATTTCTATTGGGCTTGGCATACACTAATTGGTCCGCCATGTCCGCTCTCCGAAAAAGAGTGGCCAGGACACAGTTTCCATCCTTCTCAAAATTTCTTCCAAAATCTAGTGATTATGAGCTATCACCTTTTTGGAACACCTCGTAACTCGGTGTTTCTCCTAAAATACTTCATGAATTACAATTCAAGCACATACAACAATTTCAAATAAACCATCAAAACACTTAAAAATCATCACAACATGTCATAAATTTATGAAACATTACACCAAGAAATGAAGCTCCACCTGGAAAAATCATGATTACTTTCTTCCGCATTCAAAATTTACTTATATCCCTTGATTTCTTTTCCCAAATCCTCATGAAACTTTCAGAATCCGAAACTCCACTTAGCTATGTACTGGCCTGATACATAGCCGATAGTCTTCAGCTTCCCAAAATCTGGTGTTACAAAAATTTCCTTCATGTAATTATCTCTTTACTCAGTTTTCTGATAAAACATGATAGGTTGTAATTTTTCAACCAAAACTTCCAGTATATTGTATCCTACTCCCAGTGTTCAGCATGACCTTCTTTTCTGACAGTCTATCGGTTCTCTGAGCTCATGTTCCCTTAGAACATACTTACCCCCAGCTTAGATTTCAGCTTCCCACTCTTCAGCAACACCTTCATAACAAACAGAATATTATATACATCATAAATGCATAAATTTACACAAGTACAACATACACTCAAATTCACTATCAAATATTTCCGCTATGAACTTCCCTTCCATAAATTCCTGCTTTATAATACATCCCTTGTCTAGTGTCTATCTGGACATTCCTTTCTGACAGTTTGTCAGTTCTCTGATCTCATGTACATCTTAAAACAGACATACTCCCAGCTTAGAGTCCAGTTTTCTCACTTCAATAATACATTCATAACACAGAAACATTATTTCATCAATTTCACAAAATACCACATGACCCAATCTCTCTGTAGGATCCGTCAATTTCTGTCAAATTCGTCATCTGTCCCGCCTACAAATTAACTAATCCCCTATTTTCAGTCACATTGTCTATGATCAGAGTTATCTTCCGATTATCTAGTTCTCTATTAGACACTTTAATAGTTTCAGGATTGCTTGAAGTAACTCTTCTTTTTGGCCTCCGCCAATCATCTCCTTAAGTGCCTCAACTTTGTGCCTTAACTGACACTTATTCACTTTTTTCTTCTTCCGAATCGGTGCTTCAGAATAAAATCTGGTATCTGACGATTTCTTCATCTGTTCTCTTCTACTTTTCCTCTCTTGGACTCTTGCCTAGTAATCCTGCATGGTCCATTATCCGTATCTTCTCTTGACTCAGAAGTTACCTCTGGATCATCAGAAGCAGTCAAATAAGATTCTGTTTCCGAATCCCTTTTCCTCTGTTCCATTTCTGACTCTCCTCCCATTATTTCTCCTTCACAGCTTCCTATATTTGTTCCTAAATTTCGATCCTCTAAATCTTCTATTATTTGTCCATCTTCTTCGGGTTCCACTTCTATTTGTTCTCCTCCATAACTTCCTATGTTCGGCCTCAAACTTTGGTCCTCTGAACTCGTTATTATATATTTCGAACAGCATGGTTCCTGTCCAGAACTCAACTGTATTAAAGCAGGGGGTGTTACTTGTGTATCTTCCCATTCATAGGACCGTGTCTACGTCATACACAAACTTTTCGTGACCTGACCTTCTGACCTACTTTCTAGACTGCATTAATGCATGAAGTTAAAAAGGTCAGTCCAACCTAATGACAAGTATACAAACATTGTCAAGCATTCAAACATCTAAATGTGTATACTTCAACAAGCGACCTAACAAAGTTTTGTGCCAGAAGTACAGAATTTAGTTACATTCCCAATTGAAATGTTATTCTTCTTCTTACTCATTCTAGCTATCTGTAAATGTATTATACAACTAGATTTGATAACATAATTATAAACCTTAGTACATTTTACCCAAATATAATGTGTACATAATCTCATCATTACACATAAATACATCACTATAGTAATTCCTAACCCAAAATTCAACCTTTATCTTTTACTTGTTTGCAAAGGTTTCCTCACCTTGGAATAATAGTCAGCTGTATCTCCCCCAATATCAGTTGCCTATGAATCTCTCTTACTATTATAAACCTCTGTTTCAGGCTCATGTCTCCCATCTCTATGTAAATATATCTCTGTCCCCTAACTCTATGATCTTTACCCGACACTGACTCTAATCTAACTTTGGTGTGGTACCAAAATAATTTCAATCTCTTCGCCAAACTCTCCCCCATTAAACAAAGGCTAGCCTTAGGCTTTATCTATTAAGGCTTCTACTAATTGTCCCTTAATTTTAATCTGACATATACTTAGGTCACCTTCATCTAACACTTCATTACTATACACATAATGTTTCTCTTTTTCCTTATAACCCCTTATACTTCTTGCACCCAAGACGGGCTGGTTTCCTATGTGCGGGATCCTTTTCCCTGATTCCTTGTTACTGGAGTGTTCCTCCTATTCTCTTCTCTTGGCGATCTACAATACCTCGCTATGTGGCCTCGTCTACCACAACTATAGCATGTTATATCTCTGAAATTTCTTTCTCTTCCAGTCGGTCCATAGTTTTCCTGTATTCTTCTATCAATTTGTCCTTCTTGAGTCCTTTTCTCTAGTATAATCCACTTCCATTGGTGTTTCTCTATCCTCTTTTGGTCTGATATGAAACCTTTTCTCTAAGTTTTCTTCCATAATGGCTGCTTGTATTAACGCTGATAATTCTTGAAAACTCTGTCTTAACAGCTGTCTTTTCAGTTCATTAGACTTCAACCCATCAAACAATATTTCTTGTAACTGTCTATCCACTTATTTAACTTTGACTGTATGTCCAAAGGCTTCATCCGCTATATTTATTAACCTAGTACTTAAGGATTGGATATCCTCGTTTTTTTCTTGCTTAATATGCCTTAATTCAACAAAAGCATCTTGTCCTTCTTTGAGTTCTCCATATCTTCCTTTTAAATGTTGTTTACAATCGTCCCACGTTTCTTCTTTATGGTTTACCAAACGTTTCTGAATGTAATCACTTACTAATCCTGTACTTGTTTTGTAAGCAATTTTCTTTTTCCCAAAGTCGGATACTTCATATATAAACCCATGTTTTTCAATTTGTTTTATCCACGTTCCGAAGTTGTTACCATCCCCTGTATACTTTTGTACATCTGCACTCAGTGCTTGATGTCTAAAGGAATGCTCTGCACCTTCTAAGAGTTTTGAAATCCCTTCTACCATTTTGGATATTACTCTTTCTGGTTCTTTCATTCCTGTAGCCATTATTTCTTATTGCTAAAAAAATTTATTCTAAAGTATAATACAATTCTATTTTCCAATGTTAACACTGTAATGTTTACATCAAATTTCACAAAAAATGTTATCTTATAAACAATACTATCTGTGTTGTTCGTCCATCACAAGTGATGATGACCATTTGTTACATCCACTTTTGAAAATTCAATTTTAGTTATGTCCTTGATTATGAGTTCGTAGATGGCTAATGAGCCCTATTCGAGCTGTAAATGTCCTTGGACAGTTTGGACATGGAATAACGACTGTAGACGGATCTTGGTCTATCCGTGACTTTCTAGCTTCTCTCCGCTGTTGAGCTGCTGCATTTCTCTTCTTTTCACAAAATGATGCGCTCTTTTTTATTTTAGAACACCATGTAGATCTATTTTGTGCAAGTTCTTCCCATGTATCGTGGTCTATTTCAAAGGCTTTCAGTGAGTCCTTTAACGAGTCCTTGTAGCGCTTCCTTTGGCCACCTTGAGATCGTATACCCTTCTCTAGCTCACCATAGAGAAGTATCTTTGGCAGACGATGGTCTGGCATACGCACCAAATGACCTGCCCAACGAATCTGTGTCTGCATCAGGATCGTGTCAATGCTTGGGATACCAGCTCTATCAAGAACAGTGGTATCTGGAATCTTTCCATGCTCCTAGAGTCAGTGAGAAAAGCTTTTCCCTTCGTGTGAATTTTCGTGAATGTGAAAATGACTTGCACTGGGGATTTTGATTAAAGTGAGGAAGAGTTGTGCAAAGCGTCGCCAATACTATCTATATACATCAACGTGACATTAACATCTCATTCATCCAAATGTTTTTATAGAAAATAATGTTCTCTATTTTGACCTCCAGTTCCCTGAGAATTTTCTTCTTTTTTTCCGATTCCACTCTGTCAATCTGTTTCTTTTACTTTCTCTTTACCGCGACAACTCTAGTAAAATCATACTAAAGCTTACTACACCATAACTCAGTGTATTCTGGACACATGAATTTGGTGTACTGCAGCGTACTAGAACAAAAATAAATATCCAGGCATTTTACACCCAAATTTGGTGTATTGCAGCTTACTACGCCAGAACACTAACGTGTTACACACAAATTAGTCTTATGGCTGTTTAGAACGTCAAAACTCGGTGTATTCTGGCATATTACTCACATATTCATTGTACTGAAGCTTTCAACACCGGAATTGAGAGTATTCTGGACACACGAATTCAGTGTATTGCAACTTACTATGTCAGAACACTGGCGTATTAAAAACAAACTAGTTCTATTGCTGTTTAGTACGTCAAAACTCGGTGTATTCTGGAATATTACTCACAAATTCATTGTACTGAAGCTTACTACACTAGAATTCAGTGTATTCTGGCATATTACTCAAAAATTCAATGCACTGAAGCTTACTACACACGAATTCAGTGTATTGCAGCTTACTGCGTCACAGCTCTGGTTAATTCACACGAACTAGGTGCATTGCAGTTCATCATGCAAAGACTCGGTGTTTTCTGGTATATTGCTCACAAATTGAGTGTACTGCAGCTTACTACAACATAACTGTATATCCTGGCATTTTACACACTAATTTGGTGCATTGCAGCTTACTACGTCAGATCACTGACGTATTGCATGCTAATTCGGTCTCTTTGCTGTTTAGTACGTCAAAACTCAGTGTATTCTGGACAAACGAACTTGGTGTATTGCAGCTTACTACGTCAGAACACTGGCGTATTACACACAAACTAGTTCAATTACTGTTGAGTACGTCAAAACTCAGTGTATTCTGGCATATTACTCACAAATTCAGTGCACTGAAGTATGCTACACCAGAATTGAGTATATTCTGGCCTATTACATATGATTTCGTTGTATTGCAGCTTACTTTATCACAACACCGGCGTATTACAAGCAGGTTAGGCCTAGTGCTGTTTAGTAAGTCAAAAGTCAGTGTATGCTTTTATATTACTCACAACTTCATTGTAATGAAGCTTACTACACACGAATTCAGTGTATTGCAGCTTACTGCGTCAAAGCTCTGGTTAATTCACACGAACTGGGTGCATTGCAGTTCATCATGCAAAGACTCGGTATATTCTGGTATGTTACTCACAAATTGAGTGTACTGCAGCTTACTACAGCAGAACTCTGTATATCCTGGCATTTAACACACTAATTTGGTGTATTGCAGCTTATTACGTCAGAACACTGACGTATTACACGAAAATTAGGTCTATTGCAGTTTAGTACGCCAGAACTCGGTGTATTCTGGCATATTACTCACAAATTCTGTGTAATGAACCTTATTACACCATAGCTCAGTGTATTCTGGAAACACGAATTTGGTGTAATGTAGCTTACTACGTCAGAACTCCGGCGTATTACACACGAATTGGGTGTATTGTAGTGTAGTACGCCACAACTCGGTGTATTCTGGCATATTACTCACAAATTCATAGTACTTAAGCTTACTACACTAGAATTGTGTGTATTCTGACATATTACACATGAATTCAATGTATTCTGGCTTACTACGTCATTACACACAAACTAGTTCAATTGCTGTTGAGTACGTCAATACACAGTGTATTCTGGCATATTACTCACAAATTCAGTGCACTGAAGTATGCTATACCAGAATTGATAGTACTCGGTGTATTCTGGCATATTACTCACAAATTGTGTGTAATGAAGCTTACTACACCATAACTCAGTGTATTTTGGACACATGAATTTGGTGTAATGTAGCTTACTACGTCAGAACTCTGTCGTTTTACACACGAATTGGGTGTATTGTAGTGTAGTACGCCAAAACTCGGTGTATTCTGGCATATTACTCACAAATTCATTGTACTTAAGCTTACTACACTAGAATTGTGTGTATTCTGACATATTACACATGAATTCAGTGTATTGCAGCTTACTACGTCAGAACACTGGCGTATTACGCACAAACTAGTTCAATTGCTGTTGAGTACGTCAAAACTCAGTGTATTCTGGCATATTACTCACAAATTCAGTGCACTGAAGTATGCTACACCAGAATTGAGTGTATTCTAGCCTTTTACATATAATTTCGTTGTATTGCATCTTACTACGTCAGAACACCGGCGTATTACAAACAGGTTAGGCCTTGTGCTGTTTAGTAAGTCAAAACTCAGTGTATTCTTTTATATTACTCACAATATCATTGTAATGAAGCTTACTACACACGAATTCAGTGTATTGCAGCTTACTGCGTCAAAGCTCTGGTTAATTCACACGAACTGGGTGCATTGCAGTTCATCATGCAAAGACTCGGTGTATTCTGGTATGTTACTCACAAATTGAGTGTACTGCAGCTTACTACAGCATAACTCTGTATATCCTGGCATTTAACACACTAATTTGGTGTATTGCAGTTTATTACGTCAAAATGAGTGTATTCTGGTATATTAATCACAAATTGGGTATACTGAAGCTTACTACACTAGAATTGAATGTATTCTGGCCTATTACACATGAATTAAGTGTATCGCAGCTTACTACGTCAGATTTGGCGTATTACAGACGAATTGGCTGTATTGCAGTTTAGTACGTCAAAACTGAGTGTATTCTGGCATATTACTCACAAATTGGGTGTACTGAAGCTTACTGCACTAGAATTGAATATATTCTGGCCTATTACACATGAATTAAGTGTATCGCAGCTTACTACGTCAGAACTGGCGTATTACACACGAATTGGGTGTATTGCGATTTAGTACGTCAAAACTCGGTGTATTCCGGCATATTACTCACACATTTGGTGTAATGAAGCTTACTACACTAGAATTGAATGTATTCTGGCTTATTACACATGATTGCAGCTTACTATTATCAGATCTCTGGCGTTTTACACACACATTGGGTTTACTGCTTTACTACGTCAAAACTAAGTGTATTCTAGCATATTGTTCACAATTTCAATGCACTGAAGCTTACTACACACTAATTTAGTGTATTGCAGCTTACTGCGTCAAAGATCTGGTTAATTCATGCGAACTGGGTGCATTGCAGTTCATCATGCAAAGACTCTGTTTAGTACGTCAAGATTCAGTGTATTCTGGTATATTACTCACAAATTGGGTGTACTGAAGCTTACTACACTAGAATTGAGTGTATTCTGGCCTATTACACATGAATTAAGTGTATTGCAGCTTACTACGTCAGATCTCTGGCGTATTACACACGAATTGGCTGTATTGCAGTTTAGTACGTCAAAACTGAGTGTATTCTGGTATATTACTCACAAATTGGATGTACTGAAGCTTACTACACTAGAATTGAATATATTCTGGCCTATTACACATGAATTAAGTGTATCGCAGCTTACTACGTCAGAACTGGCGTATTACACACGAATTGGGTGTATTGCGATTTAGTACGTCAAAACTCGGTGTATTCCGGCATATTGCTCACAAATTTGGTGTAATGAAGCTTACTACACTATAATTGAATGTATTCTGGCCTATTACACATGATTGCCGGGGTGCAAAGGGAACGCATTGCTCTAGGCGGACCCAGGGTTAGCAGATAACCAAGATCCCAAATGTACCTCCACGCGGTGCACCCTGGAAACAGAAATACAGCAGCTCGAGCTGATTCTGGCCAAATCATTTGGGGATCGTGTCCGAAAATGTGGAGGTAGCAGATGGGAAGAGATTTGCCTGCACACGGACAGACATATCTCCGACACCACCAGCATCACCACATATAGCGACACTGTCGACATACAGTGAAGCTAGTCAGTCCAGTCCGAACATTGGAGGGGCGGCCAATGTAAAATGCACGTAAAGGTAGATACATGGCGAGAGACATAGATTTCATACCGAGTACAATGAAACAATGAAAGGGCAGAACAGCGCTAGAGGGCAGCGCGAACTGCAAATAGAAAGTGAAAAGTCCCTAGGAAAGGGGGAGCTACAAGCTCCGTCAGCTCGAGACGGGCTTCTAGTTACCTGAGTTCCTTACAGGCAGAGACCCAGACCCATCCACTGGCGTCTGGTAAAGCAAGAAGACCTAACCCAACTCTAATGTCGAGCCTTCCTAAACCGGAAATATGCTCGCGAAGAGAAAGGGTTCTGTACCCAATGAGCTCAGGCACAAAAGGGACAACGATTTAGCCCTGGCCCAACTCTACTGTCAAGTTTTCCTACACCGGAAATACACTTGAAGAGAGAAAGGGTTCAGTACCTGATGGGCTCAGGCGCTATTGGGACAAGGACGCTCAACTCGAGAACGCCTTGCTCTCAAACGCGTGGTGTGAGACTCGAACTTGGACAAGGGGTACACGTCGGTGAATGACACCTCGGCTAAGAGGGCGAAAGAGCCAGGGTCCAACTCCTCTGTTGAGTTCTTCCCCTTAAGGAACCAGGCTCACGGATGAGAAACGGTTCAGTACCCAATGGGCACAGGCACAGCACGTCCAATTACACGAGGCAAGTTCATAGACAGTGGAACACCTCGTTTGAGTCAGACTAAGAGCAAGAAAATCGTCTGGGCGAAGAGTCTCCACTACGCGTGCCTGGAGACAGATATAGAGGCTGTCACAGGCTAAGGGTAGCCCACCCGAATTGTCAAGGCATGCCGAAATCGGATGTGCTAGGCCTACAAGGCGCATAACGGTGGCACAACGTAATTACGCTCCCGGCGGAAATCGCACGGATATCCGTGATGGTTACAATGGAGCGAACGAAAAACAAACAAACAAACAAACATGATTGCCGCTTGCTATTATCAGATCTCTGGCGTTTTACACACACATTGGGTTTACTGCTTTACTACGCCAAAACTAAGTGTATTCTAGCATATTGTTCACAATTTCAATGCACTGAAGCTTACTACACACTAATTTAGTGTATTGCAGCTTACTGCGTCAAAGATCTGGTTAATTCATGCGAACTGGGTGCATTGCAGTTCATCATGCACAGACTCGGTGTATTCTGGTATATTACTCACAAATTGAGTGTACTGCAGCTTACTACAACTGAACTCTGTATAACCTGACAGTGTACACACAAACTTGGTGTATTGCAGCTTACTACGTTAGAACACAGGCGTATTATACACAAATTAGGTCTGTTGCTGTATAGTACGTCAAAACTCGGTGTATTCTGGCATATTACTCACAAATTCAGAGCATTGAAGCTTACTACACCAGAAATGAGTGTATTCTGGCCCATTACACATGAATTTAGTGTATTGCAGCTTACTACCTTCAGATCTGGCGTATTACACACGAGTTAGGTCTATTTCTGTTTAGTACGTCAAAATTCAGTGTATTATGGTATATTACTCACAAATTGGGTATACTGAAGCTTACTACACTAGAATTGAGTGTATTCTGCCCTATTACACATGATTTCGTTGTATTGAAGCTTAATACGTCACAACACTGGTGTATTACACACAAATTAGGTCTCTTGCTGTTTATTACGTCAAAACTCCATGTATTCTGGCATATTACTCAAAAATTCATTGTACTGAAGCTTACTACACTAGAATTGAGTGTATTCTGGCCTATTACACATGATGTCGTTGTATTGCAGCTTAATACGTCAGAAAACTGGTTTATTTCTCTCAAATTAGGTCTCTTGCTTTTTAGTACGTCAAAACTCTATGATTTCTGGCATATTACTCACAAATTTATTGTACTGAAGCTTACTATACTAGAATTGAGTGTATTCTGGCCTATTACACATGATTTCGTTGTATTGCAGCTTAATACGTCAGAACACTGGTGTATTACTCACAAATTAGGTCTCTTGCTGTTTAGTACGTCAAAACTCCATGTATTCTGGCATATTACCCACAAATTCATTGTACTGAAGCTTACTACACTAGAATTGAGTGTAGTCTGGTCTATTATACATGATTTCGTTGTATTGCAGCTTAAATCGTTAGAACACTGGTGTATTACTCACAAATTAGGTCTCTTGCTGTTTAGTACGTCAAAACTCCATGTATTCTGGCATATTACTCAAAAATTCATTGTACTGAAGCTTACTACACTAGAATTGAGTGTATTATGGCCTATTACACATGATGTCGTTGTATTGCAGCTTAATACGTCAGAAAACTGGTGTATTTCTCACAAATTAGGTCTCTTGCTGTTTAGTACGTCAAAACTCTATGATTTCTGGCATATTACTCACAAATTTATTGTACTGAAGCTTACTAAACTAGAATTGAGTGTATTCTGGCCTATTACACATGATTTCGTTGTATTGCAGCTTAATACGTCAGAACACTGGTGTATTACTCACAAATTAGGTCTCTTGCTGTTTAGTACGTCAAAACTCCATGTATTCTGGCATATTACTCACAAATTCATTGTACTGAAGCCTACTACACTAGAATTGAGTGTATTCTGGCCTAATACATATGATGTCGTTGTATTGCAGCTTAATACGTCAGAACACTGGTGTATTTCTCACAAATTAGGTCTCTTGCTGTTTAGTATGACAAAACTCTATGTATTCTGGCATATTACTCACAAATTCATTGTACTGAAGCTTACTACACTAGAATTGAGTGTATTCTGGCCGATTACACATGATGTCGCTGTATTGCATCTTAATACGTCAGAACACTGGTGTATTTCTCACAAATTAGGTCTCTTGCTGTTTAGTACGTCAAAACTCTAGTATTCTGGCATATTACTCACAAATTCATTGTACTGATGCTTACTACACTAGAATTGAGTGTATTCTGGCCTATTACACATGATGTCGTTGTATTGAAGCATAATACGTCACAACACTGGTGTATTACACACAAATTAGGTCTCTTGCTGTTTAGTACGTCAAAACTCCATGTATTCTGGCATATTACTCAAAAATTCATTGTACTGAAGCTTACTATACTAGAATTGAGTGTATTCTGGCCTATTACACATGATTTCGTTGTATTGCAGCTTAATACGTCAGAACACTGGTGTATTACTCACAAATTAGGTCTCTTGCTGTTTAGTACGTCAAAACTCTATGATTTCTGGCATATTACTCACAAATTTATTGTACTGAAGCTTACTATACTAGAATTGAGTGTATTCTGGCCTATTACACATGATATCGTTGTATTGCAGCTTAATACGTAAGAACACTGGTGTATTACTCACAAATTAGGTCTCTTGCTGTTTAGTACGTCAAAATTCCATGTATTCTGGCATATTACTCACAAATTCATTGTACTGAAGCTTACTACACTAGAATTGAGTGTGATCTGGTCTATTACACATGATTTCGTTGTATTGCAGATTAAATCGTTAGAACACTGGTGTATTACTCACAAATTAGGTCTCTTGCTGTTTAGTACGTCAAAACTCTATGTATTCTGGCATATTACTCACAAATTCATTGTACTGAAGCTTACTACACTAAAATTGAGTGTATTCTGCCCTATTACACATGGTTTCGTTGTATTGAAGCTTAATACGTCACAACACTGGTGTATTACACACAAATTAGGTCTCTTGCTGTTTAGTACGTCAAAACGCCATGTATTCTGGTATATTACTCAAAAATTCACTGTGCTGAAGCTTACTACACTAGAATTGAGTGTATTCTGGCCTATTACACATGATGTCGTTGTATTGCAGCTTAATACGTCGGAAAACTGGTGTATTTCTCACAAATTAGGTCTCTTGCTGTTTAGTACGTCAAAACTCTATGATTTCTGGCATATTACTCACAAATTTATTGTACTGAAGCTTACTATACTAGAATTGAGTGTATTCTGGCCTATAACACATGATTTCGTTGTATTGCAGCTTAATACGTCAGAACACTGGTGTATTACTCACAAATTAGGTCTCTTCCTGTTTAGTACGTCAAAACTCCATGTATTCTGGCATATTACTCACAAATTCATTGTACTGAAGCTTACTACACTAGAATTGAGTGTATTCTGGCCGATTACACATGATGTCGCTGTATTGCATCTTAATACATCAGAACACTGGTGTATTTCTCACAAATTAGGTCTCTTGCTGTTTAGTACGTCAAAACTCTAGTATTCTGGCATATTACTCACAAATTCATTGTACTGATGCTTACTACACTAGAATTGAGTGTATTCTGGCCTATTACACACGATTTCGTTGTATTGCAGCTTAATACGTCAGAACACTGGTGTATTACTCACAAATTAAGTCTCTTGCTGTTTAGTACGTCAAAACTCCATGTATTCTGGCATATTACTCACAAATTCATTGTACCGAAGCTTACTACACTAGAATTGAGTGTATTCTGGCCTAATACATATGATGTCGTTGTATTGCAGCTGGATACGTCAGAACACTGGTGTATTTCTCACAAATTAGGTCTCTTGCTGTTTAGTGTGACAAAACTCTATGTATTCTGGTATATTACTCACAAATTCATTGTACTGAAGCTTACTACACTAGAATTGAGTGTATTCTGGCCGATTACACATGATGTCGCTGTATTGCATCTTAATACGTCAGAACACTGGTGTATTTCTCACAAATTAGGTCTCTTGCTGTTTAGTACGTCAAAACTCTATGTATTCTGGCATATTACTCACAAATTCATTGTACTGAAGCTTACTACACTAGAATTGAGTGTATTCTGGTCTATTTACATGATGTCGCTGTATTGCATCTTAATACGTCAGAACACTGGTGTATTTCTCACAAGTTAGGTCTCTTGCTGTTTAGTACGTCAAAACTCTAGTATTCTGGCATATTACTCACAAATTCATTGTACTGAAGCTTACTACACTAGAATTGAGTGTATTCTGGCCTATTACACATGATTTCGTTGTATTGCAGCTTAAATCGTTAGAACACTGGTGTATTACTCACAAATTAGGTCTCTTGCTGTTTAGTACGTCAAAATTCCATGTATTCTGGCATATTACTCACAAATTGATTGTACTGAAGCGTACTACACTATAATTGAGTGTATTCTGGCCTAATACATATGATTTCGTTGTATTGCAGCTTAATACGTCAGAACACTGGTGTATTACTCACAAATTAGGTCTCTTGCTGTTTAGTACGTCAAAACTCCATGTATTCTGGCATATTACTCACAAATTCATTGTACTGAAGCTTACTACACTAGAATTGAGTGTATTCTGGCCGATTACACATGATGTCGCTGTATTGCATCTTAATACGTCAGAACACTGGTGTATTTCTCACAAATTAGGTCTCTTGCTGTTTAGTACGTCAAAACTCTAGTATTCTGGCATATTACTCACAAATTCATTGTACTGATGCTTACTACGCTAGAATTGAGTGTATTCTGGCCTATTACACACGATTTCGTTGTATTGAAGCTTAATACGTCAGAACACTGGTGTATTACTCACAAATTAAGTCTCTTGCTGTTTAGTACGTCAAAACTCCATGTATTCTGGCATATTACTCACAAATTCATTGTACCGAAGCTTACTACACTAGAATTGAGTGTATTCTGGCCTAATACATATGATGTCGTTGTATTGCAGCTTAATACGTCAGAACACTGGTGTATTTCTCACAAATTAGGTCTCTTGCTGTTTAGTGTGACAAAACTCTATGTATTCTGGTATATTACTCACAAATTCATTGTACTGAAGCTTACTACACTAGAATTGAGTGTATTCTGGCCGATTACACATGATGTCGCTGTATTGCATCTTAATACGTCAGAACACTGGTGTATTTCTCACAAATTAGGTCTCTTGCTGTTTAGTACGTCAAAACTCTAGTATTCTGGCATATTACTCACAAATTCATTGTACTGATGCTTACTACACTAGAATTGAGTGTATTCTGGCCTATTACACATGATGTCGTTGTATTGCAGCTTAATACGTCAGAACACTGGTGTATTTCTCACAAATTAGGTCTTTTGCTGTTTAGTACGTCAAAACTCTATGTATTCTGGCATATTACTCACAAATTCATTGTACTGAAGCTTACTACACTATAATTGAGTGTATTCTGGCCTATTACACATGATTTCGTTGTATTGCAGCTTACTACGTCAGAACACTGGTGTATTACTCACAAATTAGGTCTCTTGCTGTTTAGTACGTCAAAATTCCATGTATTCTGGCATATTACTCAAAAATTCATTGTACTGAAGCTTACTACACTAGAATTGAGTGTATTCTGGCCTATTACACATGATTTCGTTGTATTGCAGTTTACTACGTCAGAACACTGGTGTATTACTCACAAATTAGGTCTCTTGCTGTTTAGTACGTCAAAACTCTATGTATTCTGGCATATTACTCACAAATTCATTGTACTGAAGCTTACTACACTAGAATTGAGTGTATTCTGGTCTATTTACATGATGTCGCTGTATTGCATCTTAATACGTCAGAACACTGGTGTATTTCTCACAAGTTAGGTCTCTTGCTGTTTAGTACGTCAAAACTCTAGTATTCTGGCATATTACTCACAAATTCATTGTACTGAAGCTTACTACACTAGAATTGAGTGTATTCTGGCCTATTACACATGATTTCGTTGTATTGCAGCTTAAATCGTTAGAACACTGGTGTATTACTCACAAATTAGGTCTCTTGCTGTTTAGTACGTCAAAATTCCATGTATTCTGGCATATTACTCACAAATTCATTGTACTGAAGCTTACTACACTAGAATTGAGTGTATTCTGGCCGATTACACATGATGTCGCTGTATTGCATCTTAATACGTCAGAACACTGGTGTATTTCTCACAAATTAGGTCTCTTGCTGTTTAGTACGTCAAAACTCTAGTATTCTGGCATATTACTCACAAATTCATTGTACTGAAGCTTACTACACTAGAATTGAGTGTATTCTGGCCGATTACACATGATGTCGCTGTATTGCATCTTAATACGTCAGAACACTGGTGTATTTCTCACAAATTAGGTCTCTTGCTGTTTAGTACGTCAAAACTCTAGTATTCTGGCATATTACTCACAAATTCATTGTACTGATGCTTACTACACTAGAATTGAGTGTATTCTGGCCTATTACACATGATTTCGTTGTATTGCAGCTTAATACGTCAGAACACTGGTGTATTCCTCACAAATTAAGTCTCTTGCTGTTTAGTACGTCAAAACTCCATGTATTCTGGCATATTACTCACAAATTCATTGTACCGAAGCTTACTACACTAGAATTGAGTGTATTCTGGCCTAATACATATGATGTCGTTGTATTGCAGCTTAATACGTCAGAACACTGGTGTATTTCTCACAAATTAGGTCTTTTGCTGTTTAGTACGTCAAAACTCTATGTATTCTGGCATATTACTCACAAATTCATTGTACTGAAGCTTACTACACTATAATTGAGTGTATTCTGGCCTATTACACATGATTTCGTTGTATTGCAGCTTACTACGTCAGAACACTGGTGTATTACTCACAAATTAGGTCTCTTGCTGTTTAGTACGTCAAAATTCCATGTATTCTGGCATATTACTCAAAAATTCATTGTACTGAAGCTTACTACACTAGAATTGAGTGTATTCTGGCCTATTACACATGATTTCGTTGTATTGCAGTTTACTACGTCAGAACACTGGTGTATTACTCACAAATTAGGTCTCTTGCTGTTTAGTACGTCAAAATTCCATGCATTCTGGCATATTACTCACAAATTCATTGTACTGAAGCTTACTACACTAGAATTGAGTGTATTCTGGCCTATTACACATGATTTCGTTGTATTGCAGCGTAAATCGGTAGAACACTGGTGTATTACTCACAAATTAGGTCTCTTGCTGTTTAGTACGTCAAACCTCTATGTATTCTGGCATATTACTCACAAATTCATTGTACTGAAGCTTACTACACTAGAATTGAGTGTATTCTGGTCTATTTACATGATGTCGCTGTATTGCATCTTAATACGTCAGAACACTGGTGTATTTCTCACAAGTTAGGTCTCTTGCTGTTTACTTCGTCAAAACTCTAGTATTCTGGCATATTACTCACAAATTCATTGTACTGAAGCTTACTGCACTAGAATTGAGTGTATTCTGGTCTATTATACATGATTTCGTTGTATTGCAGCTTAAATCGTTAGAACACTGGTGTATTACTCACAAATTAGGTCTCTTGCTGTTTAGTACGTCAAAACTCTAGTATTCTGGCATATTACTCACAAATTCATTGTACTGATGCTTACTACACTAGAATTGAGTGTATTCTGGCCTATTACACATGATTTCGTTGTATTGCAGTTTACTACGTCAGAACACTGGTGTATTACTCACAAATTAGGTCTCTTGCTGTTTAGTACGTCAAAATTCCATGTATTCTGGCATATTACTCACAAATTCATTGTACTGAAGCTTACTACACTAGAATTGAGTGTATTCTGGCCTAATACATATGATTTCGTTGTATTGCAGCTTAATACGTCAGAACACTGGTGTATTACTCACAAATTAGGTCTCTTGCTGTTTAGTACGTCAAAACTCCATGTATTCTGGCATATTACTCACAAATTCATTGTACTGAAGCTTACTACACTAGAATTGAGTGTATTCTGGCCGATTACATATGATGTCGCTGTATTGCATCTTAATACGTCAGAACACTGGTGTATTTCTCACAAATTAGGTCTCTTGCTGTTTAGTACGTCAAAACTCTAGTATTCTGGCATATTACTCACAAATTCATTGTACTGAAGCTTACTACACTAGAATTGAGTGTATTCTGGCCGATTACACATGATGTCGCTGTATTGCATCTTAATACGTCAGAACACTGGTGTATTTCTCACAAATTAGGTCTCTTGCTGTTTAGTACGTCAAAACTCTAGCATTCTGGCATATTACTCACAAATTCATTGTACTGATGCTTACTACACTAGAATTGAGTGTATTCTGGCCTATTACACATGATTTCGTTGTATTGCAGCTTAATACGTCAGAACACTGGTGTATTACTCACAAATTAAGTCTCTTGCTGTTTAGTACGTCAAAACTCCATGTATTCTGGCATATTACTCACAAATTCATTGTACTGAAGCTTACTACACTAGAATTGAGTGTATTCTGGCCTAATACATATGATGTCGTTGTATTGCAGCTTAATACGTCAGAACACTGGTGTATTTCTCACAAATTAGGTCTCTTGCTGTTTAGTTTGACAAAACTCTATGTATTCTGGTATATTACTCACAAATTCATTGTACTGAAGCTTACTACACTAGAATTGAGTGTATTCTGGCCGATTACACATGATGTCGCTGTATTGCATCTTAATACGTCAGAACACTGGTGTATTTCTCACAAATTAGGTCTCTTGCTGTTTAGTACGTCAAAACTCTAGTATTCTGGCATATTACTCACAAATTCATTGTACTGATGCTTACTACACTAGAATTGAGTGTATTCTGGCCTATTACACATGATGTCGTTGTATTGCAGCTTAATACGTCAGAACACTGGTGTATTTCTCACAAATTAGGTCTTTTGCTGTTTAGTACGTCAAAACTCTATGTATTCTGGTATATTACTCACAAATTCATTGTACTGAAGCTTACTACACTATAATTGAGTGTATTCTGGCCTATTACACATGATTTCGTTGTATTGCAGCTTACTACGTCAGAACACTGGTGTATTACTCACAAATTAGGTCTCTTGCTGTTTAGTACGTCAAAATTCCATGTATTCTGGCATATTACTCAAAAATTCATTGTACTGAAGCTTACTACACTAGAATTGAGTGTATTCTGGCCTATTACACATGATTTCTTTGTATTGCAGTTTACTACGTCAGAACACTGGTGTATTACTCACAAATTAGGTCTCTTGCTGTTTAGTACGTCAAAATTCCATGCATTCTGGCATATTACTCACAAATTCATTGTACTGAAGCTTACTACACTAGAATTGAGTGTATTCTGGTCTTTACATGATGTCGCTGTATTGCATCTTAATACGTCAGAACACTGGTGTATTTCTCACAAGTTAGGTCTCTTGCTGTTTAGTACGTCAAAACTCTAGTATTCTGGCATATTACTCACAAATTCATTGTACTGAAGCTTACTACACTAGAATTGAGTGTATTCTGGCCTATTACACATGATTTCGTTGTATTGCAGCTTAAATCGTTAGAACACTGGTGTATTACTCACAAATTAGGTCTCTTGCTGTTTAGTACGTCAAAACTCTATGTATTCTGGCATATTACTCACAAATTCATTGTACTGAAGCTTACTGCACTAGAATTGAGTGTATTCTGGTCTATTATACATGATTTCGTTGTATTGCAGCTTAAATCGTTAGAACACTGGTGTATTACTCACAAATTAGGTCTCTTGCTGTTTACTACGTCAAAACTCTAGTATTCTGGCATATTACTCACAAATTCATTGTACTGATGCTTACTACACTAGAATTGAGTGTATTCTGGCCTATTACACATGATTTCGTTGTATTGCAGTTTACTACGTCAGAACACTGGTGTATTACTCACAAATTAGGTCTCTTGCTGTTTAGTACGTCAAAATTCCATGTATTCTGGCATATTACTCACAAATTCATTGTACTGAAGCTTACTACACTAGAATTGAGTGTATTCTGGCCTAATACATAGAATTTCGTTGTATTGCAGCTTAATACGTCAGAACACTGGTGTATTACTCACAAATTAGGTCTCTTGCTGTTTAGTACGTCAAAACTCCATGTATTCTGGCATATTACTCACAAATTCATTGTGCTGAAGCTTACTACACTAGAATTGAGTGTATTCTGGCCGATTACACATGATGTCGCTGTATTGCATCTTAATACGTCAGAACACTGGTGTATTTCTCACAAATTAGGTCTCTTGCTGTTTAGTACGTCAAAACTCTAGTATTCTGGCATATTACTCACAAATTCATTGTACTGATGCTTACTACACTAGAATTGAGTGAATTCTGGCCTATTACACATGATTTCGTTGTATTGCAGCTTAATACGTCAGAACACTGGTGTATTACTCACAAATTAAGTCTCTTGCTGTTTAGTACGTCAAAACTCCATGTATTCTGACATATTACTCACAAATTCATTGTACCGAAGCTTACTACACTATAATTGAGTGTATTCTGGCCTAATAATATGATGTCGTTGTATTGCAGCTTAATACGTCAGAACACTGGTGTATTTCTCACAAATTAGGTCTCTTGCTGTTTAGTACGTCAAAACTCTTGTATTCTGGCATATTACTCACAATTTCATTCTACTGATGCTTACTACACTAGAAGTGAGTGTATTCTGGCCTATTACACATGATGTCGTTGTATTGCAGCTTAATACGTCAGAACACTGGTGTATTTCTCACAAATTAGGTCTTTTGCTGTTTAGTACGTCAAAACTCTATGTATTCTGGCATATTACTCACAAATTCATTGTACTGAAGCTTACTACACTATAATTGAGTGTATTCTGGCCTATTACACATGATTTCGTTGTATTGCAGCTTACTACGTCAGAACACTGGTGTATTACTCACAAATTAGGTCTCTTGCTGTTTAGTACGTCAAAATTCCATGTATTCTGGCATATTACTCAAAAATTCATTGTACTGAAGCTTACTACACTAGAATTGAGTGTATTCTGGCATATTACACATGATTTCGTTGTATTGCAGTTTACTACGTCAGAACACTGGTGTATTACTCACAAATTAGGTCTCTTGCTGTTTAGTACGTCAAAACTCTATGTATTCTGGCATATTACTCACAAATTCATTGTACTGAAGCTTACTACACTAGAATTGAGTGTATTCTGGCCTATTACACATGACTTCGTTGTATTACATCTTAATACGTCAGAACACTGGTGTATTTCTCACAAATTAGGTCTCTTGCTGTTTAGTACGTCAAAACTCTATGTATTCTGGCATATTACTCACAAATTCATTGTACTGAAGCTTACTACACTAGAATTGAGTGTATTCTGGTCTATTTACATGATGTCGCTGTATTGCATCTTAATACGTCAGAACACTGGTGTATTTCTCACAAGTTAGGTCTCTTGCTGTTTAGTACGTCAAAACTCTAGTATTCTGGCATATTACTCACAAATTCATTGTACTGAAGCTTACTACACTAGAATTGAGTGTATTCTGGCCGATTACACATGATGTCGCTGTATTGCATCTTAATACGTCAGAACACTGGTGTATTTCTGACAAATTAGGTCTCTTGCTGTTTAGTACGTCAAAACTCTATGTATTCTGGCATATTACTCACAAATTCATTGTACTGAAGCTTACTACACTAGAATTGAGTGTATTCTGGTCTATTTACATGATGTCGCTGTATTGCATCTTAATACGTCAGAACACTGGTGTATTTCTCACAAGTTAGGTCTCTTGCTGTTTAGTACGTCAAAACTCTAGTATTCTGGCATATTACTCACAAATTCATTGTACTGAAGCTTACTACACTAGAATTGAGTGTATTCTGGCCTATTACACATGATTTCGTTGTATTGCAGCTTAAATCGTTAGAACACTGGTGTATTACTCACAAATTAGGTCTCTTGCTGTTTAGTACGTCAAAATTCCATGTATTCTGGCATATTACTCACAAATTCATTGTACTGAAGCTTACTACACTAGAATTGAGTGTATTCTGGCCTAATACATATGATTTCGTTGTATTGCAGCTTAATACGTCAGAACACTGGTGTATTACTCACAAATTAGGTCTCTTGCTGTTTAGTACGTCAAAACTCCATGTATTCTGGCATATTACTCACAAATTCATTGTACTGAAGCTTACTACACTAGAATTGAGTGTATTCTGGCCGATTACACATGATGTCGCTGTATTGCATCTTAATACGTCAGAACACTGGTGTATTTCTCACAAATTAGGTCTCTTGCTGTTTAGTACGTCAAAACTCTAGTATTCTGGCATATTACTCACAAATTCATTGTACTGATGCTTACTACGCTAGAATTGAGTGTATTCTGGCCTATTACACACGATTTCGTTGTATTGAAGCTTAATACGTCAGAACACTGGTGTATTACTCACAAATTAAGTCTCTTGCTGTTTAGTACGTCAAAACTCCATGTATTCTGGCATATTACTCACAAATTCATTGTACCGAAGCTTACTACACTAGAATTGAGTGTATTCTGGCCTAATACATATGATGTCGTTGTATTGCAGCTTAATACGTCAGAACACTGGTGTATTTCTCACAAATTAGGTCTCTTGCTGTTTAGTGTGACAAAACTCTATGTATTCTGGTATATTACTCACAAATTCATTGTACTGAAGCTTACTACACTAGAATTGAGTGTATTCTGGCCGATTACACATGATGTCGCTGTATTGCATCTTAATACGTCAGAACACTGGTGTATTTCTCACAAATTAGGTCTCTTGCTGTTTAGTACGTCAAAACTCTAGTATTCTGGCATATTACTCACAAATTCATTGTACTGATGCTTACTACACTAGAATTGAGTGTATTCTGGCCTATTACACATGATGTCGTTGTATTGCAGCTTAATACGTCAGAACACTGGTGTATTTCTCACAAATTAGGTCTTTTGCTGTTTAGTACGTCAAAACTCTATGTATTCTGGCATATTACTCACAAATTCATTGTACTGAAGCTTACTACACTATAATTGAGTGTATTCTGGCCTATTACACATGATTTCGTTGTATTGCAGCTTACTACGTCAGAACACTGGTGTATTACTCACAAATTAGGTCTCTTGCTGTTTAGTACGTCAAAATTCCATGTATTCTGGCATATTACTCAAAAATTCATTGTACTGAAGCTTACTACACTAGAATTGAGTGTATTCTGGCTATTACACATGATTTCGTTGTATTGCAGTTTACTACGTCAGAACACTGGTGTATTACTCACAAATTAGGTCTCTTGCTGTTTAGTACGTCAAAATTCCATGCATTCTGGCATATTACTCACAAATTCATTGTACTGAAGCTTACTACACTAGAATTGAGTGTATTCTGGCCTATTACACATGATTTCGTTGTATTGCAGCGTAAATCGGTAGAACACTGGTGTATTACTCACAAATTAGGTCTCTTGCTGTTTAGTACGTCAAAACTCTATGTATTCTGGCATATTACTCACAAATTCATTGTACTGAAGCTTACTACACTAGAATTGAGTGTATTCTGGTCTATTTACATGATGTCGCTGTATTGCATCTTAATACGTCAGAACACTGGTGTATTTCTCACAAGTTAGGTCTCTTGCTGTTTAGTACGTCAAAACTCTAGTATTCTGGCATATTACTCACAAATTCATTGTACTGAAGCTTACTACACTAGAATTGAGTGTATTCTGGCCTATTACACATGATTTCGTTGTATTGCAGCTTAAATCGTTAGAACACTGGTGTATTACTCACAAATTAGGTCTCTTGCTGTTTAGTACGTCAAAATTCCATGTATTCTGGCATATTACTCACAAATTCATTGTACTGAAGCTTACTACACTAGAATTGAGTGTATTCTGGCCTAATACATATGATTTCGTTGTATTGCAGCTTAATACGTCAGAACACTGGTGTATTACTCACAAATTAGGTCTCTTGCTGTTTAGTACGTCAAAACTCCATGTATTCTGGCATATTACTCACAAATTCATTGTACTGAAGCTTACTACACTAGAATTGAGTGTATTCTGGCCGATTACACATGATGTCGCTGTATTGCATCTTAATACGTCAGAACACTGGTGTATTTCTCACAAATTAGGTCTCTTGCTGTTTAGTACGTCAAAACTCTAGTATTCTGGCATATTACTCACAAATTCATTGTACTGAAGCTTACTACACTAGAATTGAGTGTATTCTGGCCTATTACACATGATTTCGTTGTATTGCAGCTTAATACGTCAGAACACTGGTGTATTCCTCACAAATTAAGTCTCTTGCTGTTTAGTACGTCAAAACTCCATGTATTCTGGCATATTACTCACAAATTCATTGTACCGAAGCTTACTACACTAGAATTGAGTGTATTCTGGCCTAATACATATGATGTCGTTGTATTGCAGCTTAATACGTCAGATCACTGGTGTATTTCTCACAAATTAGGTCTTTTGCTGTTTAGTACGTCAAAACTCTATGTATTCTGGCATATTACTCACAAATTCATTGTACTGAAGCTTACTACACTATAATTGAGTGTATTCTGGCCTATTACACATGATTTCGTTGTATTGCAGCTTACTACGTCAGAACACTGGTGTATTACTCACAAATTAGGTCTCTTGCTGTTTAGTACGTCAAAATTCCATGTATTCTGGCATATTACTCAAAAATTCATTGTACTGAAGCTTACTACACTAGAATTGAGTGTATTCTGGCCTATTACACATGATTTCGTTGTATTGCAGTTTACTACGTCAGAACACTGGTGTATTACTCACAAATTAGGTCTCTTGCTGTTTAGTACGTCAAAATTCCATGCATTCTGGCATATTACTCACAAATTCATTGTACTGAAGCTTACTACACTAGAATTGAGTGTATTCTGGCCTATTACACATGATTTCGTTGTATTGCAGCGTAAATCGGTAGAACACTGGTGTATTACTCACAAATTAGGTCTCTTGCTGTTTAGTACGTCAAACCTCTATGTATTGTGGCATATTACTCACAAATTCATTGTACTGAAGCTTACTACACTAGAATTGAGTGTATTCTGGTCTATTTACATGATGTCGCTGTATTGCATCTTAATACGTCAGAACACTGGTGTATTTCTCACAAGTTAGGTCTCTTGCTGTTTACTTCGTCAAAACTCTAGTATTCTGGCATATTACTCACAAATTCATTGTACTGAAGCTTACTGCACTAGAATTGAGTGTATTCTGGTCTATTATACATGATTTCGTTGTATTGCAGCTTAAATCGTTAGAACACTGGTGTATTACTCACAAATTAGGTCTCTTGCTGTTTAGTACGTCAAAACTCTAGTATTCTGGCATATTACTCACAAATTCATTGTACTGATGCTTACTACACTAGAATTGAGTGTATTCTGGCCTATTACACATGATTTCGTTGTATTGCAGTTTACTACGTCAGAACACTGGTGTATTACTCACAAATTAGGTCTCTTGCTGTTTAGTACGTCAAAATTCCATGTATTCTGGCATATTACTCACAAATTCATTGTACTGAAGCTTACTACACTAGAATTGAGTGTATTCTGGCCTAATACATATGATTTCGTTGTATTGCAGCTTAATACGTCAGAACACTGGTGTATTACTCACAAATTAGGTCTCTTGCTGTTTAGTACGTCAAAACTCCATGTATTCTGGCATATTACTCACAAATTCATTGTACTGAAGCTTACTACACTAGAATTGAGTGTATTCTGGCCGATTACATATGATGTCGCTGTATTGCATCTTAATACGTCAGAACACTGGTGTATTTCTCACAAATTAGGTCTCTTGCTGTTTAGTACGTCAAAACTCTAGTATTCTGGCATATTACTCACAAATTCATTGTACTGAAGCTTACTACACTAGAATTGAGTGTATTCTGGCCGATTACACATGATGTCGCTGTATTGCATCTTAATACGTCAGAACACTGGTGTATTTCTCACAAATTAGGTCTCTTGCTGTTTAGTACGTCAAAACTCTAGCATTCTGGCATATTACTCACAAATTCATTGTACTGATGCTTACTACACTAGAATTGAGTGTATTCTGGCCTATTACACATGATTTCGTTGTATTGCAGCTTAATACGTCAGAACACTGGTGTATTACTCACAAATTAAGTCTTTTGCTGTTTAGTACGTCAAAACTCCATGTATTCTGGCATATTACTCACAAATTCATTGTACTGAAGCTTACTACACTAGAATTGAGTGTATTCTGGCCTAATACATATGATGTCGTTGTATTGCAGCTTAATACGTCAGAACACTGGTGTATTTCTCACAAATTAGGTCTCTTGCTGTTTAGTGTGACAAAACTCTATGTATTCTGGTATATTACTCACAAATTCATTGTACTGAAGCTTACTACACTAGAATTGAGTGTATTCTGGCCGATTACACATGATGTCGCTGTATTGCATCTTAATACGTCAGAACACTGGTGTATTTCTCACAAATTAGGTCTCTTGCTGTTTAGTACGTCAAAACTCTAGTATTCTGGCATATTACTCACAAATTCATTGTACTGATGCTTACTACACTAGAATTGAGTGTATTCTGGCCTATTACACATGATGTCGTTGTATTGCAGCTTAATACGTCAGAACACTGGTGTATTTCTCACAAATTAGGTCTTTTGCTGTTTAGTACGTCAAAACTCTATGTATTCTGGTATATTACTCAGAAATTCATTGTACTGAAGCTTACTACACTATAATTGAGTGTATTCTGGCCTATTACACATGATTTCGTTGTATTGCAGCTTACTACGTCAGAACACTGGTGTATTACTCACAAATTAGGTCTCTTGCTGTTTAGTACGTCAAAATTCCATGTATTCTGGCATATTACTCAAAAATTCATTGTACTGAAGCTTACTACACTAGAATTGAGTGTATTCTGGCCTATTACACATGATTTCTTTGTATTGCAGTTTACTACGTCAGAACACTGGTGTATTACTCACAAATTAGGTCTCTTGCTGTTTAGTACGTCAAAATTCCATGCATTCTGGCATATTACTCACAAATTCATTGTACTGAAGCTTACTACACTAGAATTGAGTGTATTCTGGCCTATTACACATGCTTTCGTTGTATTGCAGCGTAAATCGGTAGAACACTGGTGTATTACTCACAAATTAGGTCTCTTGCTGTTTAGTACGTCAAAACTCTATGTATTCTGGCATATTACTCACAAATTCATTGTACTGAAGCTTACTACACTAGAATTGAGTGTATTCTGGTCTTTACATGATGTCGCTGTATTGCATCTTAATACGTCAGAACACTGGTGTATTTCTCACAAGTTAGGTCTCTTGCTGTTTAGTACGTCAAAACTCTAGTATTCTGGCATATTACTCACAAATTCATTGTACTGAAGCTTACTACACTAGAATTGAGTGTATTCTGGCCTATTACACATGATTTCGTTGTATTGCAGCTTAAATCGTTAGAACACTGGTGTATTACTCACAAATTAGGTCTCTTGCTGTTTAGTACGTCAAAACTCTATGTATTCTGGCATATTACTCACAAATTCATTGTACTGAAGCTTACTGCACTAGAATTGAGTGTATTCTGGTCTATTATACATGATTTCGTTGTATTGCAGCTTAAATCGTTAGAACACTGGTGTATTACTCACAAATTAGGTCTCTTGCTGTTTACTACGTCAAAACTCTAGTATTCTGGCATATTACTCACAAATTCATTGTACTGATGCTTACTACACTAGAATTGAGTGTATTCTGGCCTATTACACATGATTTCGTTGTATTGCAGTTTACTACGTCAGAACACTGGTGTATTACTCACAAATTAGGTCTCTTGCTGTTTAGTACGTCAAAATTCCATGTATTCTGGCATATTACTCACAAATTCATTGTACTGAAGCTTACTACACTAGAATTGAGTGTATTCTGGCCTAATACATATGATTTCGTTGTATTGCAGCTTAATACGTCAGAACACTGGTGTATTACTCACAAATTAGGTCTCTTGCTGTTTAGTACGTCAAAACTCCATGTATTCTGGCATATTACTCACAAATTCATTGTGCTGAAGCTTACTACACTAGAATTGAGTGTATTCTGGCCGATTACACATGATGTCGCTGTATTGCATCTTAATACGTCAGAACACTGGTGTATTTCTCACAAATTAGGTCTCTTGCTGTTTAGTACGTCAAAACTCTAGTATTCTGGCATATTACTCACAAATTCATTGTACTGATGCTTACTACACTAGAATTGAGTGAATTCTGGCCTATTACACATGATTTCGTTGTATTGCAGCTTAATACGTCAGAACACTGGTGTATTACTCACAAATTAAGTCTCTTGCTGTTTAGTACGTCAAAACTCCATGTATTCTGACATATTACTCACAAATTCATTGTACCGAAGCTTACTACACTATAATTGAGTGTATTCTGGCCTAATAATATGATGTCGTTGTATTGCAGCTTAATACGTCAGAACACTGGTGTATTTCTCACAAATTAGGTCTCTTGCTGTTTAGTACGTCAAAACTCTTGTATTCTGGCATATTACTCACAATTTCATTCTACTGATGCTTACTACACTAGAAGTGAGTGTATTCTGGCCTATTACACATGATGTCGTTGTATTGCAGCTTAATACGTCAGAACACTGGTGTATTTCTCACAAATTAGGTCTTTTGCTGTTTAGTACGTCAAAACTCTATGTATTCTGGCATATTACTCACAAATTCATTGTACTGAAGCTTACTACACTATAATTGAGTGTATTCTGGCCTATTACACATGATTTCGTTGTATTGCAGCTTACTACGTCAGAACACTGGTGTATTACTCACAAATTAGGTCTCTTGCTGTTTAGTACGTCAAAATTGCATGTATTCTGGCATATTACTCAAAAATTCATTGTACTGAAGCTTACTACACTAGAATTGAGTGTATTCTGGCATATTACACATGATTTCGTTGTATTGCAGTTTACTACGTCAGAACACTGGTGTATTACTCACAAATTAGGTCTCTTGCTGTTTAGTACGTCAAAACTCTATGTATTCTGGCATATTACTCACAAATTCATTGTACTGAAGCTTACTACACTAGAATTGAGTGTATTCTGGCCTATTACACATGACTTCGTTGTATTGCAGCTTAATACGTCAGAACACTGGTGTATTACTCACAAATTAAGTCTCTTGCTGTTTAGTACGTCAAAACTCCATGTATTCTGGCATATTACTCACAAATTCATTGTACCGAAGCTTACTACACTAGAATTGAGTGTATTCTGGCCTAATACATATGATGTCGTTGTATTGCAGCTTCATACGTCAGAACACTGGTGTATTTCTCACAAATTAGGTCTCTTGCTGTTTCGTGTGACAAAACTCTATGTATTCTGGCATATTACTCACAAATTCATTGTACTGAAGCTTACTACACTAGAATTGAGTGTATTCTGGCCGATTACACATGATGTCGCTGTATTGCATCTTAATACGTCAGAACACTGGTGTATTTCTCACAAGTTAGGTCTCTTGCTGTTTAGTACGTCAAAACTCTATGTATTCTGGCATATTACTCACAAATTCATTGTACTGAAGCTTACTACACTAAAATTGAGTGTATTCTGGCCTATTACACATGATTTCGTTGTATTGCAGCTTAAATCGTTAGAACACTGGTGTATTACTCACAAATTAGGTCTCTTGCTGTTTAGTACGTCAAAACTCCATATATTCTGGCATATTACTCACAAATTCATTGTACTGAAGCTTACTACACTAGAATTGAGTGTATTCTGGTCTATTGCACATGATTTCGTTGTACTGAAGCTTAAATCGTTAGAACACTGGTGTATTACTCACAAATTAGGTCTCTTGCTGTTTACTACGTCAAAACTCTAGTATTCTGGCATATTACTCACAAATTCATTGTACTGAAGCTTACTACACTATAATTGAGTGTATTCTGGCCTATTACACATGATTTCGTTGTACTGAAGCTTAAATCGTTAGAACACTGGTGTATTTCTCACAAATTAGGTCTTTTGCTGTTTAGTACGTCAAAACTCTATGTATTCTGGCATATTACTCACAAATTCATTGTACTGAAGCTTACTACACTATAATTGAGTGTATTCTGGCCTATTACACATGATTTCGTTGTATTGCAGCTTACTACGTCAGAACACTGGTGTATTACTCACAAATTAGGTCTCTTGCTGTTTAGTACGTCAAAATTCCATGTATTCTGGCATATTACTCACAAATTCATTGTACTGAAGCTTACTGCACTAGAATTGAGTGTATTCTGGTCTATTATACATGATTTCGTTGTATTGCAGCTTAAATCGTTAGAACACTGGTGTATTACTCACAAATTAGGTCTCTTGCTGTTTAGTACGTCCAAATTCCATGTATTCTGGCATATTACTCACAAATTCATTGTAATGAAGCTTACTACACTAGAATTGAGTGTATTCTGGTCTATTACACATGATTTCGTTGTATTGCAGCGTAAATCGGTAGAACACTGGTGTATTACTCACAAATTAGGTCTCTTGCTGTTTAGTACGTCAAAACTCTATGTATTCTGGCATATTACTCACAAATTCATTGTACTGAAGCTTACTACACTAGAATTGAGTGTATTCTGGCCGATTACACATGATGTCGCTGTATTGCATCTTAATACGTCAGAACACTGGTGTATTTCTCACAAGTTAGGTCTCTTGCTGTTTAGTACGTCAAAACTCTAGTATTCTGGCATATTACTCACAAATTCATTGTACTGAAGCTTACTACACTAAAATTGAGTGTATTCTGGCCTATTACACATGATTTCGTTGTATTGCAGCTTAAATCGTTAGAACACTGGTGTATTACTCACAAATTAGGTCTCTTGCTGTTTAGTACGTCAAAACTCCATATATTCTGGCATATTACTCACAAATTCATTGTACTGAAGCTTACTACACTAGAATTGAGTGTATTCTGGTCTATTGCACATGATTTCGTTGTACTGAAGCTTAAATCGTTAGAACACTGGTGTATTACTCACAAATTAGGTCTCTTGCTGTTTACTACGTCAAAACTCTAGTATTCTGGCATATTACTCACAAATTCATTGTACTGATGCTTACTACACTAGAATTGAGTGTATTCTGGCCTATTACACATGATTTCGTTGTATTGCAGTTTACTACGTCAGAACACTGGTGTATTACTCACAAATTAGGTCTCTTGCTGTTTAGTACGTCAAAATTCCATGTATTCTGGCATATTACTCACAAATTCATTGTACTGAAGCTTACTACACTAGAATTGAGTGTATTCTGGCCGATTACACATGATGTCGCTGTATTGCATCTTAATACGTCAGAACACTGGTGTATTTCTCACAAGTTAGGTCTCTTGCTGTTTAGTACGTCAAAACTCTATGTATTCTGGCATATTACTCACAAATTCATTGTACTGAAGCTTACTACACTAAAATTGAGTGTATTCTGGCCTATTACACATGATTTCGTTGTATTGCAGCTTAAATCGTTAGAACACTGGTGTATTACTCACAAATTAGGTCTCTTGCTGTTTAGTACGTCAAAACTCCATATATTCTGGCATATTACTCACAAATTCATTGTACTGAAGCTTACTACACTAGAATTGAGTGTATTCTGGTCTATTGCACATGATTTCGTTGTACTGAAGCTTAAATCGTTAGAACACTGGTGTATTACTCACAAATTAGGTCTCTTGCTGTTTACTACGTCAAAACTCTAGTATTCTGGCATATTACTCACAAATTCATTGTACTGAAGCTTACTACACTATAATTGAGTGTATTCTGGCCTATTACACATGATTTCGTTGTACTGAAGCTTAAATCGTTAGAACACTGGTGTATTTCTCACAAATTAGGTCTTTTGCTGTTTAGTACGTCAAAACTCTATGTATTCTGGCATATTACTCACAAATTCATTGTACTGAAGCTTACTACACTATAATTGAGTGTATTCTGGCCTATTACACATGATTTCGTTGTATTGCAGCTTACTACGTCAGAACACTGGTGTATTACTCACAAATTAGGTCTCTTGCTGTTTAGTACGTCAAAATTCCATGTATTCTGGCATATTACTCACAAATTCATTGTACTGAAGCTTACTGCACTAGAATTGAGTGTATTCTGGTCTATTATACATGATTTCGTTGTATTGCAGCTTAAATCGTTAGAACACTGGTGTATTACTCACAAATTAGGTCTCTTGCTGTTTAGTACGTCCAAATTCCATGTATTCTGGCATATTACTCACAAATTCATTGTAATGAAGCTTACTACACTAGAATTGAGTGTATTCTGGTCTATTACACATGATTTCGTTGTATTGCAGCGTAAATCGGTAGAACACTGGTGTATTACTCACAAATTAGGTCTCTTGCTGTTTAGTACGTCAAAACTCTATGTATTCTGGCATATTACTCACAAATTCATTGTACTGAAGCTTACTACACTAGAATTGAGTGTATTCTGGCCGATTACACATGATGTCGCTGTATTGCATCTTAATACGTCAGAACACTGGTGTATTTCTCACAAGTTAGGTCTCTTGCTGTTTAGTACGTCAAAACTCTAGTATTCTGGCATATTACTCACAAATTCATTGTACTGAAGCTTACTACACTAAAATTGAGTGTATTCTGGCCTATTACACATGATTTCGTTGTATTGCAGCTTAAATCGTTAGAACACTGGTGTATTACTCACAAATTAGGTCTCTTGCTGTTTAGTACGTCAAAACTCCATATATTCTGGCATATTACTCACAAATTCATTGTACTGAAGCTTACTACACTAGAATTGAGTGTATTCTGGTCTATTGCACATGATTTCGTTGTACTGAAGCTTAAATCGTTAGAACACTGGTGTATTACTCACAAATTAGGTCTCTTGCTGTTTACTACGTCAAAACTCTAGTATTCTGGCATATTACTCACAAATTCATTGTACTGATGCTTACTACACTAGAATTGAGTGTATTCTGGCCTATTACACATGATTTCGTTGTATTGCAGTTTACTACGTCAGAACACTGGTGTATTACTCACAAATTAGGTCTCTTGCTGTTTAGTACGTCAAAATTCCATGTATTCTGGCATATTACTCACAAATTCATTGTACTGAAGCTTACTACACTAGAATTGAGTGTATTCTGGCCTAATACATATGATTTCGTTGTATTGCAGCTTAATACGTCAGAACACTGGTGTATTACTCACAAATTAGGTCTCTTGCTGTTTAGTACGTCAAAACTCCATGTATTCTGGCATATTACTCACAAATTCATTGTGCTGAAGCTTACTACACTAGAATTGAGTGTATTCTGGCATATTACACATGATTTCGTTGTATTGCAGTTTACTACGTCAGAACACTGGTGTATTACTCACAAATTAGGTCTCTTGCTGTTTAGTACGTCAAAACTCTATGTATTCTGGCATATTACTCACAAATTCATTGTACTGAAGCTTACTACACTAGAATTGAGTGTATTCTGGCCGATTACACATGATGTCGCTGTATTGCATCTTAATACGTCAGAACACTGGTGTATTTCTCACAAGTTAGGTCTCTTGCTGTTTAGTACGTCAAAACTCTATGTATTCTGGCATATTACTCACAAATTCATTGTACTGAAGCTTACTGCACTAGAATTGAGTGTATTCTGGTCTATTATACATGATTTCGTTGTATTGCAGCTTAAATCGTTAGAACACTGGTGTATTACTCACAAATTAGGTCTCTTGCTGTTTAGTACGTCCAAATTCCATGTATTCTGGCATATTACTCACAAATTCATTGTAATGAAGCTTACTACACTAGAATTGAGTGTATTCTGGTCTATTACACATGATTTCGTTGTATTGCAGCGTAAATCGGTAGAACACTGGTGTATTACTCACAAATTAGGTCTCTTGCTGTTTAGTACGTCAAAACTCTATGTATTCTGGCATATTACTCACAAATTCATTGTACTGAAGCTTACTACACTAGAATTGAGTGTATTCTGGCCGATTACACATGATGTCGCTGTATTGCATCTTAATACGTCAGAACACTGGTGTATTTCTCACAAGTTAGGTCTCTTGCTGTTTAGTACGTCAAAACTCTAGTATTCTGGCATATTACTCACAAATTCATTGTACTGAAGCTTACTACACTAAAATTGAGTGTATTCTGGCCTATTACACATGATTTCGTTGTATTGCAGCTTAAATCGTTAGAACACAGGTGTATTACTCACAAATTAGGTCTCTTGCTGTTTAGTACGTCAAAACTCCATATATTCTGGCATATTACTCACAAATTCATTGTACTGAAGCTTACTACACTAGAATTGAGTGTATTCTGGTCTATTGCACATGATTTCGTTGTACTGAAGCTTAAATCGTTAGAACACTGGTGTATTACTCACAAATTAGGTCTCTTGCTGTTTACTACGTCAAAACTCTAGTATTCTGGCATATTACTCACAAATTCATTGTACTGATGCTTACTACACTAGAATTGAGTGTATTCTGGCCTATTACACATGATTTCGTTGTATTGCAGTTTACTACGTCAGAACACTGGTGTATTACTCACAAATTAGGTCTCTTGCTGTTTAGTACGTCAAAATTCCATGTATTCTGGCATATTACTCACAAATTCATTGTACTGAAGCTTACTACACTAGAATTGAGTGTATTCTGGCCTAATACATATGATTTCGTTGTATTGCAGCTTAATACGTCAGAACACTGGTGTATTACTCACAAATTAGGTCTCTTGCTGTTTAGTACGTCAAAACTCCATGTATTCTGGCATATTACTCACAAATTCATTGTGCTGAAGCTTACTACACTAGAATTGAGTGTATTCTGGCCGATTACACATGATGTCGCTGTATTGCATCTTAATACGTCAGAACACTGGTGTATTTCTCACAAATTAGGTCTCTTGCTGTTTAGTACGTCAAAACTCTAGTATTCTGGCACATTACTCACAAATTCATTGTACTGATGCTTACTACACTAGAATTGAGTGAATTCTGGCCTATTACACATGATTTCGTTGTATTGCAGCTTAATACGTCAGAACACTGGTGTATTACTCACAAATTAAGTCTCTTGCTGTTTAGTACGTCAAAACTCCATGTATTCTGACATATTACTCACAAATTCATTGTACCGAAGCTTACTACACTATAATTGAGTGTATTCTGGCCTAATACATATGATGTCGTTGTATTGCAGCTTAATACGTCAGAACACTGGTGTATTTCTCACAAATTAGGTCTCTTGCTGTTTAGTACGTCAAAACTCTTGTATTCTGGCATATTACTCACAATTTCATTGTACTGATGCTTACTACACTAGAAGTGAGTGTATTCTGGCCTATTACACATGATGTCGTTGTATTGCAGCTTAATACGTCAGAACACTGGTGTATTTCTCACAAATTAGGTCTTTTGCTGTTTAGTACTTCAAAACTCTATGTATTCTGGCATATTACTCACAAATTCATTGTACTGAAGCTTACTGCACTAGAATTGAGTGTATTCTGGTCTATTATACATGATTTCGTTGTAATGCAGCTTAAATCGTTAGAACACTGGTGTATTACTCACAAATTAGGTCTCTTGCTGTTTAGTACGTCCAAATTCCATGTATTCTGGCATATTACTCACAAATTCATTGTAATGAAGCTTACTACACTAGAATTGAGTGTATTCTGGTCTATTACACATGATTTCGTTGTATTGCAGCGTAAATCGGTAGAACACTGGTGTATTACTCACAAATTAGGTCTCTTGCTGTTTAGTACGTCAAAACTCTATGTATTCTGGCATATTACTCACAAATTCATTGTACTGAAGCTTACTACACTAGAATTGAGTGTATTCTGGCCGATTACACATGATGTCGCTGTATTGCATCTTAATACGTCAGAACACTGGTGTATTTCTCACAAGTTAGGTCTCTTGCTGTTTAGTACGTCAAAACTCTAGTATTCTGGCATATTACTCACAAATTCATTGTACTGAAGCTTACTACACTAAAATTGAGTGTATTCTGGCCTATTACACATGATTTCGTTGTATTGCAGCTTAAATCGTTAGAACACTTTGTGTATTACTCACAAATTAGGTCTCTTGCTGTTTAGTACGTCAAAACTCCATATACTCTGGCATATTACTCACAAATTCATTGTACTGAAGCTTACTACACTAGAATTGAGTGTATTCTGGTCTATTGCACATGATTTCGTTGTACTGAAGCTTAATACGTCAGAACACTGGTGTATTACTTACAAATTAGGTCTCTTGCTGTTTAGTACGTCAAAACTTTATGATTTCTGCAATATTACTCACATATTTATTGTACTGAAGCTAACTACACTAGAATTGAGTGTATTCTGGCCTATTACACATGATTTCGTTGTATTGCAGCTTAAATCGTTAGAGCACTGGTGTATTACTCACAAATTAGGTCTCTTGCTGTTTAGTACGTCAAAACTCAATGTATTCTGGCATATTACTCACAAATTCATTGTACTGAAGCTTACTACACTAGAATTGAGTGTATTCTGCCCTATTACACATCCTTTCGTTGTATTGAAGCTTAATACGTCAGAACACTGGTGTATTACACACAAATTAGGTCTCTTGCTGTTTAGTACGTCAAAACTCCATGTATTCTGGCATATTACTCACAAATTCATTGTACTGAAGCTTACTACACTAGAATTGCGTGTATTCTGCCCTATTACACATGATTTCGTTGTATTGAAGCTTAATACGTCAGAACACTGGTGTTTTACTCACAAATTAGGTCTCCTGCTGTTTAGTACGTCAAAACTCTATGTATTCTGGCATATTACTCACAAATTCATTGTACTGAAGCTTACTACACTAGAATTGAGTGTATTCTTCCCTATTACACATGATTTCGTTGTATTGAAGCTTAATACGTCAGAACACTGGTGTATTTCTCACAAATTAGGTCTCTTGCAGTTTAGTATGTCAAAACTCTATGTATTCTGGCATATTACTCACAAATTCATTGTACTGAAGCTTACTACACTAAAATTGAGTGTATTCTGGCCTTTTACACATGATTTCGTTGTATTGCAGCTTAATACGTCAGAACACTGGTGTATTACTTACAAATTAGGTCTCTTGCTGTTTAGTACGTCAAAACTCTATGATTTCTGCAATATTACTCACATATTTATTGTACTGAAGCTTACTACACTAGAATTGAGTGTATTCTGGCCTATTACACATGATTTCGTTGTATTGCAGCTTAAATCGTTAGAACACTGGTGTATTACTCACAAATTAGGTCTCTTGCTGTTTAGTACGTCAAAACTCAATGTATTCTGGCATATTACTCACAAATTCATTGTACTGAAGCTTTCTACACTAGAATTGAGTGTATTCTGCCCTATTACACATCATTTCGTTGTATTGAAGCTTAATACGTCAGAACACTGGTGTATTACACACAAATTAGGTCTCTTGCTGTTTAGTACGTCAAAACTCCATGTATTCTGGCATATTACTCACAAATTCATTGTACTGGAGCTTACTACACTATAATTGCGTGTATTCTGCCCTATTACACATGATTTCGTTGTATTGAAGCTTAATACGTCAGAACACTGGTGTTTTACTCACAAATTAGGTCTCCTGCTGTTTAGTACGTCAAAACTCTATGTATTCTGGCATATTACTCACAAATTCATTGTACTGAAGCTTACTACACTAGAATTGAGTGTATTCTGGCCTATTACACATGATTTCGTTGTATTGCAGCTTAATACGTCAGAACACTGGTGTATTACTCACAAATTAGGCCTCTTGCTGTTTAGTACGTCAAAACTCCATGTATTCTGGCATATTACTTACAAATTCATTGTACTGAAGCTTACTACACTAAAATTGAGTGTATTCTGGCCTTTTACACATGATTTCTTTGTATAGCAGCTTAATACGTCAGAACACTGGTGTATTACTTACAAATTAGGTCTCTTGCTGTTTAGTACGTCAAAACTCCATGTATTCTGTCATATTACTCACAAATTCATTGTACTGAAGCTTACTACACTAGAATTGAGTGTATTCTTCACTATTACACATGATTTCGTTGCATTGAAGCTTAATACGTCAGAACACTTGTGTATTTCTCACAAATTAGGTCTCTTGCAGTTTAGTATGTCAAAACTCTATGTATTCTGGCATATTACTCACAAATTCATTGTACTGAAGCTTACTACACTAAAATTGAGTGTATTCTGGCCTTTCACACATGATTTCGTTGTATTGCAGCTTAAATCGTTAGAACACTGGTGTATTACTCACAAATTAGGTCTCTTGCTCTTTAGTACGTCAAAACTCCATGTATTCTGGCATATTACTCACAAATTCATTGTACTGAAGCTTACTACACTAAAATTGAGTGTATTCTGGCCTATTACACATGATTTCGTTGTATTGCAGCTTAATACGTCAGAACACTGGTGTATTTCTCACAAATTAGGTCTCTTGCTGTTTAGTACGTCAAAACTATATGTATTCTGGCATATTACTCACAAATTCATTGTACTGAAGCTTACTACACTAGAATTGAGTGTATTCTTCCCTATTACACATGATTTCGTTGTATTGAAGCTTAATACGTCAGAACACTGGTGTATTTCTCACAAATTAGGTCTCTTGCTGTTTAGTACGTCAAAACTCTATGTATTCTGGCATATTACTCACAAATTCATTGTACTGAAGCTTACTACACTAAAATTGAGTGTATTCTGGCCTTTTACACATGATTTCGTTGTATTGAAGCTTAATACGTCAGAACACTGGTGTATTACTTACAAATTAGGTCTCTTGCTGTTTAGTACGTCAAAACTCTATGATTTCTGCAATATTACTCACATATTTATTGTACTGAAGCTTACTACACTAGAATTGAGTGTATTCTGGCCTATTACACATGATTTCGTTGTATTGCAGCTTAAATCGTTAGAACACTGGTGTATTACTCACAAATTAGGTCTCTTGCTGTTTAGTACGTCAAAACTCAATGTATTCTGGCATATTACTCACAAATTCATTGTACTGAAGCTTTCTACACTAGAATTGAGTGTATTCTGGCCTATTACACATCATTTCGTTGTATTGAAGCTTAATACGTCAGAACACTGGTGTATTACACACAAATTATGTCTCTTGCTGTTTAGTACGTCAAAACTCCATGTATTCTGGCATATTACTCACAAATTCATTGTACTGGAGCTTACTACACTAGAATTGCGTGTATTCTGCCCTATTACACATGATTTCGTTGTATTGAAGCTTAATACGTCAGAACACTGGTGTTTTACTCACAAATTAGGTCTCCTGCTGTTTAGTACGTCAAAACTCTATGTATTCTGGCATATTACTCACAAATTCATTGTACTGAAGCTTACTACACTAGAATTGAGTGTATTCTGGCCTATTACACATGATTTCGTTGTATTGCAGCTTAATACGTCAGAACACTGGTGTATTACTCACAAATTAGGCCTCTTGCTGTTTAGTACGTCAAAACTCCATGTATTCTGGCATATTACTTACAAATTCATTGTACTGAAGCTTACTACACTAAAATTGAGTGTATTCTGGCCTTTTACACATGATTTCGTTGTATTGCAGCTTAAAACGTCAGAACACTGGTGTATTACTTACAAATTAGGTCTCTTGCTGTTTAGTACGTCAAAACTCCATGTATTCTGGCATATTACTCACAAATTCATTGTACTGAAGCTTACTACACTAAAATTGAGTGTATTCTGGCCTTTTACACATAATTTCGTTGTAATGCAGCTTAATACGTCAGAACACTGGTGTATTACTTACAAATTAGGTCTCTTTTGTTTAGTACGTCAAAACTCCATGTATTCTGGCATATTACTCACAAATTCATTGTACTGAAGCTTACTACACTAGAATTGAGTGTATTCTGGCCTATTACACATTATTTCGTTGTATTGCAGCTTAATACGTCAGAACACTGGTGTATTACTTACAAATTAGGTCTCTTGCTGTTTAGTACGTCAAAACTCCATGTATTCTGGCATATTACTCACAAATTCATTGTACTGAAGCTTACTACACTAGAATTGAGTGTATTCTGCCCCATTACACATAATTTCGTTGTATTGAAGCTTAATACGTCAGAACACTGGTGTATTACTCACAAATTAGGTCTCTTGCTGTTTAGTACGTCAAAACTCCATGTATTCTGGCATATTACTCACAAATTCATTGTACTGAAGCTTACTACACTAGAATTGAGTGTATTCTTCCCTATTACACATGATTTCGTTGTATTGAAGCTTAATACGTCAGAACACTGGTGTATTTCTCACAAATTAGGTCTCTTGCTGTTTAGTACGTCAAAACTCTATGTATTCTGGCATATTACTCACAAATTCATTGTACTGAAGCTTACTACACTAAAATTGAGTGTATTCTGGCCTTTTACACATGATTTCGTTGTATTGCAGCTTAATACGTCAGAACACTGGTGTATTACTTACAAATTAGGTCTCTTGCTGTTTAGTACGTCAAAACTCTATGATTTCTGCAATATTACTCACATATTTATTGTACTGAAGCTTACTACACTAGAATTGAGTGTATTCTGGCCTATTACACATGATTTCGTTGTATTGCAGCTTAAATCGTTAGAACACTGGTGTATTACTCACAAATTAGGTATCTTGCTGTTTAGTACGTCAAAACTCAATGTATTCTGGCATATTACTCACAAATTCATTGTACTGAAGCTTTCTACACTAGAATTGAGTGTATTCTGCCCTATTACACATCATTTCGTTGTATTGAAGCTTAATACGTCAGAACACTGGTGTATTACACACAAATTATGTCTCTTGCTGTTTAGTACGTCAAAACTCCATGTATTCTGGCATATTACACACAAATTCATTGTACTGGAGCTTACTACACTAGAATTGCGTGTATTCTGCCCTATTACACATGATTTCGTTGTATTGAAGCTTAATACGTCAGAACACTGGTGTTTTACTCACAAATTAGGTCTCCTGCTGTTTAGTACGTCAAAACTCTATGTATTCTGGCATATTACTCACAAATTCATTGTACTGAAGCTTACTACACTAGAATTGAGTGTATTCTGGCCTATTACACATGATTTCGTTGTATTGCAGCTTAATACGTCAGAACACTGGTGTATTACTCACAAATTAGGCCTCTTGCTGTTTAGTACGTCAAAACTCCATGTATTCTGGCATATTACTTACAAATTCATTGTACTGAAGCTTACTACACTAAAATTGAGTGTATTCTGGCCTTTTACACATGATTTCGTTGTATTGCAGCTTAAAACGTCAGAACACTGGTGTATTACTTACAAATTAGGTCTCTTGCTGTTTAGTACGTCAAAACTCCATGTATTCTGGCATATTACTCACAAATTCATTGTACTGAAGCTTACTACACTAAAATTGAGTGTATTCTGGCCTTTTACACATAATTTCGTTGTAATGCAGCTTAATACGTCAGAACACTGGTGTATTACTTACAAATTAGGTCTCTTTTGTTTAGTACGTCAAAACTCCATGTATTCTGGCATATTACTCACAAATTCATTGTACTGAAGCTTACTACACTAGAATTGAGTGTATTCTGGCCTATTACACATTATTTCGTTGTATTGCAGCTTAATACGTCAGAACACTGGTGTATTACTTACAAATTAGGTCTCTTGCTGTTTAGTACGTCAAAACTCCATGTATTCTGGCATATTACTCACAAATTCATTGTACTGAAGCTTACTACACTAGAATTGAGTGTATTCTGCCCCATTACACATAATTTCGTTGTATTGAAGCTTAATACGTCAGAACACTGGTGTATTACTCACAAATTAGGTCTCTTGCTGTTTAGTACGTCAAAACTCCATGTATTCTGGCATATTACTCACAAATTCATTGTACTGAAGCTTACTACACTAGAATTGAGTGTATTCTTCCCTATTACACATGATTTCGTTGTATTGAAGCTTAATACGTCAGAACACTGGTGTATTTCTCACAAATTAGGTCTCTTGCTGTTTAGTACGTCAAAACTCTATGTATTCTGGCATATTACTCACAAATTCATTGTACTGAAGCTTACTACACTAAAATTGAGTGTATTCTGGCCTTTTACACATGATTTCGTTGTATTGCAGCTTAATACGTCAGAACACTGGTGTATTACTTACAAATTAGGTCTCTTGCTGTTTAGTACGTCAAAACTCTATGATTTCTGCAATATTACTCACATATTTATTGTACTGAAGCTTACTACACTAGAATTGAGTGTATTCTGGCCTATTACACATGATTTCGTTGTATTGCAGCTTAAATCGTTAGAACACTGGTGTATTACTCACAAATTAGGTATCTTGCTGTTTAGTACGTCAAAACTCAATGTATTCTGGCATATTACTCACAAATTCATTGTACTGAAGCTTTCTACACTAGAATTGAGTGTATTCTGCCCTATTACACATCATTTCGTTGTATTGAAGCTTAATACGTCAGAACACTGGTGTATTACACACAAATTATGTCTCTTGCTGTTTAGTACGTCAAAACTCCATGTATTCTGGCATATTACACACAAATTCATTGTACTGGAGCTTACTACACTAGAATTGCGTGTATTCTGCCCTATTACACATGATTTCGTTGTATTGAAGCTTAATACGTCAGAACACTGGTGTTTTACTCACAAATTAGGTCTCCTGCTGTTTAGTACGTCAAAACTCTATGTATTCTGGCATATTACTCACAAATTCATTGTACTGAAGCTTACTACACTAGAATTGAGTGTATTCTGGCCTATTACACATGATTTCGTTGTATTGCAGCTTAATACGTCAGAACACTGGTGTATTACTCACAAATTAGGCCTCTTGCTGTTTAGTACGTCAAAACTCCATGTATTCTGGCATATTACTTACAAATTCATTGTACTGAAGCTTACTACACTAAAATTGAGTGTATTCTGGCCTTTTACACATGATTTCGTTGTATTGCAGCTTAAAACGTCAGAACACTGGTGTATTACTTACAAATTAGGTCTCTTGCTGTTTAGTACGTCAAAACTCCATGTATTCTGGCATATTACTCACAAATTCATTGTACTGAAGCTTACTACACTAGAATTGAGTGTATTCTGGCCTATTACACATTATTTCGTTGTATTGCAGCTTAATACGTCAGAACACTGGTGTATTACTTACAAATTAGGTCTCTTGCTGTTTAGTACGTCAAAACTCCATGTATTCTGGCATATTACTCACAAATTCATTGTACTGAAGCTTACTACACTAGAATTGAGTGTATTCTGCCCCATTACACATAATTTCGTTGTATTGAAGCTTAATACGTCAGAACACTGGTGTATTACTCACAAATTTGGTCTCTTGCTGTTTAGTACGTCAAAACTCCATGTATTCTGGCATATTACTCACAAATTCATTATACTGAAGCTTACTACACTAGAATTGAGTGTATTCTGGTCTATTGCACATGATTTCGTTGTACTGAAGCTTAAAACGTCAGAACACTGGTGTATTACTCACAAATTAGGTCTCTTGCTGTTTAGTACGTCAAAACTCTATGTATTCTGGCATATTACTCACAAATTCATTGTACTGAAGCTTACTACACTAAAATTGAGTGTATTCTGGCCTATTACACATGATTTCGTTGTATTGCAGCTTAATACGTCAGAACACTGGTGTATTACTTACAAATTAGGTCTCTTGCTGTTTAGTACGTCAAAACTGCATGTATTCTGGCATATTACTCACAAATTCATTGTACTGAAGCTTACTACACTAGAATTGAGTGTATTCTGGCCTATTACATATGATTTCGTTGTATTGCAGCTTAATACGTCAGAACACTGGTGTATTACTCACAAATTAGGTCTCTTGCTGTTTAGTACGTCAAAACTCCATGTATTCTGGCATATTACTCACAAATTCATTGTACTGAAGCTTACTACACTAGAATTGAGTGTATTCTGGTCTATTGCACATGATTTCGTTGTACTGAAGCTTAAAACGTCAGAACACTGGTGTATTACTCACACATTAGGTCTCTTGCTGTTTAGTACGTCAAAACTCCATGTATTCTGGCATATTACTCACAAATTCATTGTACTGAAGCTTACTACACTAGAATTGAGTGTATTCTGCCCTATTACACATGATTTCGTTGTATTGAAGCTTAATACGTCAGAACACTGGTGTATTACTCACAAATTAGGTCTGTTGCTGTTTAGTACGTCAAAACTCCGTGTATTCTGGCATATTACTCACAAATTCATTGTACTGAAGCTTACTACAATAGAATTGAGTGTATTCTGGCCTATTACACATGATTTCGTTGTATTGCAGCTTAATACGTCAGAACACTGGTGTATTACTTACAAATTAGGTCTCTTGCTGTTTAGTACGTCAAAACTCCATGTATTCTGGCATATTACTCACAAATTCATTATACTGAAGCTTACTACACTAGAATTGAGTGTATTCTGGTCTATTGCACATGATTTCGTTGTACTGAAGCTTAAATCGTTAGAACACTGGTGTATTACTCACAAATTAGGTCTCTTGCTCTTTAGTACGTCAAAACTCCATGTATTCTGGCATATTACTCACAAATTCATTGTACTGAAGCTTACTACACTAAAATTGAGTGTATTCTGGCCTATTACACATGATTTCGTTGTATTGCAGCTTAATACGTCAGAACACTGGTGTATTTCTCACAAATTAGGTCTCTTGCTGTTTAGTACGTCAAAACTATATGTATTCTGGCATATTACTCACAAATTCATTGTACTGAAGCTTACTACACTAGAATTGAGTGTATTCTTCCCTATTACACATGATTTCGTTGTATTGAAGCTTAATACGTCAGAACACTGGTGTATTTCTCACAAATTAGGTCTCTTGCTGTTTAGTACGTCAAAACTCTATGTATTCTGGCATATTACTCACAAATTCATTGTACTGAAGCTTACTACACTAAAATTGAGTGTATTCTGGCCTTTTACACATGATTTCGTTGTATTGCAGCTTAATACGTCAGAACACTGGTGTATTACTTACAAATTAGGTCTCTTGCTGTTTAGTACGTCAAAACTCTATGATTTCTGCAATATTACTCACATATTTATTGTACTGAAGCTTACTACACTAGAATTGAGTGTATTCTGGCCTATTACACAAGATTTCGTTGTATTGCAGCTTAAATCGTTAGAACACTGGTGTATTACTCACAAATTAGGTCTCTTGCTGTTTAGTACGTCAAAACTCAATGTATTCTGGCATATTACTCACAAATTCATTGTACTGAAGCTTTCTACACTAGAATTGAGTGTATTCTGCCCTATTACACATCATTTCGTTGTATTGAAGCTTAATACGTCAGAACACTGGTGTATTACACACAAATTAGGTCTCTTGCTGTTTAGTACGTCAAAACTCCATGTATTCTGGCATATTACTCACAAATTCATTGTACTGGAGCTTACTACACTAGAATTGCGTGTATTCTGCCCTATTACACATGATTTCGTTGTATTGAAGCTTAATACTTCAGAACACTGGTGTTTTACTCACAAATTAGGTCTCCTGCTGTTTAGTACGTCAAAACTCTATGTATTCTGGCATATTACTCACAAATTCATTGTACTGAAGCTTACTACACTAGAATTGAGTGTATTCTGGCCTATTACACATGATTTCGTTGTATTGCAGCTTAATACGTCAGAACACTGGTGTATTACTCACAAATTAGGCCTCTTGCTGTTTAGTACGTCAAAACTCCATGTATTCTGGCATATTACTTACAAATTCATTGTACTGAAGCTTACTACACTAAAATTGAGTGTATTCTGGCCTTTTACACATGATTTCGTTGTATTGCAGCTTAAAACGTCAGAACACTGGTGTATTACTTACAAATTAGGTCTCTTGCTGTTTAGTACGTCAAAACTCCATGTATTCTGGCATATTACTCACAAATTCATTGTACTGAAGCTTACTACACTAAAATTGAGTGTATTCTGGCCTTTTACACATAATTTCGTTGTAATGCAGCTTAATACGTCAGAACACTGGTGTATTACTTACAAATTAGGTCTCTTGCTGTTTAGTACGTCAAAACTCCATGTATTCTGGCATATTACTCACAAATTCATTGTACTGAAGCTTACTACACTAGAATTGAGTGTATTCTGGCCTATTACACATTATTTCGTTGTATTGCAGCTTAATACGTCAGAACACTGGTGTATTACTTACAAATTAGGTCTCTTGCTGTTTAGTACGTCAAAACTCCATGTATTCTGGCATATTACTCACAAATTCATTGTACTGAAGCTTACTACACTAGAATTGAGTGTATTCTGCCCCATTACACATAATTTCGTTGTATTGAAGCTTAATACGTCAGAACACTGGTGTATTACTCACAAGTTAGGTCTCTTGCTGTTTAGTACGTCAAAACTCCATGTATTCTGGCATATTACTCACAAATTCATTATACTGAAGCTTACTACACTAGAATTGAGTGTATTCTGGTCTATTGCACATGATTTCGTTGTACTGAAGCTTAAAACGTCAGAACACTGGTGTATTACTCACAAATTAGGTCTCTTGCTGTTTAGTACGTCAAAACTCTATGTATTCTGGCATATTACTCACAAATTCATTGTACTGAAGCTTACTACACTAAAATTGAGTGTATTCTGGCCTATTACACATGATTTCGTTGTATTGCAGCTTAATACGTCAGAACACTGGTGTATTACTTACAAATTAGGTCTCTTGCTGTTTAGTACGTCAAAACTGCATGTATTCTGGCATATTACTCACAAATTCATTGTACTGAAGCTTACTACACTAGAATTGAGTGTATTCTGGCCTATTACATATGATTTCGTTGTATTGCAGCTTAATACGTCAGAACACTGGTGTATTACTCACAAATTAGGTCTCTTGCTGTTTAGTACGTCAAAACTCCATGTATTCTGGCATATTACTCACAAATTCATTGTACTGAAGCTTACTACACTAGAATTGAGTGTATTCTGGTCTATTGCACATGATTTCGTTGTACTGAAGCTTAAATCGTCAGAACACTGGTGTATTACTCACACATTAGGTCTCTTGCTGTTTAGTACGTCAAAACTCCATGTATTCTGGCATATTACTCACAAATTCATTGTACTGAAGCTTACTACACTAGAATTGAGTGTATTCTGCCCTATTACACATGATTTCGTTGTATTGAAGCTTAATACGTCAGAACACTGGTGTATTACTCACAAATTAGGTCTGTTGCTGTTTAGTACGTCAAAACTCCGTGTATTCTGGCATATTACTCACAAATTCATTGTACTGAAGCTTACTACAATAGAATTGAGTGTATTCTGGCCTATTACACATGATTTCGTTGTATTGCAGCTTAATACGTCAGAACACTGGTGTATTACTTACAAATTAGGTCTCTTGCTGTTTAGTACGTCAAAACTCCATGTATTCTGGCATATTACTCACAAATTCATTGTACTGAAGCTTCCTACACTAGAATTGAGTGTATTCTGCCCCATTACACATGATTTCGTTGTATTGAAGCTTAATACGTCAGAACACTGGTGTATTACTCACAAATTAGGTCTCTTGCTGTTTAGTACGTCAAAACTCCATGTATTCTGGCATATTACTCACAAATTCATTATACTGAAGCTTACTACACTAGAATTGAGTGTATTCTGGTCTATTGCACATGATTTCGTTGTACTGAAGCTTAAAACGTCAGAACACTGGTGTAATACTCACAAATTAGGTCTCTTGCTCTTTAGTACGTAAAAACTCTATGTATTCTGGCATATTACTCACAAATTCATTGTACTGAAGCTTACTACACTAAAATTGAGTGTATTCTGGCCTATTACACATGATTTCGTTGTATTGCAGCTTAATACGTCAAAACTCCATGTATTCTAGCATATAACTAACAAATTGAGTGTACTTCAGCTTACTAGAACAGAAATTGTATTCTGGACACACGAATTTGGTGTATTGTAGCTTACTACTTCAGAATTGTCGTATTACGCACGAATAGGGTATATTGCAGCTTACTACACCAGAAATTGTATTCTACACACGATATTGGTGTATTGTAGCTTACTATGTTAGAACTCGTTGTATTCTGGCATATTACTCACAAATTGAGTGTACTGCAGCTTTCTACAACAGAACTCTGTATATCCTGGCAAATTACACACTAATTTGATGTATTGCAGCTTAAGACGTCAGAACACTGGCGTACTACACACAAATTAGGTCTCTTGCTGTTTAGTATGTCAGATCTCGTTGTATTCTGGCATATAACTAACACATTGAGTGTACTTCAGCTTACTAGAACAGAAATTGCATTCTGGACACACGAATTTGGTGTATTGTAGCTTACTACTTCAGAATTGTCGTATTACGCACGAATTGGGTCTATTGCTGTTTAGTACGCCAAAACTCTGTTATTCTAGCATATTAGTCACAAACCCATTGTACTGAAGCTTTCTACACTAGAATAGAGTGTATTCTGGTCTATTACACGTGATTTCGTTGTATTGCAGCTTACTACACCAGAAATTGTATTCTGCACAAGATATTGGTGTATTGTAGCTTACTACGTTAGAACTCGTTGTATTCTGGCATATTACTCACAAATTGAGTGTACTGCAGCTTTCTACAACAGAACTCTGTATATCCTGGCAAATTACACACTAATTTGATGTATTGCAGCTTAAGACGTCAGAACACTGGCGTACTACACACAAATTAGGTCTCTTGCTGTTTAGTATGTCAGATCTCGTTGTATTCTGGCATATAACTAACAAATTGAGTGTACTTCAGCTTACTAGAACAGAAATTGTATTCTGGACACACGAATTTGGTGTATTGTAGCTTACTACTTCAGAATTGTCGTATTAAGCACGAATTGGGTCTATTGCAGTTTAGTACGCCAAAACTCTGTTATTCTAGCATATTAGTCACAAACCCATTGTACTGAAGCTTTCTACACTAGAATTGAGTGTATTCTGGTCTATTACACGTGATTTCGTTGTATTGCAGCTTACTACACCAGAAATTGTATTCTGCACACGATATTGGTGTATTGTAGCTTACTACGTTAGAACTCATTGTATTCTGGCATATTACTCACAAATTGAGTGTACTGCAGCTTTCTACAACAGAACTCTGTATATCCTGGCAAATTACACAATAATTTGATGTATTGCAGCTTAAGACGTCAGAACACTGGCGTACTACACACAAATTAGGTCTCTTGCTGTTTAGTATGTCAGATCTCGTTGTATTCTGGCATATAACTAACAAATTGAGTGTACTTCAGCTTACTAGAACAGAAATTGTATTCTGGACACACGAATTTGGTGTATTGTAGCTTACTACTTCAGAATTGTCGTATTACACACGAATAGGGTCTATTGCAGTTTAGTACATCAAAACTCTGTTATTCTGGCATATTACTCACAAATTCATTGTACAGAAGCTTACTACTCTAGAACTAAGTGTATTCTAGCCTATTACACATCATTTCGTTGTATTGCAGCTTACTACACCAGAAATTGTATTCTGCACACGATATTGGTGTATTGTAGCTTACTACGTTAGAACTCGTTGTATTCTGGCATATTACTCACAAATTGAGTGTACTGCAGCTTTCTACAACAGAACTCTGTATATCCTGGCAAATTACACACTAATTTGATGTATTGCAGCTTAAGACGTCAGAACACTGGCGTACTACACACACATTAGGTCTCTTGCTGTTTAGTATGTCAGATCTCGTTGTATTCTGGCATATAACTAACACATTGAGTGTACTTCAGCTTAGTAGAACAGAAATTGCATTCTGGACACACGAATTTGGTGTATTGTAGCTTACTACTTCAGAATTGTCGTATTACGCACGAATTGGGTCTATTGCAGTTTAGTACGCCAAAACTCTGTTATTCTAGCATATTAGTCACAAACCCATTGTACTGAAGCTTTCTACACTAGAATAGAGTGTATTCTGGTTTATTACACGTGATTTCGTTGTATTGCAGCTTACTACACCAGAAATTGTATTCTGCACAAGATATTGGTGTATTGTAGCTTACTACGTTAGAATTCGTTGTATTCTGGCATATTACTCACAAATTGAGTGTACTGCAGCTTTCTACAACAGAACTCTGTATATCCTGGCAAATTACACACTAATTTGATGTATTGCAGCTTAAGACGTCAGAACACTGGCGTACTACACACAAATTAGGTCTCTTGCTGTTTAGTATGTCAGATCTCGTTGTATTCTGGCATATAACTAACACATTGAGTGTACTTCAGCTTACTAGAACAGAAATTGCATTCTGGACACACGAATTTGGTGTATTGTAGCTTACTACTTCAGAATTGTCGTATTACGCACGAATTGGGTCTATTGCTGTTTAGTACGCCAAAACTCTGTTATTCTAGCATATTAGTCACAAACCCATTGTACTGAAGCTTTCTACACTAGAATAGAGTGTATTCTGGTCTATTACACGTGATTTCGTTGTATTGCAGCTTACTACACCAGAAATTGTATTCTGCACAAGATATTGGTGTATTGTAGCTTACTACGTTAGAACTCGTTGTATTCTGGCATATTACTCACAAATTGAGTGTACTGCAGCTTTCTACAACAGAACTCTGTATATCCTGGCAAATTACACACTAATTTGATGTATTGCAGCTTAAGACGTCAGAACACTGGCGTACTACACACAAATTAGGTCTCTTGCTGTTTAGTATGTCAGATCTCGTTGTATTCTGGCATATAACTAACAAATTGAGTGTACTTCAGCTTACTAGAACAGAAATTGTATTCTGGACACACGAATTTGGTGTATTGTAGCTTACTACTTCAGAATTGTCGTATTAAGCACGAATTGGGTCTATTGCAGTTTAGTACGCCAAAACTCTGTTATTCTAGCATATTAGTCACAAACCCATTGTACTGAAGCTTTCTACACTAGAATTGAGTGTATTCTGGTCTATTACACGTGATTTCGTTGTATTGCAGCTTACTACACCAGAAATTGTATTCTGCACACGATATTGGTGTATTGTAGCTTACTACGTTAGAACTCATTGTATTCTGGCATATTACTCACAAATTGAGTGTACTGCAGCTTTCTACAACAGAACTCTGTATATCCTGGCAAATTACACACTAATTTGATGTATTGCAGCTTAAGACGTCAGAACACTGGCGTACTACACACACATTAGGTCTCTTGCTGTTTAGTATGTCAGATCTCGTTGTATTCTGGCATATAACTAACACATTGAGTGTACTTCAGCTTAGTAGAACAGAAATTGCATTCTGGACACACGAATTTGGTGTATTGTAGCTTACTACTTCAGAATTGTCGTATTACGCACGAATTGGGTCTATTGCAGTTTAGTACGCCAAAACTCTGTTATTCTAGCATATTAGTCACAAACCCATTGTACTGAAGCTTTCTACACTAGAATAGAGTGTATTCTAGTTTATTACACGTGATTTCGTTGTATTGCAGCTTACTACACCAGAAATTGTATTCTGCACAAGATATTGGTGTATTGTAGCTTACTACGTTAGAACTCGTTGTATTCTGGCATATTACTCACAAATTGAGTGTACTGCAGCTTTCTACAACAGAACTCTGTATATCCTGGCAAATTACACACTAATTTGATGTATTGCAGCTTAAGACGTCAGAACACTGGCGTACTACACACAAATTAGGTCTCTTGCTGTTTAGTATGTCAGATCTCGTTGTATTCTGGCATATAACTAACACATTGAGTGTACTTCAGCTTACTAGAACAGAAATTGTATTCTGGACACACGAATTTGGTGTATTGTAGCTTACTACTTCAGAATTGTCGTATTAAGCACGAATTGGGTCTATTGCAGTTTAGTACGCCAAAACTCTGTTATTCTAGCATATTAGTCACAAACCCATTGTACTGAAGCTTTCTACACTAGAATTGAGTGTATTCTGGTCTATTACACGTGATTTCGTTGTATTGCAGCTTACTACACCAGAAATTGTATTCTGCACACGATATTGGTGTATTGTAGCTTACTACGTTAGAACTCGTTGTATTCTGGCATATTACTCACAAATTGAGTGTACTGCAGCTTTCTACAACAGAACTCTGTATATCCTGGCAAATTACACAATAATTTGATGTATTGCAGCTTGTCAGGAAACTGGCGTACTAAACACAAATTAGGTCTCTTGCTGTTTAGTATGTCAGATCTCGTTGTATTCTGGCATATAACTCACAAATTTAGTGTAGTGCAGCTTACTAGAACAGTAATTGTATTCTGGACACACGAATTTGGTGTATTGTAGCTTACTACTTCAGAATTGTCGTATTACGCACGAATAGGGTCTATTGCAGTTTAGTACGTCAAAACTCCATGTATTCTGGCATATTACTCACAAATTCATTGTACTGAAGCTTACTACTCTAGAACTAAGTGTATTCTAGCCTATTACACATCATTTCGTTGTATTGCAGCTTACTACACCAGAAATTGTATTCTGCACAAGATATTGGTGTATTGTAGCTTACAACGTTACAACTCGTTGTATTCTGGCATATTACTCACAAATTGAGTGTACTGCAGCTTTCTACAACAGAACTCTGTATATCCTGGCAAATTACACAATAATTTGATGTATTGCAGCTTGTCAGGAAACTGGCGTACTAAACACAAATTAGGTCTCTTGCTGTTTAGTATGTCAGATCTCGTTGTATTCTGGCATATAACTAACAAATTGAGTGTAGTGCAGCCTACTAGAACAGAAATTGTATTCTGGACACACGAATTTGGTGTATTGTAGCTTACTATTTCAGAATTGTCGTATTAAGCACGAATAGGGTATATTGCAGTTTAGTACGCCAAAACTGTTATTCTGGCATATTACTCACAAACCCATTGTACTTAAGCTTTCTACACTAGAATAGAGTGTATTCTGGTCTATTACACGTGATTTCGTTGTATTGCAGCTTACTACACCAGAAATTGTATTCTGCACACGATATTGGTGTATTGTAGCTTACTACGTTAGAACTCGTTGTATTCTGGCATATTACTCACAAATTGAGTTTACTGCAGCTTTCTACAACAGAACTCTGTATATCCTGGCAAATTACACAATAATTTGATGTATTGCAGCTTAAGACGTCAGAACACTGGCGTACTACACACAAATTAGGTCTCTTGCTGTTTAGTATGTCAGATCTCGTTGTATTCTGGCATATAACTAACAAATTGAGTGTACTTCAGCTTACTAGAACAGAAATTGTATTCTGGACACACGAATTTGGTGTATTGTAGCTTACTACTTCAGAATTGTCGTATTACGCACGAATTGGGTCTATTGCAGTTTAGTACGCCAAAACTCTGTTATTCTAGCATATTAGTCACAAACCCATTGTACTGAAGCTTTCTACACTAGAATAGAGTGTATTCTGGTTTATTACACGTGATTTCGTTGTATTGCAGCTTACTACACCAGAAATTGTATTCTGCACAAGATATTGGTGTATTGTAGCTTACTACGTTAGAACTCGTTGTATTCTGGCATATTACTCACAAATTGAGTGTACTGCAGCTTTCTACAACAGAACTCTGTATATCCTGGCAAATTACACACTAATTTGATGTATTGCAGCTTAAGACGTCAGAACACTGGCGTACTACACACAAATTAGGTCTCTTGCTGTTTAGTATGTCAGATCTCGTTGTATTCTGGCATATAACTAACACATTGAGTGTACTTCAGCTTACTAGAACAGAAATTGTATTCTGGACACACGAATTTGGTGTATTGTAGCTTACTACTTCAGAATTGTCGTATTAAGCACGAATTGGGTCTATTGCAGTTTAGTACGCCAAAACTCTGTTATTCTAGCATATTAGTCACAAACCCATTGTACTGAAGCTTTCTACACTAGAATTGAGTGTATTCTGGTCTATTACACGTGATTTCGTTGTATTGCAGCTTACTACACCAGAAATTGTATTCTGCACACGATATTGGTGTATTGTAGCTTACTACGTTAGAACTCGTTGTATTCTGGCATATTACTCACAAATTGAGTGTACTGCAGCTTTCTACAACAGAACTCTGTATATCCTGGCAAATTACACAATAATTTGATGTATTGCAGCTTGTCAGGAAACTGGCGTACTAAACACAAATTAGGTCTCTTGCTGTTTAGTATGTCAGATCTCGTTGTATTCTGGCATATAACTCACAAATTTAGTGTAGTGCAGCTTACTAGAACAGTAATTGTATTCTGGACACACGAATTTGGTGTATTGTAGCTTACTACTTCAGAATTGTCGTATTACGCACGAATAGGGTCTATTGCAGTTTAGTACGTCAAAACTCCATGTATTCTGGCATATTACTCACAAATTCATTGTACTGAAGCTTACTACTCTAGAACTAAGTGTATTCTAGCCTATTACACATCATTTCGTTGTATTGCAGCTTACTACACCAGAAATTGTATTCTGCACAAGATATTGGTGTATTGTAGCTTACAACGTTAGAACTCGTTGTATTCTGGCATATTACTCACAAATTGAGTGTACTGCAGCTTTCTACAACAGAACTCTGTATATCCTGGCAAATTACACAATAATTTGATGTATTGCAGCTTGTCAGGAAACTGGCGTACTAAACACAAATTAGGTCTCTTGCTGTTTAGTATGTCAGATCTCGTTGTATTCTGGCATATAACTAACAAATTGAGTGTAGTGCAGCCTACTAGAACAGAAATTGTATTCTGGACACACGAATTTGGTGTATTGTAGCTTACTATTTCAGAATTGTCGTATTAAGCACGAATAGGGTATATTGCAGTTTAGTACGCCAAAACTGTTATTCTGGCATATTACTCACAAACCCATTGTGCTTAAGCTTTCTACACTAGAATAGAGTGTATTCTGGTCTATTACACGTGATTTCGTTGTATTGCAGCTTACTACACCAGAAATTGTATTCTGCACACGATATTGGTGTATTGTAGCTTACTACGTTAGAACTCGTTGTATTCTGGCATATTACTCACAAATTGAGTTTACTGCAGCTTTCTACAACAGAACTCTGTATATCCTGGCAAATTACACAATAATTTGATGTATTGCAGCTTAAGACGTCAGAACACTGGCGTACTACACACAAATTAGGTCTCTTGCTGTTTAGTATGTCAGATCTCGTTGTATTCTGGCATATAACTAACAAATTGAGTGTACTTCAGCTTACTAGAACAGAAATTGTATTCTGGACACACGAATTTGGTGTATTGTAGCTTACTACTTCAGAATTGTCGTATTACGCACGAATAGGGTCTATTGCAGTTTAGTACGTCAAAACTCCATGTATTCTGGCATATTACTCACAAATTCATTGTACTGAAGCTTACTACTCTAGAACTAAGTCTATTCTAGCCTATTACACATCATTTCGTTGTATTGCAGCTTACTACACCAGAAATTGTATTCTGCACAAGATATTGGTGTATTGTAGCTTACAACGTTAGAACTCGTTGTATTCTGGCATATTACTCACAAATTGAGTGTACTGCAGCTTTCTACAACAGAACTCTGTATATCCTGGCAAATTACACACTAATTTGATGTATTGCAGCTTAAGACGTCAGAACACTGGCGTACTACACACAAATTAGGTCTCTTGCTGTTTAGTATGTCAGATCTCGTTGTATTCTGGCATATAACTAACAAATTGAGTGTAATTCAGCTTACTAGAACAGAAATTGTATTCTGGACACACGAATTTGGTGTATTGTAGCTTACTACTTCAGAATTGTCGTATTACACACGAATAGGGTCTATTGCAGTTTAGTACGCCAAAACTCTGTTATTCTAGCATATTAGTCACAAACCTATTGTACTGAAGCTTTCTACACTAGAATTGAGTGTATTCTGGTCTATTACACGTGATTTCGTTGTATTGCAGCTTACTACACCAGAAATTGTATTCTGCACACGATATTGGTGTATTGTAGCTTACTACGTTAGAACTCGTTGTATTCTGGCATATTACTCACAAATTGAGTGTACTGCAGCTTTCTACAACAGAACTCTGTATATCCTGGCAAATTACACAATAATTTGATGTATTGCAGCTTGTCAGGAAACTGGCGTACTAAACACAAATTAGGTCTCTTGCTGTTTAGTATGTCAGATCTCGTTGTATTCTGGCATATAACTCACAAATTGAGTGTAGTGCAGCTTACTAGAACAGAAATTGTATTCTGGACACACGAATTTGGCGTATTGTAGCTTACTACTTCAGAATTGTCGTATTACGCACGAATAGGGTCTATTGCAGTTTAGTACGTCAAAACGCCATGTATTCTGGCATATTACTCACAAATTCATTGTACTGAAGCTTACTACTCTAAAACTAAGTGTATTCTAGCCTATTACACATCATTTCGTTGTATTGCAGCTTACTACACCAGAAATTGTATTCTGCACAAGATATTGGTGTATTTTAGCTTACAACGTTAGAACTCGTTGTATTCTGGCATATTACTCACAAATTGAGTGTACTGCAGCTTTCTACAACAGAACTCTGTATATCCTGGCAAATTACACAATAATTTGATGTATTGCAGCTTGTCAGGAAACTGGCGTACTAAACACAAATTAGGTCTCTTGCTGTTTAGTATGTCAGATCTCGTTGTATTCTGGCATATAACTAACAAATTGAGTGTAGTGCAGCCTACTAGAACAGAAATTGTATTCTGGACACACGAATTTGGTGTATTGTAGCTTACTATTTCAGAATTGTCGTATTAAGCACGAATAGGGTATATTGCAGTTTAGTACGCCAAAACTGTTATTCTGGCATATTACTCACAAACCCATTGTGCTTAAGCTTTCTACACTAGAATAGAGTGTATTCTGGTCTATTACACGTGATTTCGTTGTATTGCAGCTTACTACACCAGAAATTGTATTCTGCACACGATATTGGTGTATTGTAGCTTACTACGTTAGAACTCGTTGTATTCTGGCATATTACTCACAAATTGAGTTTACTGCAGCTTTCTACAACAGAACTCTGTATATCCTGGCAAATTACACAATAATTTGATGTATTGCAGCTTAAGACGTCAGAACACTGGCGTACTACACACAAATTAGGTCTCTTGCTGTTTAGTATGTCAGATCTCGTTGTATTCTGGCATATAACTAACAAATTGAGTGTACTTCAGCTTACTAGAACAGAAATTGTATTCTGGACACACGAATTTGGTGTATTGTAGCTTACTACTTCAGAATTGTCGTATTACGCACGAATAGGGTCTATTGCAGTTTAGTACGTCAAAACTCCATGTATTCTGGCATATTACTCACAAATTCATTGTACTGAAGCTTACTACTCTAGAACTAAGTCTATTCTAGCCTATTACACATCATTTCGTTGTATTGCAGCTTACTACACCAGAAATTGTATTCTGCACAAGATATTGGTGTATTGTAGCTTACAACGTTAGAACTCGTTGTATTCTGGCATATTACTCACAAATTGAGTGTACTGCAGCTTTCTACAACAGAACTCTGTATATCCTGGCAAATTACACACTAATTTGATGTATTGCAGCTTAAGACGTCAGAACACTGGCGTACTACACACAAATTAGGTCTCTTGCTGTTTAGTATGTCAGATCTCGTTGTATTCTGGCATATAACTAACAAATTGAGTGTAATTCAGCTTACTAGAACAGAAATTGTATTCTGGACACACGAATTTGGTGTATTGTAGCTTACTACTTCAGAATTGTCGTATTACACACGAATAGGGTCTATTGCAGTTTAGTACGCCAAAACTCTGTTATTCTAGCATATTAGTCACAAACCCATTGTACTGAAGCTTTCTACACTAGAATTGAGTGTATTCTGGTCTATTACACGTGATTTCGTTGTATTGCAGCTTACTACACCAGAAATTGTATTCTGCACACGATATTGGTGTATTGTAGCTTACTACGTTAGAACTCGTTGTATTCTGGTATATTACTCACAAATTGAGTGTACTGCAGCTTTCTACAACAGAACTCTGTATATCCTGGCAAATTACACAATAATTTGATGTATTGCAGCTTGTCAGGAAACTGGCGTACTAAACACAAATTAAGTCTCTTGCTGTTTAGTATGTCAGATCTCGTTGTATTCTGGCATATAACTCACAAATTGAGTGTAGTGCAGCTTACTAGAACAGAAATTGTATTCTGGACACACGAATTTGGCGTATTGTAGCTTACTACTTCAGAATTGTCGTATTACGCACGAATAGGGTCTATTGCAGTTTAGTACGTCAAAACTCCATGTATTCTGGCATATTACTCACAAATTCATTGTACTGAAGCTTACTACTCTAAAACTAAGTGTTTTCTAGCCTATTACACATCATTTCGTTGTATTGCAGCTTACTACACCAGAAATTGTATTCTGCACAAGATATTGGTGTATTTTAGCTTACAACGTTAGAACTCGTTGTATTCTGGCATATTACTCACAAATTGAGTGTACTGCAGCTTTCTACAACAGAACTCTGTATATCCTGGCAAATTACACAATAATTTGATGTATTGCAGCTTGTCAGGAAACTGGCGTACTAAACACAAATTAGGTCTCTTGCTGTTTAGTATGTCAGATCTCGTTGTATTCTGGCATATAACTAACAAATTGAGTGTAGTGCAGCCTACTAGAACAGAAATTGTATTCTGGACACACGAATTTGGTGTATTGTAGCTTACTACTTCAGAATTGTCGTATTAAGCACGAATAGGGTATATTGCAGTTTAGTACGCCAAAACTGTTATTCTGGCATATTACTCACAAATTCATTGTACTGAAGCTTACTACTCTAGAACTAAGTGTATTCTAGCCTATTACACATCATTTCGTTGTATTGCAGCTTACTACACCAGAAATTGTATTCTGCACAAGATATTGGTGTATTGTAGCTTACAACGTTAGAACTCGTTGTATTCTGGCATATTACTCACAAATTGAGTGTACTGCAGCTTTCTACAACAGAACTCTGTATATCCTGGCAAATTACACAATAATTTGATGTATTGCAGCTTGTCAGGAAACTGGCGTACTAAACACAAATTAGGTCTCTTGCTGTTTAGTATGTCAGATCTCGTTGTATTCTGGCATATAACTAACAAATTGAGTGTAGTGCAGCCTACTAGAACAGAAATTGTATTCTGGACACACGAATTTGGTGTATTGTAGCTTACTACTTCAGAATTGTCGTATTAAGCACGAATAGGGTATATTGCAGTTTAGTACGCCAAAACTGTTATTCTGGCATATTACTCACAAATTCATTGTACTGAAGCTTTCTACACTAGAATTGAGTGTATTCTGGTCTATTACACGTGATTTCGTTGTATTGCAGCTTGCTACACCAGAAATTGTATACACACGATATTGGTGTATTGTAGCTTACTATGTTAGAACTCGTTGTATTCTGGCATATTACTCACAAATTGAGTGTACTGCAGCTTTCTACAACAGAACTCTGTATATCCTGGCAAATTACACACTAATTTGATGTATTGCAGCTTAAGACGTCAGAACACTGGCGTACTACACACAAATTAGGTCTCTTGCTGTTTAGTATGTCAGATCTCGTTGTATTCTGGCATATAACTAACAAATTGAGTGTACTTCAGCTTACTAGAACAGAAATTGTATTATGGACACACGAATTTGGTGTATTGTAGCTTACTACTTCAGAATTGTCGTATTACGCACGAATAGGGTCTATTGCAGTTTAGTACGTCAAAACTCCATGTATTCTGGCATATTACTCACAAATTCATTGTACTGAAGCTTACTACTCTAGAACTAAGTCTATTCTAGCCTATTACACATCATTTCGTTGTATTGCAGCTTACTACACCAGAAATTGTATTCTGCACAAGATATTGGTGTATTGTAGCTTACAACGTTAGAACTCGTTGTATTCTGGCATATTACTCACAAATTGAGTGTACTGCAGCTTTCTACAACAGAACTCTGTATATCCTGGCAAATTACACACTAATTTGATGTATTGAAGCTTAAGACGTCAGAACACTGGCGTACTACACACAAATTAGGTCTCTTACTGTTTAGTATGTCAGATCTCGTTGTATTCTGGCATATAACTAACAAATTGAGTGTAATTCAGCTTACTAGAACAGAAATTGTATTCTGGACACACGAATTTGGTGTATTGTAGCTTACTACTTCAGAATTGTCGTATTACACACGAATAGGGTCTATTGCAGTTTAGTACGCCAAAACTCTGTTATTCTAGCATATTAGTCACAAACCCATTGTACTGAAGCTTTCTACACTAGAATTGAGTGTATTCTGGTCTATTTCACGTGATTTCGTTGTATTGCAGCTTACTACACCAGAAATTGTATTCTGCACACGATATTGGTGTATTGTAGCTTACTACGTTAGAACTCGTTGTATTCTGGCATATTACTCACAAATTGAGTGTACTGCAGCTTTCTACAACAGAACTCTGTATATCCTGGCAAATTACACAATAATTTGATGTATTGCAGCTTGTCAGGAAACTGGCGTACTAAACACAAATTAGGTCTCTTGATGTTTAGTATGTCAGATCTCGTTGTATTCTGGCATATAACTCACAAATTGAGTGTAGTGCAGCTTACTAGAACAGAAATTGTATTCTGGACACACGAATTTGGTGTATTGTAGCTTACTACTTCAGAATTGTCGTATTACGCACGAATAGGGTCTATTGCAGTTTAGTACGTCAAAACTCCATGTATTCTGGCATATTACTCACAAATTCATTGTACTGAAGCTTACTACTCTAGAACTAAGTGTATTCTAGCCTATTACACATCATTTCGTTGTATTGCAGCTTACTACACCAGAAATTGTATTCTGCACAAGATATTGGTGTATTGTAGCTTACAACGTTAGAACTCGTTGTATTCTGGCATATTACTCACAAATTGAGTGTACTGCAGCTTTCTACAACAGCACTCTGTATATCCTGGCAAATTACACACTAATTTGATGTATTGCAGCTTAAAACGTCAGGAAACTGGCGTACTACACACAAATTAGGTCTCTTGCTGTTTAGTATGTCAGATCTCGTTGTATTCTGGCATATAACTAACAAATTGAGTGTACTTCAGCTTACTAGAACAGAAATTGTATTCTGGACACACGAATTTGGTGTATTGTAGCTTACTACTTCAGAATTGTCGTATTACGCAGGAATTGGGTCTATTGCAGTTTAGTACGCCAAAACTCTGTTATTCTAGCATATTAGTCACAAACCCATTGTACTGAAGCTTTCTACACTAGAATTGAGTGTATTCTGGTCTATTACACGTGATTTCGTTGTATTGCAGCTTACTACACCAGAAATTGTATTCTGCACACGATATTGGTGTATTGTAGCTTACTACGTTAGAACTCGTTGTATTCTGGCATATTACTCACAAATTGAGTGTACTGCAGCTTTCTACAACAGAACTCTGTATATCCTGGCAAATTACACAATAATTTGATGTATTGCAGCTTGTCAGGAAACTGGCGTACTAAACACAAATTAGGTCTCTTGCTGTTTAGTATGTCAGATCTCGTTGTATTCTGGCATATAACTCACAAATTGAGTGTAGTGCAGCTTACTAGAACAGAAATTGTATTCTGGACACACGAATTTGGTGTATTGTAGCTTACTACTTCAGAATTGTCGTATTACGCACGAATAGGGTCTATTGCAGTTTAGTACGTCAAAACTCTATGTATTCTGGCATATTACTCACAAATTCATTGTACTGAAGCTTACTACTCTAGAACTAAGTGTATTCTAGCCTATTACACATCATTTCGTTGTATTGCAGCTTACTACACCAGAAATTGTATTCTGCACAAGATATTGGTGTATTGTAGCTTACAACGTTAGAACTCGTTGTATTCTGGCATATTACTCACAAATTGAGTGTACTGCAGCTTTCTACAACAGAACTCTGTATATCCTGGCAAATTACACAATAATTTGATGTATTGCAGCTTGTCAGGAAACTGGCGTACTAAACACAAATTAGGTCTCTTGCTGTTTAGTATGTCAGATCTCGTTGTATTCTGGCATATAACTAACAAATTGAGTGTAGTGCAGCTTACTAGAACAGAAATTGTATTCTGGACACACGAATTTGGTGTATTGTAGCTTACTACTTCAGAATTGTCGTATTACGCACGAATAGGGTCTATTGCAGTTTAGTACGTCAAAACTCCATGTATTCTGGCATATTACTCACAAATTCATTGTACTGAAGCTTTCTACACTAGAATTGAGTGTATTCTGGTCTATTACACGTGATTTCGTTGTATTGCAGCTTGCTACACCAGAAATTGTATACACACGATATTGGTGTATTGTAGCTTACTACGTTAGAACTCGTTGTATTCTGGCATATTACTCACAAATTGAGTTTACTGCAGCTTTCTACAACAGAACTCTGTATATCCTGGCAAATTACACAATAATTTGATGTATTGCAGCTTAAGACGTCAGAACACTGGCGTACTACACACAAATTAGGTCTCTTGCTGTTTAGTATGTCAGATCTCGTTGTATTCTGGCATATAACTAACAAATTGAGTGTACTTCAGCTTACTAGAACAGAAATTGTATTCTGGACTCACGAATTTGGTGTATTGTAGCTTACTACTTCAGAATTGTCGTATTACGCACGAATAGGGTCTATTGCAGTTTAGTACGTCAAAACTCTATGTATTCTGGCATATTACTCACAAATTCATTGTACTGAAGCTTACTACTCTAGAACTAAGTGTATTCTAGCCTATTACACATCATTTCGTTGTATTGCAGCTTACTACACCAGAAATTGTATTCTGCACAAGATATTGGTGTATTGTAGCTTACAACGTTAGAACTCGTTGTATTCTGGCATATTACTCACAAATTGAGTGTACTGCAGCTTTCTACAACAGAACTCTGTATATCCTGGCAAATTACACACTAATTTGATGTATTGCAGCTTAAAACGTCAGGAAACTGGCGTACTACACACAAATTAGGTCTCTTGCTGTTTAGTATGTCAGATCTCGTTGTATTCTGGCATATAACTAACAAATTGAGTGTACTTCAGCTTACTAGAACAGAAATTGTATTCTGGACACACGAATTTGGTGTATTGTAGATTACTACTTCAGAATTGTCGTATTACGCACGAATTGGGTCTATTGCAGTTTAGTACGCCAAAACTCTGTTATTCTAGCATATTAGTCACAAACCCATTGTACTGAAGCTTTCTACACTAGAATTGAGTGTATTCTGGTCTATTACACGTGATTTCGTTGTATTGCAGCTTACTACACCAGAAATTGTATTCTGCACACGATATTGGTGTATTGTAGCTTACTACGTTAGAACTCGTTGTATTCTGGCATATTACTCACAAATTGAGTGTACTGCAGCTTTCTACAACAGAACTCTGTATATCCTGGCAAATTACACAATAATTTGATGTATTGCAGCTTAAAACGTCAGAACACTGGCGTACTACACACAAATTAGGTCTCTTGCTGTTTATTATGTCAGATCTCGTTGTATTCTGGCATATAACTAACAAATTGAGTGTACTTCAGCTTACTAGAACAGAAATTGTATTCTGGACACACGAATTTGGTGTATTGTAGCTTACTACTTCAGAATTGTCGTATTACGCACGAATAGGGTCTATTGCAGTTTAGTACGTCAAAACTCCATGTATTCTGGCATATTACTCACAAATTCATTTTACTGAAGCTTACTACTCTAGAACTAAGTGTATTCTAGCCTATTACACATTATTTCGTTGTATTGCAGCTTACTACACCAGAAATTGTATTCTGCACACGATATTGGTGTATTGTAGCTTACTACGTTAGAACTCGTTGTATTCTGGCATATTACTCACAAATTGAGTGTACTGCAGCTTTCTACAACAGAACTCTGTATATCCTGGCAAATTACACAATAAATTGATGTATTGCAGATTGTCAGGAAACTGGCGTACTAAACACAAATTAGGTCTCTTGCTGTTTAGTATGTCAGATCTCGTTGTATTCTGGCATATAACTAACAAATTGAGTGTAGTGCAGCCTACTAGAACAGAAATTGTATTCTGGACACACGAATTTGGTGTATTGTAGCTTACTACTTCAGAATTGTCGTATTAAGCACGAATAGGGTATATTGCAGTTTAGTACGCCAAAACTGTTATTCTGGCATATTACTCACAAATTCATTGTACTGAAGCTTTCTACACTAGAATTGAGTGTATTCTGGTCTATTACACGTGATTTCGTTGTATTGCAGCTTACTACACCAGAAATTGTATTCTACACACGATATTGGTGTATTGTAGCTTACTATGTTAGAACTCGTTGTATTCTGGCATATTACTCACAAATTGAGTGTACTGCAGCTTTCTACAACAGACCTCTATATATCCTGGCAAATTACACACTAATTTGATGTATTGCAGCTTAAGACGTCAGAACACTGGCGTACTACACACAAATTAGGTCTCTTGCTGTTTAGTATGTCAGATCTCGTTGTATTCTGGCATATAACTAACAAATTGAGTGTACTTCAGCTTACTAGAACAGAAATTGTATTCTGGACACACGAATTTGGTGTATTGTAGCTTACTACTTCAGAATTGTCGTATTACGCACGAATTGGGTCTATTGCAGTTTAGTACGCCAAAACTGTTATTCTGGCATATTACTCACAAATTCATTGTACTGAAGCTTTCTACACTAGAATTGAGTGTATTCTGGTCTATTACACGTGATTTCGTTGTATTGCAGCTTACTACACCAGAAATTGTATTCTACACACGATATTGGTGTATTGTAGCTTACTATGTTAGAACTCGTTGTATTCTGGCATATTACTCACAAATTGAGTGTACTGCAGCTTTCTACAACAGAACTCTGTATATCCTGGAAAATTACACAATAATTTGATGTATTGCAGCTTGTCAGGAAACTGGCGTACTAAACACAAATTAGGTCTCTTGCTGTTTAGTATGTTAGATCTCGTTGTATTCTGGCATATAACTAACAAATTGAGTGTAGTGCAGCCTACTAGCACAGAAATTGTATTCTGGACACACGAATTTGGTGTATTGTAGCTTACTACTTCAGAATTGTCGTATTAACACGAATAGGGTATATTGCAGTTTAGTACGCCAAAACTGTTATTCTGGCATATTACTCACAAATTCATTGTACTGAAGCTTTCTACACTAGAATTGAGTGTATTCTGGTCTATTACACATCATTTCGTTGTATTGCAGCTTACTACACCAGAAATTGTATACACACGATATTGGTGTATTGTAGCTTACTATGTTAGAACTCGTTGTTTCTTTGGCATATTACTCACAAATTGAGTGTACTGCAGCTTTCTACAACAGAACTCTGTATATCCTGGCAAATTACACACTAATTTGATGTATTGCAGCTTAAAACGTCAGGAAACTGGCGTACTACACACAAATTAGGTCTCTTGCTGTTTAGTATGTCAGATCTCGTTGTATTCTGGCATATAACTAACAAATTGAGTGTACTTCAGCTTACTAGAACAGAAATTGTATTCTTGACACACGAATTTGGTGTATTGTAGCTTACTACTTCAGAATTGTCGTATTAAGCACGAATAGGGTATATTGCAGTTTAGTACGCCAAAACTGTTATTCTGGCATATTACTCACAAATTCATTGTACTGAAGCTTTCTACACTAGAATTGAGTGTATTCTGGTCTATTACACGTGATTTCGTTGTATTGCAGCTTACTACACCAGAAATTGTATTCTACACACGATATTGGTGTATTGTAGCTTACTATGTTAGAACTCGTTGTATTCTGGCATATTACTCACAAATTGAGTGTACTGCAGCTTTCTACAACAGACCTCTATATATCCTGGCAAATTACACACTAATTTGATGTATTGCAGCTTAAGACGTCAGAACACTGGCGTACTACACACAAATTAGGTCTCTTGCTGTTTAGTATGTCAGATCTCGTTGTATTCTGGCATATAACTAACAAATTGAGTGTACTTCAGCTTACTAGAACAGAAATTGTATTCTGGACACACGAATTTGGTGTATTGTAGCTTACTACTTCAGAATTGTCGTATTACGCACGAATTGGGTCTATTGCAGTTTAGTACGCCAAAACTCTGTTATTCTAGCATATTAGTCACAAACCCATTGTACTGAAGCTTTCTACACTAGAATTGAGAGTATTCTGGTCCATTACACGTGATTTCGTTGTATTGCAGCTTACTACACCAGAAATTGTATTCTGCACACGATATTGGTGTATTGTAGCTTACTACGTTAGAACTCGTTGTATTCTGGCATATTACTCACAAATTGAGTGTACTGCAGCTTTCTACAACAGAACTCTGTATATCCTGGCAAATTACACAATAATTTGATGTATTGCATCTTGTCAGGAAACTGGCGTACTAAACACAAATTAGGTCTCTTGCTGTTTAGTATGTCAGATCTCGTTGTATTCTGGCATATAACTAATAAATTGAGTGTAGTGCAGCCTACTAGAACAGAAATTGTATTCTGGACACACGAATTTGGTGTATTGTAGCTTACTACTTCAGAATTGTCGTATTAAGCACGAATAGGGTATATTGCAGTTTAGTACGCCAAAACTGTTATTCTGGAATATTACTCACAAATTCATTGTACTGAAGCTTTCTACACTAGAATTGAGTGTATTCTGGTCTATTACACGTGATTTCGTTGTATTGCAGCTTACTACACCAGAAATTGTATTCTACACACGATATTGGTGTATTGTAGCTTACTATGTTAGAACTCGTTGTATTCTGGCATATTACTCACAAATTCAGTGTACTGCAGCTTTCTACAACAGAACTCTATATATCCTGGCAAATTACACACTAATTTGATGTATTGCAGCTTAAGACATCAGAACACTGGCGTACTACACACAAATTAGGTCTCTTGCTGTTTAGTATGTCAGATCTCGTTGTATTCTGGCATATAACTAACAAATTGAGTGTACTTCAGCTTACTAGAACAGAAATTGTATTCTGGACACACGAATTTGGTGTATTGTAGCTTACTACTTCAGAATTGTCGTATTACGCACGAATTGGGTCTATTGCAGTTTAGTACGCCAAAACTCTGTTATTCTAGCATATTAGTCACAAACCCATTGTACTGAAGCTTTCTACACTAGAATTGAGTGTATTCTGGTCTATTACACGTGATTTCGTTGTATTGCAGCTTACTACACCAGAAATTGTATTCTGCACACGATATTGGTGTATTGTAGCTTACTACGTTAGAACTCGTTGTATTCTGGCATATTACTCACAAATTGAGTGTACTGCAGCTTTCTACAACAGAACTCTGTATATCCTGGCAAATTACACAATAATTTGATGTATTGCAGCTTGTCAGGAAACTGGCGTACTAAACACAAATTAGGTCTCTTGCTGTTTAGTATGTCAGATCTCGTTGTATTCTGGCATATAACTAACAAATTGAGTGTAGTGCAGCCTACTAGAACAGAAATTTTATTCTGGACACACGAATTTGGTGTATTGTAGCTTACTACTTCAGAATTGTCGTATTAAGCACGAATAGGGTATATTGCAGTTTAGTACGCCATAACTGTTATTCTGGCATATTACTCACAAATTCATTGTACTGAAGCTTTCTACACTAGAATTGAGTGTATTCTGGTCTATTACACGTGATTTCGTTGTATTGCAGCTTACTACACCAGAAATTGTATACACACGATATTGGTGTATTGTAGCTTACTATGTTAGAACTCGTTGTATTCTGGCATATTACTCACAAATTGAGTGTACTGCAGCTTTCTACAACAGAACTCTGTATATCCTGGCAAATTACACACTAATTTGATGTATTGCAGCTTAAGACGTCAGAACACTGGCGTACTACACACAAATTAGGTCTCTTGCTGTTTAGTATGTCAGATCTCGTTGTATTCTGGCATATAACTAACAAATTGAGTGTACTTCAGCTTACTAGAACAGAAATTGTATTCTGGACACACGAATTTGGTGTATTGTAGCTTACTACTTCAGAATTGTCGTATTACGCACGAATTGGGTCTATTGCAGTTTAGTACGCCAAAACTCTGTTATTCTAGCATATTAGTCACAAACCCATTGTACTTAAGCTTTCTACACTAGAATAGAGTGTATTCTGGTCTATTACACGTGATTTCGTTGTATTGCAGCTTACTACACCAGAAATTGTATTCTGCACACGATATTGGTGTATTGTAGCTTACTACGTTAGAACTCGTTGTATTCTGGCATATTACTCACAAATTGAGTTTACTGCAGCTTTCTACAACAGAACTCTGTATATCCTGGCAAATTACACAATAATTTGATGTATTGCAGCATAAGACGTCAGAACACTGGCGTACTACACACAAATTAGGTCTCTTGCTGTTTAGTATGTCAGATCTCGTTGTATTCTGGCATATAACTAACAAATTGAGTGTACTTCAGCTTACTAGAACAGAAATTGTATTCTGGACACACGAATTTGGTGTATTGTAGCTTACTACTTCAGAATTGTCGCATTACGCACGAATTGGGTCTATTGCAGTTTAGTACGCCAAAACTCTGTTATTCTAGCATATTAGTCACAAACCCATTGTACTGAAGCTTTCTACACTAGAATTGAGTGTTTTCTGGTCTATTACACGTGATTTCGTTGTATTGCAGCTTACTACACCAGAAATTGTATTCTGCACACGATATTGGTGTATTGTAGCTTACTACGTTAGAACTCGTTGTATTCTGGCATATTACTCACAAATTGAGTGTACTGCAGCTTTCTACAACAGAACTCTGTATATCCTGGCAAATTACACAATAATTTGATGTATTGCAGCTTGTCGGGAAACTGGCGTACTAAACACAAATTAGGTCTCTTGCTGTTTAGTATGTCAGATCTCGTTGTATTCTGGCATATAACTCACAAATTGAGTGTAGTGCAGCTTACTAGAACAGAAATTGTATTCTGGACACACGAATTTGGTGTATTGTAGCTTACTACTTCAGAATTGTCGTATTACGCACGAATAGGGTCTATTGCAGTTTAGTACGTCAAAACTCCATGTATTCTGGCATATTACTCACAAATTCATTGTACTGAAGCTTACTACTCTAGAACTAAGTGTATTCTAGCCTATTACACATCATTTCGTTGTATTGCAGCTTACTACACCAGAAATTGTATTCTGCACAAGATATTGGTGTATTGTAGCTTACAACGTTAGAACTCGTTGTATTCTGGCATATTACTCACAAATTGAGTGTACTGCAGCTTTCTACAACAGAACTCTGTATATCCTGGCAAATTACACAATAATTTGATGTATTGCAGCTTGTCAGGAAACTGGCGTACTAAACACAAATTAGGTCTCTTGCTGTTTAGTATGTCAGATCTCGTTGTATTCTGGCATATAACTAACAAATTGAGTGTAGTGCAGCCTACTAGAACAGAAATTGTATTCTGGACACACGAATTTGGTGTATTGTAGCTTACTACTTCAGAATTGTCGTATTAAGCACGAATAGGGTATATTGCAGTTTAGTACGCCAAAACTGTTATTCTGGCATATTACTCACAAATTCATTGTACTGAAGCTTTCTACACTAGAATTGAGTGTATTCTGGTCTATTACACGTGATTTCGTTGTATTGCAGCTTACTACACCAGAAATTGTATTCTACACACGATATTGGTGTATTGTAGCTTACTATGTTAGAACTCGTTGTATTCTGGCATATTACTCACAAATTGAGTGTACTGCAGCTTTCTACAACAGAACTCTGTATATCCTGGCAAATTACACAATAATTTGATGTATTGCAGCTTGTCAGGAAACTGGCGTACTAAACACAAATTAGGTCTCTTGCTGTTTAGTATGTTAGATCTCGTTGTATTCTGGCATATAACTAACAAATTGAGTGTAGTGCAGCCTACTAGCACAGAAATTGTATTCTGGACACACGAATTTGGTGTATTGTAGCTTACTACTTCAGAATTGTCGTATTAACACGAATAGGGTATATTGCAGTTTAGTACGCCAAAACTGTTATTCTGGCATATTACTCACAAATTCAATGTACTGAAGCTTTCTACACTAGAATTGAGTGTATTCTGGTCTATTACACATCATTTCGTTGTATTGCAGCTTACTACACCAGAAATTGTATTCTACACACGATATTGGTGTATTGTAGCTTACTATGTTAGAACTCGTTGTATTCTGGCATATTACTCACAAATTGAGTGTACTGCAGCTTTCTACAACAGAACTCTGTATATCCTGGCAAATTACACAATAATTTGATGTATTGCAGCTTGTCAGGAAACTGGCGTACTAAACACAAATTAGGTCTCTTGCTGTTTAGTATGTCAGATCTCGTTGTATTCTGGCATATAACTAACAAATAGAGTGTAGTGCAGCCTACTAGAACAGAAATTTTATTCTGGACACACGAATTTGGTGTATTGTAGCTTACTACTTCAGAATTGTCGTATTAAGCACGAATAGGGTCTATTGCAGTTTAGTACGCCAAAACTGTTATTCTGGCATATTACTCACAAATTCATTGTACTGAAGCTTTCTACACTAGAATTGAGTGTATTCTGGTCTATTACACGTGATTTCGTTGTATTGAAGCTTACTACACCAGAAATTGTATTCTACACACGATATTGGTGTATTGTAGCTTACTATGTTAGAACTCGTTGTATTCTGGCATATTACTCACAAATTGAGTGTACTGCAGCTTTCTACAACAGAACTCTATATATCCTGGCAAATTACACACTAATTTGATGTATTGCAGCTTAAGACGTCAGAACACTGGCGTACTACACACAAATTAGGTCTCTTGCTGTTTAGTATGTCAGATCTCGTTGTATTCTGGCATATAACTAACAAATTGAGTGTACTTCAGCTTACTAGAACAGAAATTGTATTCTGGACACACGAATTTGGTGTATTGTAGCTTACTACTTCAGAATTGTCGTATTACGCACGAATTGGGTCTATTGCAGTTTAGTACGCCAAAACTCTGTTATTCTAGCATATTAGTCACAAACCCATTGTACTTAAGCTTTCTACACTAGAATAGAGTGTATTCTGGTCAATTACACGTGATTTCGTTGTATTGCAGCTTACTACACCAGAAATTGTATTCTGCACACGATATTGGTGTATTGTAGCTTACTAAGTTATAACTCGTTGTATTCTGGCATATTACTCACAAATTGAGTTTACTGCAGCTTTCTATAACAGAACTCTGTATATCCTGGCAAATTACACAATAATTTGATGTATTGCAGCTTGTCAGGAAACTGGCGTACTAAACACAAATTAGGTCTCTTGCTGTTTAGTATGTCAGATCTCGTTGTATTCTGGCATATAACTAACAAATTGAGTGTAGTGCAGCCTACTAGAACAGAAATTTTATTCTGGACACACGAATTTGGTGTATTGTAGCTTACTACTTCAGAATTGTCGTATTAAGCACGAATAGGGTATATTGCAGTTTAGTACGCCAAAACTGTTATTCTGGCATATTACTCACAAATTCATTGTACTGAAGCTTTCTACACTAGAATTGAGTGTATTCTGGTCTATTACACGTGATTTCGTTGTATTGCAGCTTACTACACCAGAAATTGTATACACACGATATTGGTGTATTGTAGCTTACTATGTTAGAACTCGTTGTATTCTGGCATATTACTCACAAATTGAGTGTACTGCAGCTTTCTACAACAGAACTCTGTATATCCTGGCAAATTACACACTAATTTGATGTATTGCAGCTTAAGACGTCAGAACACTGGCGTACTACACACAAATTAGGTCTCTTGCTGTTTAGTATGTCAGATCTCGTTGTATTCTGGCATATAACTAACAAATTGAGTGTACTTCAGCTTACTAGAACAGAAATTGTATTCTGGACACACGAATTTGGTGTATTGTAGCTTACTACTTCAGAATTGTCGTATTACGCACGAATTTGGTCTATTGCAGTTTAGTACGCCAAAACTCTGTTATTCTAGCATATTAGTCACAAACCCATTGTACTTAAGCTTTCTACACTAGAATAGAGTGTATTCTGGTCTATTACACGTGATTTCGTTGTATTGCAGCTTACTACACCAGAAATTGTATTCTGCACACGATATTGGTGTATTGTAGCTTACTACGTTAGAACTCGTTGTATTCTGGCATATTACTCACAAATTGAGTTTACTGCAGCTTTCTACAACAGAACTCTGTATATCCTGGCAAATTACACAATAATTTGATGTATTGCAGCTTGTCAGGAAACTGGCGTACTAACCACAAATTAGGTCTCTTGCTGTTTAGTATGTCAGATCTCGTTGTATTCTGGCATATAACTCACAAATTGAGTGTAGTGCAGCTTACTAGAACAGAAATTGTATTCTGGACACACGAATTTGGTGTATTGTAGCTTACTACTTCAGAATTGTCGTATTACGCACGAATATGGTCTATTGCAGTTTAGTACGTCAAAACTCCATGTATTCTGGCATATTACTCACAAATTCATTGTACTGAAGCTTACTACTCTAGAACTAAGTGTATTCTAGCCTATTACACATCATTTCGTTGTATTGCAGCTTACTACACCAGAAATTGTATTCTGCACAAGATATTGGTGTATTGTAGCTTACAACGTTAGAACTCGTTGTATTCTGGCATATTACTCACAAATTGAGTGTACTGCAGCTTTCTACAACAGAACTCTGTATATCCTGGCAAATTACACAATAATTTGATGTATTGCAGCTTGTCAGGAAACTGGCGTACTAAACACAAATTAGGTCTCTTGCTGTTTAGTATGTCAGATCTCGTTGTATTCTGGCATATAACTAACAAATTGAGTGTAGTGCAGCCTACTAGAACAGAAATTTTATTCTGGACACACGAATTTGGTGTATTGTAGCTTACTACTTCAGAATTGTCGTATTAAGCACGAATAGGGTATATTGCAGTTTAGTACGCCATAACTGTTATTCTGGCATATTACTCACAAATTCATTGTACTGAAGCTTTCTACACTAGAATTGAGTTTATTCTGGTCTATTACACGTGATTTCGTTGTATTGCAGCTTACTACACCAGAAATTGTATACACACGATATTGGTGTATTGTAGCTTACTATGTTAGAACTCGTTGTATTCTGGCATATTACTCACAAATTGAGTGTACTGCAGCTTTCTACAACAGAACTCTGTATATCCTGGCAAATTACACACTAATTTGATGTATTGCAGCTTAAGACGTCAGAACACTGGCGTACTACACACAAATTAGGTCTCTTGCTGTTTAGTATGTCAGATCTCGTTGTATTCTGGCATATAACTAACAAATTGAGTGTACTTCAGCTTACTAGAACAGAAATTGTATTCTGGACACACGAATTTGGTGTATTGTAGCTTACTACTTCAGAATTGTCGTATTACGCACGAATTGGGTCTATTGCAGTTTAGTACGCCAAAACTCTGTTATTCTAGCATATTAGTCACAAACCCATTGTACTTAAGCTTTCTACACTAGAATAGAGTGTATTCTGGTCTATTACACGTGATTTCGTTGTATTGCAGCTTACTACACCAGAAATTGTATTCTGCACACGATATTGGTGTATTGTAGCTTACTACGTTAGAACTCGTTGTATTCTGGCATATTACTCACAAATTGAGTTTACTGCAGCTTTCTACAACAGAACTCTGTATATCCTGGCAAATTACACAATAATTTGATGTATTGCAGCATAAGACGTCAGAACACTGGCGTACTACACACAAATTAGGTCTCTTGCTGTTTAGTATGTCAGATCTCGTTGTATTCTGGCATATAACTAACAAATTGAGTGTACTTCAGCTTACTAGAACAGAAATTGTATTCTGGACACACGAATTTGGTGTATTGTAGCTTACTACTTCAGAATTGTCGCATTACGCACGAATTGGGTCTATTGCAGTTTAGTACGCCAAAACTCTGTTATTCTAGCATATTAGTCACAAACCCATTGTACTGAAGCTTTCTACACTAGAATTGAGTGTTTTCTGGTCTATTACACGTGATTTCGTTGTATTGCAGCTTACTACACCAGAAATTGTATTCTGCACACGATATTGGTGTATTGTAGCTTACTACGTTAGAACTCGTTGTATTCTGGCATATTACTCACAAATTGAGTGTACTGCAGCTTTCTACAACAGAACTCTGTATATCCTGGCAAATTACACAATAATTTGATGTATTGCAGCTTGTCGGGAAACTGGCGTACTAAACACAAATTAGGTCTCTTGCTGTTTAGTATGTCAGATCTCGTTGTATTCTGGCATATAACTCACAAATTGAGTGTAGTGCAGCTTACTAGAACAGAAATTGTATTCTGGACACACGAATTAGTGTATTGTAGCTTACTACTTCAGAATTGTCGTATTACGCACGAATAGGGTCTATTGCAGTTTAGTACGTCAAAACTCCATGTATTCTGGCATATTACTCACAAATTCATTGTACTGAAGCTTACTACTCTAGAACTAAGTGTATTCTAGCCTATTACACATCATTTCGTTGTATTGCAGCTTACTACACCAGAAATTGTATTCTGCACAAGATATTGGTGTATTGTAGCTTACAACGTTAGAACTCGTTGTATTCTGGCATATTACTCACAAATTGAGTGTACTGCAACTTTCTACAACAGAACTCTGTATATCCTGGCAAATTACACAATAATTTGATGTATTGCAGCTTGTCAGGAAACTGGCGTACTAAACACAAATTAGGTCTCTTGCTGTTTAGTATGTCAGATCTCGTTGTATTCTGGCATATAACTAACAAATTGAGTGTAGTGCAGCCTACTAGAACAGAAATTGTATTCTGGACACACGAATTTGGTGTATTGTAGCTTACTACTTCAGAATTGTCGTATTAAGCACGAATAGGGTATATTGCAGTTTAGTACGCCAAAACTGTTATTCTGGCATATTACTCACAAATTCATTGTACTGAAGCTTTCTACACTAGAATTGAGTGTATTCTGGTCTATTACACGTGATTTCGTTGTATTGCAGCTTACTACACCAGAAATTGTATTCTACACACGATATTGGTGTATTGTAGCTTACTATGTTAGAACTCGTTGTATTCTGGCATATTACTCACAAATTGAGTGTACTGCAGCTTTCTACAACAGAACTCTGTATATCCTGGCAAATTACACAATAATTTGATGTATTGCAGCTTGTCAGGAAACTGGCGTACTAAACACAAATTAGGTCTCTTGCTGTTTAGTATGTTAGATCTCGTTGTATTCTGGCATATAACTAACAAATTGAGTGTAGTGCAGCCTACTAGCACAGAAATTGTATTCTGGACACACGAATTTGGTGTATTGTAGCTTACTACTTCAGAATTGTCGTATTAACACGAATAGGGTATATTGCAGTTTAGTACGCCAAAACTGTTATTCTGGCATATTACTCACAAATTCAATGTACTGAAGCTTTCTACACTAGAATTGAGTGTATTCTGGTCTATTACACATCATTTCGTTGTATTGCAGCTTACTACACCAGAAATTGTATTCTACACACGATATTGGTGTATTGTAGCTTACTATGTTAGAACTCGTTGTATTCTGGCATATTACTCACAAATTGAGTGTACTGCAGCTTTCTACAACAGAACTCTGTATATCCTGGCAAATTACACAATAATTTGATGTATTGCAGCTTGTCAGGAAACTGGCGTACTAAACACAAATTAGGTCTCTTGCTGTTTAGTATGTCAGATCTCGTTGTATTCTGGCATATAACTAACAAATAGAGTGTAGTGCAGCCTACTAGAACAGAAATTTTATTCTGGACACACGAATTTGGTGTATTGTAGCTTACTACTTCAGAATTGTCGTATTAAGCACGAATAGGGTCTATTGCAGTTTAGTACGCCATAACTGTTATTCTGGCATATTACTCACAAATTCATTGTACTGAAGCTTTCTACACTAGAATTGAGTGTATTCTGGTCTATTACACGTGATTTCGTTGTATTGAAGCTTACTACACCAGAAATTGTATTCTACACACGATATTGGTGTATTGTAGCTTACTATGTTAGAACTCGTTGTATTCTGGCATATTACTCACAAATTGAGTGTACTGCAGCTTTCTACAACAGAACTCTATATATCCTGGCAAATTACACACTAATTTGATGTATTGCAGCTTAAGACGTCAGAACACTGGCGTACTACACACAAATTAGGTCTCTTGCTGTTTAGTATGTCAGATCTCGTTGTATTCTGGCATATAACTAACAAATTGAGTGTACTTCAGCTTACTAGAACAGAAATTGTATTCTGGACACACGAATTTGGTGTATTGTAGCTTACTACTTCAGAATTGTCGTATTACGCACGAATTGGGTCTATTGCAGTTTAGTACGCCAAAACTCTGTTATTCTAGCATATTAGTCACAAACCCATTGTACTTAAGCTTTCTACACTAGAATAGAGTGTATTCTGGTCAATTACACGTGATTTCGTTGTATTGCAGCTTACTACACCAGAAATTGTATTCTGCACACGATATTGGTGTATTGTAGCTTACTAAGTTATAACTCGTTGTATTCTGGCATATTACTCACAAATTGAGTTTACTGCAGCTTTCTATAACAGAACTCTGTATATCCTGGCAAATTACACAATAATTTGATGTATTGCAGCTTGTCAGGAAACTGGCGTACTAAACACAAATTAGGTCTCTTGCTGTTTAGTATGTCAGATCTCGTTGTATTCTGGCATATAACTAACAAATTGAGTGTAGTGCAGCCTACTAGAACAGAAATTTTATTCTGGACACACGAATTTGGTGTATTGTAGCTTACTACTTCAGAATTGTCGTATTAAGCACGAATAGGGTATATTGCAGTTTAGTACGCCAAAACTGTTATTCTGGCATATTACTCACAAATTCATTGTACTGAAGCTTTCTACACTAGAATTGAGTGTATTCTGGTCTATTACACGTGATTTCGTTGTATTGCAGCTTACTACACCAGAAATTGTATACACACGATATTGGTGTATTGTAGCTTACTATGTTAGAACTCGTTGTATTCTGGCATATTACTCACAAATTGAGTGTACTGCAGCTTTCTACAACAGAACTCTGTATATCCTGGCAAATTACACACTAATTTGATGTATTGCAGCTTAAGACGTCAGAACACTGGCGTACTACACACAAATTAGGTCTCTTGCTGTTTAGTATGTCAGATCTCGTTGTATTCTGGCATATAACTAACAAATTGAGTGTACTTCAGCTTACTAGAACAGAAATTGTATTCTGGACACACGAATTTGGTGTATTGTAGCTTACTACTTCAGAATTGTCGTATTACGCACGAATTTGGTCTATTGCAGTTTAGTACGCCAAAACTCTGTTATTCTAGCATATTAGTCACAAACCCATTGTACTTAAGCTTTCTACACTAGAATAGAGTGTATTCTGGTCTATTACACGTGATTTCGTTGTATTGCAGCTTACTACACCAGAAATTGTATTCTGCACACGATATTGGTGTATTGTAGCTTACTACGTTAGAACTCGTTGTATTCTGGCATATTACTCACAAATTGAGTTTACTGCAGCTTTCTACAACAGAACTCTGTATATCCTGGCAAATTACACAATAATTTGATGTATTGCAGCTTGTCAGGAAACTGGCGTACTAACCACAAATTAGGTCTCTTGCTGTTTAGTATGTCAGATCTCGTTGTATTCTGGCATATAACTCACAAATTGTGTGTAGTGCAGCTTACTAGAACAGAAATTGTATTCTGGACACACGAATTTGGTGTATTGTAGCTTACTACTTCAGAATTGTCGTATTACGCACGAATAGGGTCTATTGCAGTTTAGTACGTCAAAACTCCATGTATTCTGGCATATTACTCACAAATTCATTGTACTGAAGCTTACTACTCTAGAACTAAGTGTATTCTAGCCTATTACACATCATTTCGTTGTATTGCAGCTTACTACACCAGAAATTGTATTCTGCACAAGATATTGGTGTATTGTAGCTTACAACGTTAGAACTCGTTGTATTCTGGCATATTACTCACAAATTGAGTGTACTGCAGCTTTCTACAACAGAACTCTGTATATCCTGGAAAATTACACAATAATTTGATGTATTGCAGCTTGTCAGGAAACTGGCGTACTAAACACAAATTAGGTCTCTTGCTGTTTAGTATGTCAGATCTCGTTGTATTCTGACATATAACTAACAAATTGAGTGTAGTGCAGCCTACTAGAACAGAAATTGTATTCTGGACACACGAATTTGGTGTATTGTAGCTTACTACTTCAGAATTGTCGTATTAAGCACGAATAGGGTATATTGCAGTTTAGTACGCCAAAACTGTTATTCTGGCATATTACTCACAAATTCATTGTACTGAAGCTTTCTACACTAGAATTGAGTGTATTCTGGTCTATTACACGTGATTTCGTTGTATTGCAGCTTACTACACCAGAAATTGTATACACACGATATTGGTGTATTGTAGCTTACTATGTTAGAACTCGTTGTATTCTGGCATATTACTCACAAATTGAGTGTACTGCAGCTTTCTACAACAGAACTCTGTATATCCTGGCAAATTACACACTAATTTGATGTATTGCAGCTTAAGACGTCAGAACACTGGCGTACTACACACAAATTAGGTCTCTTGCTGTTTAGTATGTCAGATCTCGTTGTATTCTGGCATATAACTAACAAATTGAGTGTACTTCAGCTTACTAGAACAGAAATTGTATTCTGGACACACGAATTTGGTGTATTGTAGCTTACTACTTCAGAATTGTCGTATTACGCACGAATTGGGTCTATTGCAGTTTAGTACGCCAAAACTCTGTTATTCTAGCATATTAGTCACAAACCCATTGTACTTAAGCTTTCTACACTAGAATAGAGTGTATTCTGGTCTATTACACGTGATTTCGTTGTATTGCAGCTTACTACACCAGAAATTGTATTCTGCACACGATATTGGTGTATTGTAGCTTACTACGTTAGAACTCGTTGTATTCTGGCATATTACTCACAAATTGAGTTTACTGCAGCTTTCTACAACAGAACTCTGTATATCCTGGCAAATTACACAATAATTTGATGTATTGCAGCATAAGACGTCAGAACACTGGCGTACTACACACAAATTAGGTCTCTTGCTGTTTAGTATGTCAGATCTCGTTGTATTCTGGCATATAACTAACAAATTGAGTGTACTTCAGCTTACTAGAACAGAAATTGTATTCTGGACACACGAATTTGGTGTATTGTAGCTTACTACTTCAGAATTGTCGTATTACGCACGAATTGGGTCTATTGCAGTTTAGTACGCCAAAACTCTGTTATTCTAGCATATTAGTCACAAACCCATTGTACTGAAGCTTTCTACACTAGAATTGAGTGTTTTCTGGTCTATTACACGTGATTTCGTTGTATTGCAGCTTACTACACCAGAAATTGTATTCTGCACACGATATTGGTGTATTGTAGCTTACTACGTTAGAACTCGTTGTATTCTGGCATATTACTCACAAATTGAGTGTACTGCAGCTTTCTACAACAGAACTCTGTATATCCTGGCAAATTACACAATAATTTGATGTATTGCAGCTTGTCAGGAAACTGGCGTACTAAACACAAATTAGGTCTCTTGCTGTTTAGTATGTCAGATCTCGTTGTATTCTGGCATATAACTCACAAATTGAGTGTAGTGCAGCTTACTAGAACAGAAATTGTATTCTGGACACACGAATTTGGTGTATTGTAGCTTACTACTTCAGAATTGTCGTATTAAGCACGAATAGGGTATATTGCAGTTTAGTACGCCAAAACTGTTATTCTGGCATATTACTCACAAATTCATTGTACTGAAGCTTTCTACACTAGAATTGAGTGTATTCTGGTCTATTACACGTGATTTCGTTGTATTGCAGCTTGCTACACCAGAAATTGTATACACACGATATTGGTGTATTGTAGCTTACTATGTTAGAACTCGTTGTATTCTGGCATATTACTCACAAATTGAGTGTACTGCAGCTTTCTACAACAGAACTCTGTATATCCTGGCAAATTACACACTAATTTGATGTATTGCAGCTTAAGACGTCAGAACACTGGCGTACTACACACAAATTAGGTCTCTTGCTGTTTAGTATGTCAGATCTCGTTGTATTCTGGCATATAACTAACAAATTGAGTGTACTTCAGATTACTAGAACAGAAATTGTATTCTGGACACACGAATTTGGTGTATTGTAGCTTACTACTTCAGAATTGTCGTATTACGCACGAATAGGGTCTATTGCAGTTTAGTACGTCAAAACTCCATGTATTCTGGCATATTACTCACAAATTCATTGTACTGAAGCTTACTACGCTAGAACTAAGTGTATTCTAGCCTATTACACATCATTTCGTTGTATTGCAGCTTACTACACCAGAAATTGTATTCTGCACAAGATATTGGTGTATTGTAGCTTACAACGTTAGAACTCGTTGTATTCTGGCATATTACTCACAAATTGAGTGTACTGCAGCTTTCTACAACAGAACTCTGTATATCCTGGCAAATTACACACTAATTTGATGTATTGCAGCTTAAAATGTCAGGAAACTGGCGTACTACACACAAATTAGGTCTCTTGCTGTTTAGTATGTCAGATCTCGTTGTATTCTGGCATATAACTAACAAATTGAGTGTACTTCAGCTTACTAGAACAGAAATTGTATTCTGGACACACGAATTTGGTGTATTGTAGCTTACTACTTCAGAATTGTCGTATTACGCACGAATTGGGTCTATTGCAGTTTAGTACGCCAAAACTCTGTTATTCTAGCATATTAGTCACAAACCCATTGTACTGAAGCTTTCTACACTAGAATTGAGTGTATTCTGGTCTATTACACGTGATTTCGTTGTATTGCAGCTTACTACACCAGAAATTGTATTCTGCACACGATATTGGTGTATTGTAGCTTACTACGTTAGAACTCGTTGTATTCTGGCATATTACTCACAAAGTGAGTGTACTGCAGCTTTCTACAACAGAACTCTGTATATCCTGGCAAATTACACACTAATTTGATGTATTGCAGCTTAAGACGTCAGAACACTGGCGTACTACACACAAATTAGGTCTCTTGCTGTTTAGTATGTCAGATCTCGTTGTATTCTGGCATATAACTAACAAATTGAGTGTAGTGCAGCCTACTAGAACAGAAATTGTATTCTGGACACACGAATTTGGTGTATTGTAGCTTACTACTTCAGAATTGTCGTATTAAGCACGAATAGGGTATATTGCAGTTTAGTACGCTAAAACTGTTATTCTGGCATATTACTCACAAATTCATTGTACTGAAGCTTTCTACACTAGAATTGAGTGTATTCTGGTCTATTACACGTGATTTCGTTGTATTGCAGCTTACTACACCAGAAATTGTATTCTGCACACGATATTGGTGTATTGTAGCTTACTACGTTAGAACTCGTTGTATTCTGGCATATTACTCACAAATTGAGTGTACTGCAGCTTTCTACAACAGAACTCTGTATATCCTGGCAAATTACACAATAATTTGATGTATTGCAGCATAAGACGTCAGAACACTGGCGTACTACACACAAATTAGGTCTCTTGCTGTTTAGTATGTCAGATCTCGTTGTATTCTGGCATATAACTAACAAATTGAGTGTACTTCAGCTTACTAGAACATAAATTGTATTCTGGACACACGAATTTGGTGTATTGTAGCTTACTACTTCAGAATTGTCGTATTACGCACGAATAGGGTCTATTGTAGTTTAGTACGTCAAAACTCCATGTATTCTGGCATATTACTCACAAATTCATTGTACTGAAGCTTATTACTCTAGAACTAAGTGTATTCTAGCCTATTACACATCATTTCGTTGTATTGCAGCTTACTACACCAGAAATTGTATTCTGCACAAGATATTGGTGTATTGTAGCTTACAACGTTAGAACTCGTTGTATTCTCGCATATTACTCACAAATTGAGTGTACTGCATCTTTCTACAACAGAACTCTGTATATCCTGGCAAATTACACACTAATTTGATGTATTGCAGCTTAAAATGTCAGGAAACTGGCGTACTACACACAAATTAGGTCTCTTGCTGTTTAGTATGTCAGATCTCGTTGTATTCTGGCATATAACTAACAAATTGAGTGTACTTCAGCTTACTAGAACAGAAATTGTATTCTGGACACACGAATTTGGTGTATTGTAGCTTACTACTTCAGAATTGTCGTATTACGCACGAATTGGGTCTATTGCAGTTTAGTACGCCAAAACTCTGTTATTCTAGCATATTAGTCACAAACCCATTGTACTGAAGCTTTCTACACTAGAATTGAGTGTATTCTGGTCTATTACACGTGATTTCGTTGTATTGCAGCTTACTACACCAGAAATTGTATTCTGCACACGATATTTGTGTATTGTAGCTTACTACGTTAGAACTCGTTGTATTCTGGCATATTACTCACAAATTGAGTGTACTGCAGCTTTCTACAACAGAACTCTATATATCCTGGCAAATTACACAATAATTTGATGTATTGCAGCTTGTCAGGAAACTGGCGTACTAAACACAAATTAGGTCTCTTGCTGTTTAGTATGTCAGATCTCGTTGTATTCTGGCATATAACTAACAAATTGAGTGTAGTGCAGCCTACTAGAACAGAAATTTTATTCTGGACACACGAATTTGGTGTATTGTAGCTTACTACTTCAAAATTGTCGTATTAAGCACGAATAGGGTATATTGCAGTTTAGTACGCCAAAACTGTTATTCTTGCATATTACTCACAAATTCATTGTACTGAAGCTTTCTACACTATAATTGAGTGTATTCTGGTCTATTACACGTGATTTCGTTGTATTGCAGCTTACTACACCAGAAATTGTATACACACGATATTTGTGTATTGTAGCTTACTATGTTAGAACTCGATGTATTCTGGCATATTACTCACAAATTGAGTGTACTGCAGCTTTCTACAACAGAACTCTGTATATCCTGGCAAATTACACACTAATTTGATGTATTGCAGCTTGTCAGGAAACTGGCGTACTAAACACAAATTAGGTCTCTTGCTGTTTAGTATGTTAGATCTCGTTGTATTCTGGCATATAACTAACAAATTGAGTGTAGTGCAGCCTACTAGCACAGAAATTGTATTCTGGACACACGAATTTGGTGTATTGTAGCTTACTACTTCAGAATTGTCGTATTAACACGAATAGGGTATATTGCAGTTTAGTACGCCAAAACTGTTATTCTGGCATATTACTCACAAATTCAATGTACTGAAGCTTTCTACACTAGAATTGAGTGTATTCTGGTCTATTACACATCATTTCGTTGTATTGCAGCTTACTACACCAGAAATTGTATTCTACACACGATATTGGTGTATTGTAGCTTACTATGTTAGAACTCGTTGTATTCTGGCATATTACTCACAAATTGAGTGTACTGCAGCTTTCTACAACAGAACTCTGTATATCCTGGCAAATTACACAATAATTTGATGTATTGCAGCTTGTCAGGAAACTGGCGTACTAAACACAAATTAGGTCTCTTGCTGTTTAGTATGTCAGATCTCGTTGTATTCTGGCATATAACTAACAAATAGAGTGTAGTGCAGCCTACTAGAACAGAAATTTTATTCTGGACACACGAATTTGGTGTATTGTAGCTTACTACTTCAGAATTGTCGTATTAAGCACGAATAGGGTCTATTGCAGTTTAGTACGCCAAAACTGTTATTCTGGCATATTACTCACAAATTCATTGTACTGAAGCTTTCTACACTAGAATTGAGTGTATTCTGGTCTATTACACGTGATTTCGTTGTATTGAAGCTTACTACACCAGAAATTGTATTCTACACACGATATTGGTGTATTGTAGCTTACTATGTTAGAACTCGTTGTATTCTGGCATATTACTCACAAATTGAGTGTACTGCAGCTTTCTACAACAGAACTCTATATATCCTGGCAAATTACACACTAATTTGATGTATTGCAGCTTAAGACGTCAGAACACTGGCGTACTACACACAAATTAGGTCTCTTGCTGTTTAGTATGTCAGATCTCGTTGTATTCTGGCATATAACTAACAAATTGAGTGTACTTCAGCTTACTAGAACAGAAATTGTATTCTGGACACACGAATTTGGTGTATTGTAGCTTACTACTTCAGAATTGTCGTATTACGCACGAATTGGGTCTATTGCAGTTTAGTACGCCAAAACTCTGTTATTCTAGCATATTAGTCACAAACCCATTGTACTTAAGCTTTCTACACTAGAATAGAGTGTATTCTGGTCAATTACACGTGATTTCGTTGTATTGCAGCTTACTACACCAGAAATTGTATTCTGCACACGATATTGGTGTATTGTAGCTTACTAAGTTATAACTCGTTGTATTCTGGCATATTACTCACAAATTGAGTTTACTGCAGCTTTCTATAACAGAACTCTGTATATCCTGGCAAATTACACAATAATTTGATGTATTGCAGCTTGTCAGGAAACTGGCGTACTAAACACAAATTAGGTCTCTTGCTGTTTAGTATGTCAGATCTCGTTGTATTCTGGCATATAACTAACAAATTGAGTGTAGTGCAGCCTACTAGAACAGAAATTTTATTCTGGACACACGAATTTGGTGTATTGTAGCTTACTACTTCAGAATTGTCGTATTAAGCACGAATAGGGTATATTGCAGTTTAGTACGCCAAAACTGTTATTCTGGCATATTACTCACAAATTCATTGTACTGAAGCTTTCTACACTAGAATTGAGTGTATTCTGGTCTATTACACGTGATTTCGTTGTATTGCAGCTTACTACACCAGAAATTGTATACACACGATATTGGTGTATTGTAGCTTACTATGTTAGAACTCGTTGTATTCTGGCATATTACTCACAAATTGAGTGTACTGCAGCTTTCTACAACAGAACTCTGTATATCCTGGCAAATTACACACTAATTTGATGTATTGCAGCTTAAGACGTCAGAACACTGGCGTACTACACACAAATTAGGTCTCTTGCTGTTTAGTATGTCAGATCTCGTTGTATTCTGGCATATAACTAACAAATTGAGTGTACTTCAGCTTACTAGAACAGAAATTGTATTCTGGACACACGAATTTGGTGTATTGTAGCTTACTACTTCAGAATTGTCGTATTACGCACGAATTGGGTCTATTGCAGTTTAGTACGCCAAAACTCTGTTATTCTAGCATATTAGTCACAAACCCATTGTACTGAAGCTTTCTACACTAGAATTGAGTGTTTTCTGGTCTATTACACGTGATTTCGTTGTATTGCAGCTTACTACACCAGAAATTGTATTCTGCACACGATATTGGTGTATTGTAGCTTACTACGTTAGAACTCGTTGTATTCTGGCATATTACTCACAAATTGAGTGTACTACAGCTTTCTACAACAGAACTCTGTATATCCTGGCAAATTACACAATAATTTGATGTATTGCAGCTTGTCAGGAAACTGGCGTACTAAACACAAATTAGGTCTCTTGCTGTTTAGTATGTCAGATCTCGTTGTATTCTGGCATATAACTCACAAATTGAGTGTAGTGCAGCTTACTAGAACAGAAATTGTATTCTGGACACACGAATTTGGTGTATTGTAGCTTACTACTTCAGAATTGTCGTATTACGCACGAATAGGGTCTATTGCAGTTTAGTACGTCAAAACTCCATGTATTCTGGCATATTACTCACAAATTCATTGTACTGAAGCTTACTACTCTAGAACTACGTGTATTCTAGCCTATTACACATCATTTCGTTGTATTGCAGCTTACTACACCAGAAATTGTATTCTGCACAAGATATTGGTGTATTGTAGCTTACAACGTTAGAACTCGTTGTATTCTGGCATATTACTCACAAATTGAGTGTACTGCAGCTTTCTACAACAGAACTCTGTATATCCTGGAAAATTACACAATAATTTGATGTATTGCAGCTTGTCAGGAAACTGGCGTACTAAACACAAATTAGGTCTCTTGCTGTTTAGTATGTCAGATCTCGTTGTATTCTGGCATATAACTAACAAATTGAGTGTAGTGCAGCCTACTAGAAAAGAAATTGTATTCTGGACACACGAATTTGGTGTATTGTAGCTTACTACTTCAGAATTGTCGTATTAAGCACGAATAGGGTATATTGCAGTTTAGTACGCCAAAACTGTTATTCTGGCATATTACTCACAAATTCATTGTACTGAAGCTTTCTACACTAGAATTGAGTGTATTCTGGTCTATTACACGTGATTTCGTTGTATTGCAGCTTGCTACACCAGAAATTGTATACACACGATATTGGTGTATTGTAGCTTACTATGTTAGAACTCGTTGTATTCTGGCATATTACTCACAAATTGAGTGTACTGCAGCTTTCTACAACAGAACTCTGTATATCCTGGCAAATTACACACTAATTTGATGTATTGCAGCTTAAGACGTCAGAACACTGGCGTACTACACACAAATTAGGTCTCTTGCTGTTTAGTATGTCAGATCTCGTTGTATTCTGGCATATAACTAACAAATTGAGTGTACTTCAGATTACTAGAACAGAAATTGTATTCTGGACACACGAATTTGGTGTATTGTAGCTTACTACTTCAGAATTGTCGTATTACGCACGAATAGGGTCTATTGCAGTTTAGTACGTCAAAACTCCATGTATTCTGGCATATTACTCACAAATTCATTGTACTGAAGCTTACTACGCTAGAACTAAGTGTATTCTAGCCTATTACACATCATTTCGTTGTATTGCAGCTTACTACACCAGAAATTGTATTCTGCACAAGATATTGGTGTATTGTAGCTTACAACGTTAGAACTCGTTGTATTCTGGCATATTACTCACAAATTGAGTGTACTGCAGCTTTCTACAACAGAACTATGTATATCCTGGCAAATTACACACTAATTTGATGTATTGCAGCTTAAAATGTCAGGAAACTGGCGTACTACACACAAATTAGGTCTCTTGCTGTTTAGTATGTCAGATCTCGTTGTATTCTGGCATATAACTAACAAATTGAGTGTACTTCAGCTTACTAGAACAGAAATTGTATTCTGGACACACGAATTTGGTGTATTGTAGCTTACTACTTCAGAATTGTCGTATTACGCACGAATTGGGTCTATTGCAGTTTAGTACGCCAAAACTCTGTTATTCTAGCATATTAGTCACAAACCCATTGTACTGAAGCTTTCTACACTAGAATTGAGTGTATTCTGGTCTATTACACGTGATTTCGTTGTATTGCAGCTTACTACACCAGAAATTGTATTCTGCACACGATATTGGTGTATTGTAGCTTACTACGTTAGAACTCGTTGTATTCTGGCATATTACTCACAAAGTGAGTGTACTGCAGCTTTCTACAACAGAACTCTGTATATCCTGGCAAATTACACACTAATTTGATGTATTGCAGCTTAAGACGTCAGAACACTGGCGTACTACACACAAATTAGGTCTCTTGCTGTTTAGTATGTCAGATCTCGTTGTATTCTGGCATATAACTAACAAATTGAGTGTAGTGCAGCCTACTAGAACAGAAATTGTATTCTGGACACACGAATTTGGTGTATTGTAGCTTACTACTTCAGAATTGTCGTATTAAGCACGAATAGGGTATATTGCAGTTTAGTACGCTAAAACTGTTATTCTGGCATATTACTCACAAATTCATTGTACTGAAGCTTTCTACACTAGAATTGAGTGTATTCTGGTCTATTACACGTGATTTCGTTGTATTGCAGCTTACTACACCAGAAATTGTATTCTGCACACGATATTGGTGTATTGTAGCTTACTACGTTAGAACTCGTTGTATTCTGGCATATTACTCACAAATTGAGTGTACTGCAGCTTTCTACAACAGAACTCTGTATATCCTGGCAAATTACACAATAATTTGATGTATTGCAGCATAAGACGTCAGAACACTGGCGTACTACACACAAATTAGGTCTCTTGCTGTTTAGTATGTCAGATCTCGTTGTATTCTGGCATATAACTAACAAATTGAGTGTACTTCAGATTACTAGAACAGAAATTGTATTCTGGACACACGAATTTGGTGTATTGTAGCTTACTACTTCAGAATTGTCGTATTACGCACGAATAGGGTCTATTGCAGTTTAGTACGTCAAAACTCCATGTATTCTGGCATATTACTCACAAATTCATTGTACTGAAGCTTACTACGCTAGAACTAAGTGTATTCTAGCCTATTACACATCATTTCGTTGTATTGCAGCTTACTACACCAGAAATTGTATTCTGCACAAGATATTGGTGTATTGTAGCTTACAACGTTAGAACTCGTTGTATTCTGGCATATTACTCACAAATTGAGTGTACTGCAGCTTTCTACAACAGAACTCTGTATATCCTGGCAAATTACACACTAATTTGATGTATTGCAGCTTAAAATGTCAGGAAACTGGCGTACTACACACAAATTAGGTCTCTTGCTGTTTAGTATGTCAGATCTCGTTGTATTCTGGCATATAACTAACAAATTGAGTGTACTTCAGCTTACTAGAACAGAAATTGTATTCTGGACACACGAATTTGGTGTATTGTAGCTTACTACTTCAGAATTGTCGTATTACGCACGAATTGGGTCTATTGCAGTTTAGTACGCCAAAACTCTGTTATTCTAGCATATTAGTCACAAACCCATTGTACTGAAGCTTTCTACACTAGAATTGAGTGTATTCTGGTCTATTACACGTGATTTCGTTGTATTGCAGCTTACTACACCAGAAATTGTATTCTGCACACGATATTGGTGTATTGTAGCTTACTACGTTAGAACTCGTTGTATTCTGGCATATTACTCACAAAGTGAGTGTACTGCAGCTTTCTACAACAGAACTCTGTATATCCTGGCAAATTACACACTAATTTGATGTATTGCAGCTTAAGACGTCAGAACACTGGCGTACTACACACAAATTAGGTCTCTTGCTGTTTAGTATGTCAGATCTCGTTGTATTCTGGCATATAACTAACAAATTGAGTGTAGTGCAGCCTACTAGAACAGAAATTGTATTCTGGACACACGAATTTGGTGTATTGTAGCTTACTACTTCAGAATTGTCGTATTAAGCACGAATAGGGTATATTGCAGTTTAGTACGCTAAAACTGTTATTCTGGCATATTACTCACAAATTCATTGTACTGAAGCTTTCTACACTAGAATTGAGTGTATTCTGGTCTATTACACGTGATTTCGTTGTATTGCAGCTTACTACACCAGAAATTGTATTCTGCACACGATATTGGTGTATTGTAGCTTACTACGTTAGAACTCGTTGTATTCTGGCATATTACTCACAAATTGAGTGTACTGCAGCTTTCTACAACAGAACTCTGTATATCCTGGCAAATTACACAATAATTTGATGTATTGCAGCATAAGACGTCAGAACACTGGCGTACTACACACAAATTAGGTCTCTTGCTGTTTAGTATGTCAGATCTCGTTGTATTCTGGCATATAACTAACAAATTGAGTGTACTTCAGCTTACTAGAACATAAATTGTATTCTGGACACACGAATTTGGTGTATTGTAGCTTACTACTTCAGAATTGTCGTATTACGCACGAATAGGGTCTATTGCAGTTTAGTACGTCAAAACTCCATGTATTCTGGCATATTACTCACAAATTCATTGTACTGAAGCTTACTACTCTAGAACTACGTGTATTCTAGCCTATTACACATCATTTCGTTGTATTGCAGCTTACTACACCAGAAATTGTATTCTGCACAAGATATTGGTGTATTGTAGCTTACAACGTTAGAACTCGTTGTATTCTGGCATATTACTCACAAATTGAGTGTACTGCAGCTTTCTACAACAGAACTCTGTATATCCTGGAAAATTACACAATAATTTGATGTATTGCAGCTTGTCAGGAAACTGGCGTACTAAACACAAATTAGGTCTCTTGCTGTTTAGTATGTCAGATCTCGTTGTATTCTGGCATATAACTAACAAATTGAGTGTAGTGCAGCCTACTAGAAAAGAAATTGTATTCTGGACACACGAATTTGGTGTATTGTAGCTTACTACTTCAGAATTGTCGTATTAAGCACGAATAGGGTATATTGCAGTTTAGTACGCCAAAACTGTTATTCTGGCATATTACTCACAAATTCATTGTACTGAAGCTTTCTACACTAGAATTGAGTGTATTCTGGTCTATTACACGTGATTTCGTTGTATTGCAGCTTGCTACACCAGAAATTGTATACACACGATATTGGTGTATTGTAGCTTACTATGTTAGAACTCGTTGTATTCTGGCATATTACTCACAAATTGAGTGTACTGCAGCTTTCTACAACAGAACTCTGTATATCCTGGCAAATTACACACTAATTTGATGTATTGCAGCTTAAGACGTCAGAACACTGGCGTACTACACACAAATTAGGTCTCTTGCTGTTTAGTATGTCAGATCTCGTTGTATTCTGGCATATAACTAACAAATTGAGTGTACTTCAGATTACTAGAACAGAAATTGTATTCTGGACACACGAATTTGGTGTATTGTAGCTTACTACTTCAGAATTGTCGTATTACGCACGAATAGGGTCTATTGCAGTTTAGTACGTCAAAACTCCATGTATTCTGGCATATTACTCACAAATTCATTGTACTGAAGCTTACTACGCTAGAACTAAGTGTATTCTAGCCTATTACACATCATTTCGTTGTATTGCAGCTTACTACACCAGAAATTGTATTCTGCACAAGATATTGGTGTATTGTAGCTTACAACGTTAGAACTCGTTGTATTCTGGCATATTACTCACAAATTGAGTGTACTGCAGCTTTCTACAACAGAACTCTGTATATCCTGGCAAATTACACACTAATTTGATGTATTGCAGCTTAAAATGTCAGGAAACTGGCGTACTACACACAAATTAGGTCTCTTGCTGTTTAGTATGTCAGATCTCGTTGTATTCTGGCATATAACTAACAAATTGAGTGTACTTCAGCTTACTAGAACAGAAATTGTATTCTGGACACACGAATTTGGTGTATTGTAGCTTACTACTTCAGAATTGTCGTATTACGCACGAATTGGGTCTATTGCAGTTTAGTACGCCAAAACTCTGTTATTCTAGCATATTAGTCACAAACCCATTGTACTGAAGCTTTCTACACTAGAATTGAGTGTATTCTGGTCTATTACACGTGATTTCGTTGTATTGCAGCTTACTACACCAGAAATTGTATTCTGCACACGATATTGGTGTATTGTAGCTTACTACGTTAGAACTCGTTGTATTCTGGCATATTACTCACAAAGTGAGTGTACTGCAGCTTTCTACAACAGAACTCTGTATATCCTGGCAAATTACACACTAATTTGATGTATTGCAGCTTAAGACGTCAGAACACTGGCGTACTACACACAAATTAGGTCTCTTGCTGTTTAGTATGTCAGATCTCGTTGTATTCTGGCATATAACTAACAAATTGAGTGTAGTGCAGCCTACTAGAACAGAAATTGTATTCTGGACACACGAATTTGGTGTATTGTAGCTTACTACTTCAGAATTGTCGTATTAAGCACGAATAGGGTATATTGCAGTTTAGTACGCTAAAACTGTTATTCTGGCATATTACTCACAAATTCATTGTACTGAAGCTTTCTACACTAGAATTGAGTGTATTCTGGTCTATTACACGTGATTTCGTTGTATTGCAGCTTACTACACCAGAAATTGTATTCTGCACACGATATTGGTGTATTGTAGCTTACTACGTTAGAACTCGTTGTATTCTGGCATATTACTCACAAATTGAGTGTACTGCAGCTTTCTACAACAGAACTCTGTATATCCTGGCAAATTACACAATAATTTGATGTATTGCAGCATAAGACGTCAGAACACTGGCGTACTACACACAAATTAGGTCTCTTGCTGTTTAGTATGTCAGATCTCGTTGTATTCTGGCATATAACTAACAAATTGAGTGTACTTCAGCTTACTAGAACATAAATTGTATTCTGGACACACGAATTTGGTGTATTGTAGCTTACTACTTCAGAATTGTCGTATTACGCACGAATAGGGTCTATTGTAGTTTAGTACGTCAAAACTCCATGTATTCTGGCATATTACTCACAAATTCATTGTACTGAAGCTTATTACTCTAGAACTAAGTGTATTCTAGCCTATTACACATCATTTCGTTGTATTGCAGCTTACTACACCAGAAATTGTATTCTGCACAAGATATTGGTGTATTGTAGCTTACAACGTTAGAACTCGTTGTATTCTCGCATATTACTCACAAATTGAGTGTACTGCATCTTTCTACAACAGAACTCTGTATATCCTGGCAAATTACACACTAATTTGATGTATTGCAGCTTAAAATGTCAGGAAACTGGCGTACTACACACAAATTAGGTCTCTTGCTGTTTAGTATGTCAGATCTCGTTGTATTCTGGCATATAACTAACAAATTGAGTGTACTTCAGCTTACTAGAACAGAAATTGTATTCTGGACACACGAATTTGGTGTATTGTAGCTTACTACTTCAGAATTGTCGTATTACGCACGAATTGGGTCTATTGCAGTTTAGTACGCCAAAACTCTGTTATTCTAGCATATTAGTCACAAACCCATTGTACTGAAGCTTTCTACACTAGAATTGAGTGTATTCTGGTCTATTACACGTGATTTCGTTGTATTGCAGCTTACTACACCAGAAATTGTATTCTGCACACGATATTTGTGTATTGTAGCTTACTACGTTAGAACTCGTTGTATTCTGGCATATTACTCACAAATTGAGTGTACTGCAGCTTTCTACAACAGAACTCTATATATCCTGGCAAATTACACAATAATTTGATGTATTGCAGCTTGTCAGGAAACTGGCGTACTAAACACAAATTAGGTCTCTTGCTGTTTAGTATGTCAGATCTCGTTGTATTCTGGCATATAACTAACAAATTGAGTGTAGTGCAGCCTACTAGAACAGAAATTTTATTCTGGACACACGAATTTGGTGTATTGTAGCTTACTACTTCAAAATTGTCGTATTAAGCACGAATAGGGTATATTGCAGTTTAGTACGCCAAAACTGTTATTCTTGCATATTACTCACAAATTCATTGTACTGAAGCTTTCTACACTATAATTGAGTGTATTCTGGTCTATTACACGTGATTTCGTTGTATTGCAGCTTACTACACCAGAAATTGTATACACACGATATTTGTGTATTGTAGCTTACTATGTTAGAACTCGATGTATTCTGGCATATTACTCACAAATTGAGTGTACTGCAGCTTTCTACAACAGAACTCTGTATATCCTGGCAAATTACACACTAATTTGATGTATTGCAGCTTAAGACGTCAGAACACTGGCGTACTACAAACAAATTAGGTCTCTTGCTGTTTAGTATGTCAGATCTCGTTGTATTCTGGCATATAACTAACAAATTGAGTGTACTTCAGCTTACTAGAACAGAAATTGTATTCTGGACACACGAATTTGGTGTATTGTAGCTTACTACTTCAGAGTTGTCGTATTACGCACGAATAGGGTCTATTGCAGTTTAGTACGTCAAAACTCCATGTATTCTGGCATATTACTCACAAATTCATTGTACTGAAGCTTACTACTCTAGAACTAAGTGTATTCTAGCCTATTACACATCATTTCGTTGTATTGCAGCTTACTACACCAGAAATTGTATTCTGCACAAGATATTGGTGTATTGTAGCTTACAACGTTAGAACTCGTTGTATTCTGGTATATTACTCACAAATTGAGTGTACTGCAGCTTTCTACAACAGAACTCTGTATATCCTGGCAAATTACACACTAATTTGATGTATTGCAGCTTAAGACGTCAGAACACTGGCGTACTACACACAAATTAGGTCTCTTGCTGTTTAGTATGTCAGATCTCGTTGTATTCTGGCATATAACTAACAAATTGAGTGTACTTCAGCTTACTAGAACAGAAATTGTATTCTGGACACACGAATTTGGTGTATTGTAGCTTACTACTTCAGAATTGTCGTATTACGCACGAATAGGGTCTATTGTAGTTTAGTACGTCAAAACTCCATGTATTCTGGCATATTACTCACAAATTCATTGTACTGAAGCTTATTACTCTAGAACTAAGTGTATTCTAGCCTATTACACATCATTTCGTTGTATTGCAGCTTACTACACCAGAAATTGTATTCTGCACAAGATATTGGTGTATTGTAGCTTACAACGTTAGAACTCGTTGTATTCTCGCATATTACTCACAAATTGAGTGTACTGCATCTTTCTACAACAGAACTCTGTATATCCTGGCAAATTACACACTAATTTGATGTATTGCAGCTTAAAATGTCAGGAAACTGGCGTACTACACACAAATTAGGTCTCTTGCTGTTTAGTATGTCAGATCTCGTTGTATTCTGGCATATAACTAACAAATTGAGTGTACTTCAGCTTACTAGAACAGAAATTGTATTCTGGACACACGAATTTGGTGTATTGTAGCTTACTACTTCAGAATTGTCGTATTACGCACGAATTGGGTCTATTGCAGTTTAGTACGCCAAAACTCTGTTATTCTAGCATATTAGTCACAAACCCATTGTACTGAAGCTTTCTACACTAGAATTGAGTGTATTCTGGTCTATTACACGTGATTTCGTTGTATTGCAGCTTACTACACCAGAAATTGCATTTTGCACAAGATATTGGTGTATTGTAGCTTACTACGTTAGAACTCGTTGTATTCTGGCATATTACTCACAAATTGAGTGTACTGCAGCTTTCTACAACAGAACTCTGTATATCCTGGCAAATTACACACTAATTTTAACTATTGCAGCTTGTCAGGAAACTGGCGTACTACACACAAATTAGGTCTCTTGCTGTTTAGTATGTCAGATCTCGTTGTATTCTGGCATATAACTAACAAATTGAGTGTACTTCAGCTTACTAGAACAGAAATTGTATTCTGGAGACACGAATTTGGTGTATTGTAGCTTACTACTTCAGAATTGTCGTATTACGCACGAATTGGGTCTATTG